>CM034151.1:675429301-675825796 GCA_019776745.2 Taxus chinensis | reverse complement strand
TGATATTCAGTTTTTAGGAAACAAGAGTAATAATTGAAATAAGAAGAAAAAAAATTCAAAGAAAAACAATCCTAAGCTTGATGATCAGTCTTCACATTTGAATCTTCATCTTCATCATATTTCTTTGGTTTCCTCTCCATGTAGGCATCATACCTTTGAAATAGTGGCATTATCTCCTCTTCATCAAGTTTGGTGTGATAGTTGTGTATCAAGTTATTCTTATTCAATATATCACTGCATTCAGACATCCTTGGTGCAGATTTCCTTAACCCCATATTCATCTCCGTAATCTTATTCTCCACCAAATTGACCCTTTTGAAAATATCGTAGGATCAAGGCTCTTCTTTAATATGTTTTTCAAAGGATTGAACCAAGACATCAAACCCCAAATTACCATGAACCAATTTTTTTTTATCAGATACCATTTTTTTAACTATACAATTTATACCATCAATGGTCTTCCTTTCCCATTCCTTATCCTTTGCCATATTTTCTTTGATTTGATTCAAAGTTTCTAACCTGATCTTTCCCAAGTATTCTATAATATATTGAGTTCCTTTTACATCTAGTGGCACTACTCCCTCTTTTACCAATAATTCTTCATCAATGCTGGTTTATTCTTTCTAATTTAGGGAAAATCCCTTCCTAATAGAACAAATCATTATCACACTCTCCAACTACTTCATTAATATCATTAAGTAATTTAGAAAGTTCTTCATATCTCTCGGTTGATTTTTCAATGATTTTATTACCCTCTTTAGATAAATTTTCTATCTACTTATATACTGCGTGAATTTTCTTAGTAGATTTTTCAATCTTTTCCAGTATTTCAGGGGTGATGAAAGTGACAACTTCATCTTTGTGTCCTATCAGTCTATTTAATCATGAGGTTGATATTGTTGCTTTTTCTATTAATTTTCTTTCAGATATCTTATCCTCATCATATCTCTGTAACAAAGCTTGAACTACCTCTATCACTCCATGTTTCAATGACTCCCTATTAGTATTTCCCAATTGGATATGTTGAATATCATAATCACCCTCTGTGATATCATACTTTGTTTTTACTTGATGAGGACTGCAACCTCCAAAGTTATGAATCTATGTAGGTATACCCTTGTCTTTGTAATAATTATCTCTTTCTTCGAATAATATTTGGGCTTTGGAAGTGATATACTAGTGATACTTAGAGATTATTTTGCAGTAATTTCATTTTCCGCTTGTTGAAGAAATCCTCCCAACCATTCAACTAGAGGGACATTTCCTTTCTTCTCCTTCTGTGGAGTTTCAGAATATAACACTAGTTCTTTTGACATTTCTTTAACTTTTATTATTTGCTTTTCATGATCCAGTGTGATAAGATTTTATTTCCCCTTACTCCGTTCTTGATCCTGTGAATGAGTGCCATCTTCTAGATTTTTTCTACCTATTCCTCCCTCATCCTGATTCATTTTTTGCATGAGAACCACATTTTCAATTGAAACTTTGTTAGGATCCCTAGGAAAAGTAACCAATGCACATGTATCTATGTTCTTTGCTAAGGTGTTTGCAATATCTTTTGGAAAATCTTAATCCATACTAGGGGTTTTGACTAGCTCGTTGTTCCTCAAAGTATCTTCACCCCCTGTTGGCGATTATTTAATAGATGATCCCTCTTGAGGTTGTTCTTCAGCTACTTTATGCCCTATTGGCTGGGTTTTCAGTTGTAAGTCGTGATCTATATCTTTCTCAAGATGAATCTCAACATTTCTACTCATTTCCTTTGATACCTCAATTACATCTTCTTATAGAAAATTTGTCATCTAGAACATTTTGGGGTAGGCTCTTCATGCTTGCATCTGATGCTTGGTGGGGATCTTGAAAATGTACCTTATGTTGGGAATTTATATATCTTCAATTATACGAATGTCAACATTTACAGAAACCATTTCTAAATCAACCACATCTTCAAACAATTCAACTATATCATCATCTATTTTTATGGCTTTTCAGATTCCTTACTTTCTGGTTTACTTTGTACATGTTCCTTCTTAACTTCAACTGACTGACCAGACATGTGAGTATTGGAAATTGTCTCTAGAAAGTTTTTACTTTGGTGGGAAAATGCTACCATACAAAGAAAATTCACACAAGGAGTAGATTGCACAATTTCAGGAGTCTTGGATGACAATGTTATATGGGCCAATGAAGCAACAACCTTCTTTTGACATTTAGTCAAGACAGGGGGGCACAATTACTTCAAGTTCTGTATGCTTATGTTTCCTTGATAAATGGTCACAAACATCCCTTGTTAAAGGTTGTTCTGACACCAGCTTAACTTTCATCTTAGAGCTCTCAAAGTGCTTAAAATATGGAGCTTATCTTTCCTTAGCACTATATGATTTTTCTTGAATGTCTAAACCTGTTAGAGATCCTCTCATGTTATTTCTAGAGTCGAATGATCTTGATAAAAATTATGAGGGATTATTTTGTGTGATTAGGCCCTTCCCATTTTCTTGAACTGGTACTACTTTAGTTATAGGATCATCCTACATGGCTTTTAGAAGTATTCCTTCAAATGTTTTGACCAGAACATACCCCAAGGTCCCAGTCTTGCTAGTTGTTGATGTCCATTCATCAATGGTTTCAATGGTGGGATTTTTTTTGGGTAATTGTGGGACTTTTCCTTTTAGAGGATCTATTTTATTGCTCCATCCTTTAGTGGAAATGCATCTCCTTCCAAAATATTCAAATCTGAAAACTCATTTAATACGTTGGCGATCTATAAAGATAAATCCAAACCTCTACCAGCTAACCAGTTCAATGCTCTTATCAACACATTGGAGATCCTTATATAAGGGAAATCTAATTTCTTTTATTTCCAATCAATGAAACTAATTTCTTTTGATTCTAGTTTCTGGTCATGGTAGTATCGTCCCACTATGTCCTTCTCATCTATAATTCCCTGTGGGACTACAAAAATCTTGAAATCAATAGTTTGTCTTAATGACATTCTAGAGAAGTCCCTTAATCTCCATTCTTCCTCACCTAGAAAGTTCATCCATTAATAATCAAACTGAGACTCATGTTTAACCATTACTAATAACCCATCAAATATCATAGTTAGGTATTGGTGTGAATCTGTCCATTCAAAATCTTTCCATCTCTTCTTCCACTGGCCTAGATTTTATTATTGTTTGGCATGAATGTCTGCCAATTTAGATGAGGAACTTGATGTTAGTCTTATGCCTTTTGGAAATATGTTTATGCACAAAATTCAATTGTATTGATAATTCCATTAAGTCCCATTTTTCACTTACACATCTGTGTAATTTGCAAGGTTTTCCCTTGAATCCACTTACTCTCAAGTATGTGAAGAACCTATACTGTATGAAAACACAATCATATTCCTAAATTGTTTCCCTAACAGTATAAAGAAACCTATATTTCTCCCATTCTAGATGTAAAAGTTAGGTCACAAGGGCAAGAAAAGCATCATTCACTAACGTTACATTCCCCTTCCAATTTATCAACCTTAATAGTAGAAATACATCATACACCTTGTAAGAATCAAAAATATCTTACAATGGGAGTCTTGGAAATGATTTGAAACAAACAATGTTGTATATAAAATCTGACATCATATAGAAATCAATATCAGTTGAACTCCCTTCAGTAGTCTTTACCATCATTATCAAAAAATTATCATCAATAGATGCTGAAATAAAGTTTTCACGACATAACTTTCCTTGTTCCTCTAAGATGACCATTATAAAAGGGAACATCCATTAATGAAAATAATTAACTACCTCAAGCCATGTCATCCTACTTAATAACAAAATTAAGTCCTCAAATTATTCAAAAAACATTGGCTTGGTGAACCTCTTAGGGATTTTTTTCACAGATGGTTTTTTGTCTTTCAACCACTAGGCATTCAGTCTTACTTCATCATTGATTTGTACAGATTCAATTGTAGAAATTATCAGTTGATCTAGATTTGGCAAACCTAGAATTTCTTTGAAGGCTTCTAGTATTAAATTTATCACTCTTTCTCCACTTCTATCCAATACCTCTCTTGTTTCTAGGTTGTAATTATCTCCACACAACCATATAAGCTCAGGGGAATGTACGGAAGGTGGGAAAGAAATGGTTAGGGAATGTCACTAGAATCAATAGCTTGCATCTATTTACTTTTATTTGGGTCACTTAATCTCCTCCACAAACCATCTAAGTCAAGATTTGACAACTTCGAGTGCATGGCTTTATCTTGATCACTAGTAATACTGGAATTCACGTGAAACCCTAATGCTAGATACTTCATCTTATATAATTCATCCTTCCTTGAATTCTAACTTCAATATTAAGAATTGAATGGGGTACAACAAGCACTGACTGATTTTTCTGAGAGATATGTGAATTTTTCTTCTTCTCGAGTGCTCCCAAATTATTTTTCTCAATTTTTTTTCTTCTCAGTAAATTACTTCACCAATTTTTGCTACTAGGGCATCCAAATATTTTCATGTAATGATAAAATTTGAAATACTTGGAAGTTTTTAATGATTATACCTTGATTCCTATAAAGAATACTTTAATGGTGGAAATCAGTTTACACTCCAAGCGTTGGTCTCGCGTTATTTATTTCAATATGGATCATCCACGTAGATTAACCTGGTTTCTTGTGGGGTTAGGGAGTCTATTTAAGGATTAGCATCACTTTTCAAATTAGTTTAAACCTGTAATCTTGACTTGCATGCCCACTTTTCCATTTTAATAAGGATTTTCCATGTGTTTTACTTGAATAATGACAGAGCCACAAAACTTTCTTAAATTTTAGCCAATATTTTCGTAAGTGAAAAAAAACATTTTGGACCCGAGCCTCTTTCTTTGAATTTTATTGAGATCTCGACACATGTCTGAATCTTTGACATAACAGAATTGTGGGGAACTGTTGCACATTTGTTTGTTCTCCACACTAGATGCAAGATTGAAAATATGACCTGATACTCTGCTCTTAAAAACTTTGCTATGAATATGCCATGTTTCTCTGGCGGGTATCAGAAATATCAAGGAATGCATGTTTGTCCCAAAACCCCACTCTACTCATGTTTTGACACGTAAACCATTTTGGGCCTCAGGGCTAAAGTTGCACTTTACAATTACTATGTAAACAATGTAGCTATCCAAACTGAGTCTTTTGCGGTGAAGCCTATGGAAGCATGCCACGTATTGTCAGATGGCAGAGAAAAATGTGAAATTTGTACTAGAATTGTAAAGGATGACATATAAGGAAGATTTTCAAGATTAAACTTGATCCATATCAGTTTTTCATTAGGATTTTTTAGAGGCAACATGAGTATTACATTCCTCGATCAAAAAAGAGGCCTAAACAAAAGGTTTGCATTTACATTAAAAACAATTATATCATCAAGAATACATTTTTTACACGGGAAAAGTAGTCAAAGAATTTTTATTAAAGGCATACACTTGATAAAAGGGAAAGATTAAATCGAGAACTAACACCGCTTTGACTGAGGGATGGGAACCCACTATGGGTTCCACACGAACCAAACTAATCAGTCATAAAATAGACCAACTGCCTAAATCCATTGTGTTATAGAGTAATTTAAAACATGCACAAGGTCAAACTGAACCAACATACCCCACATAAATACATTAAGATACCAAGGCATCATTGGTCATTGTAGACCAGGAGACCGAAAAGGAAAAAAATAGAAAAACTAGAAACAAAAAATATATAAAAGGACTATATACTGTAAAAAAATTTGTATCTTGATTATGATCAATCTAGGATGTGTTTTAGATACTTGCCATTAGCAGACAATTGTAGCAAATCTCCATCCAGTTATTTCAGGAAAAAAGTCTACTCACAAATTATGATGTCAATAGAATAAGAATCCATCCATTAGGTATTAAATTTACCATTATTTCCTTTATCCTCGTGCTTTCTTTCCTACAACAAAACAAGATCTCGAACATTGAAAGTTCTAGGAATCACCTTTTTATCAAATAATTTCTTGAGTTTCTTTGGTGAGATTCCCTTAATTCTTCGTCTAACTCCACTATCTGATCAATCATTTCTTCATAGGGTTTCAGATCTTCATCCTCAACTTGTTGCATGAACTGATAAGAAGAAAATTACATATGTAGGGTAAAAAGATCCTGAACTCCATACACTAATTCAAAAGGACTAATTCTACTATCTCTTTTTGTAGTAATTCTATCTTCCCACAAAGAAAACTTCAACTGGTCATCCACTTTATTTTATTAATCTCCCATGTCCTCCTAATTGTCTTGAGTAGATTTTTTATTTCTTGACTCAGCTAGACCATTCCCTTTTGGATTGTAATTGGATGTATATGTTAGATTAATTTCATATTTTTGGCACATAGTCACCAATGGATTAGCCCTAAAACTCATGGCATTATTAGAAACTATTTTTACATACACTCTAAACGTACAAATTATATGATTCAGGATGAAATCCATGACACTTTGGTGAGTTTCCTTCTTAGTTGGAATAGCTTCAGCCCACTTGGTGAAAAAATATGTGGCTACAAGTATCCATTTGTGCCCTACACTTCAAGTATCTGAGATATCACCAATAAATTCCATGCACCATTATTTGAAAGTAACTTCTATTGACATTGGTTGCAATAATAGAGCCTCTGAAGCTTTCATGCTTCATGAAAACCTTTGACAACTTTTACATTTTCTGACCAATAAGACTGGATCTTTGAAAAGTGTTGGCCACTAGTAACTTGGCCTCAAGACCTTGTGGGCGGTCACTCTTCTTAAAAAATGGCCCCCACACACTCCCCCATGGAATTTTGTAATACATTTAGGAGCTTCTTCATCTATGATACATCTCAAAAGGACCCGCTCAGGATTCTTCCAAGTCAACCCATAATCAGTTATGATGTATTTTTGACCTTGTGGGCGGTCACTCTTCTTAAAAAATGGCCCCCACACACTCCCCCATGGAATTTTGTAATACATTTAGGAGCTTCTTCATCTATGATACATCTCAAAAGGACCCGCTCAGGATTTTTCCAAGTCAACCCGTAATCAGTTATGATGTATTTTTGGGAGGCTAATTTGAGTGTTGTTCTTTGATTTTTTTCCAAATGACTTGGACACTCCAAATTCTGAAGGTAAAATATTACATCCTTGTACCATGTGGATTTAATAAATTTTCTTGGACATCCATGGCTCCTTCATCAATTTCATTAATTTCTATTACCAGTAGATTACTCTCTCCCATCAGCTTTACAAGGCCCAAACCTCTAACCAACTTGGTTATTTATATATCCATATCATACTCTTGTAGCTTGTTAACCCAATTACATCTTTTTCTAGAAACCTCCATTTATGATAAAATTTCCTTAAGCAAAGTATGGGGATCCTACGCTATAATCTCAAAACTCAGAATATAAGGCCTAAAACTTTTAGTTTCTCTTACCAAAGAAAAAACCTACTTCTCCATGATAATATATTTTAGTTCATCACCTTGCAATGCCTTAATAAAAAATGAAATAGGCCTTTCATTTCCCTCTTCATCCTTTTGTAATAAGATCAATGCAATAGTATTTTCAGATGTAAAATAAAAAAAAATGGAAAATCCTTTTTATAATGAGGGTCTTCCAATACTGGGGCATTCAATAATGCTTCTTTTATTCTAGTGAAGGCCTAGAAAGATCCTTCTTCCCATTGAATGATTTGGTCCTTTTTTCGAATGCTTGTAATGGGTGTAGTCATTTCATAAAAATTAGAAATGAATCTCCTGAAAAAGTTTATTTAAGAAAATAAGGATTGGATTCCTTTCTTAGTTTTAGAGATTGGAACCTTATCGATTTCTTCCACCCTCTGAGGATCAATCATAACCCCTCCTTTCAACACAATGTGACCCAACAATTTTGCCTTTTGAGCTCCAAATTGACACTTTTTTAGGATTCAATGAGATTCCATTTTCTCTACACCTTATCAACATTTTCTCAACATGATTAAATTGATCATTTCTCTTTCTAGAAAACATTGTCACATCATCTTGACAAATTCTAATAAAATCATTGATGTATCCTGAGAATGCAACATCCATGGATCTTTGGAAAGTATCCCTAGCATTCATCAGACCAAATGGCATTATCACATAGACATAGGTACCCCATGGAGTGGTGAAGGAAGTTTTAATCCTTTTTGATTGCTTCACAACCACCTGGTTGTACCCAGAGAATCCATCCAGTGTAGAAAGTAACTCAGATCCTGTGACCAATTGTAGTATGTTACCCATATCAGTCAATGGATAGTTGCCTTTAATTGAGGCTTTATTCAAATTCCTGAAATCGACACACAACCTTATATCTCGAATTTTCTTTGTTACTGGCACTAAGTTTGCCACCCAAAAAGAATATCTTGTAGCTGGTATTATCCTTCCATCCCTTAACTTTTTTAGTTCTTTCTACATCTTGAGGGAAATAAGTGGATTAATTGGCCTCTTTTTTTTCCTAAATGTTTTAACATTAGGTTCCAAAGGTATTTCATGTTAAAATAAATCTTCCCTATATGGTTTCAATTATGAGTAAGAACATGCTAATATGTCTTGATACTTATTTAACAATTCAACATAGGACTTATTTTCCTCCTTACCCAAACTACTTCCTATCAAAAGTTTTTCTGGGATTTTCATTAGTTCCCAAATTCAATTCTTCAACATTCCTTGAAGAAGAGATGTGTTTATGAACAACCATGTGTACATTGTCAAAATTAGATTCCAAAGCAACCAATCCTCTTGGAATTGTGTTGGTTTTAAACTCAATTATATCCTTTCCAAACAGGGTATCTTTCTCATTCCACATAGAGACAATTGGTTCCCAATCCATGCACAGATTGATGAATTCTTCTTATTTTTATAAAAACCTCTGAACATGGGAATCACCTTCAAATACTTGTCAATGTTTCACATTATCAAGAACAATTAGTCTTGACAATACTTCAATATCATAATCATAATAAGGAGAAATAATGCAATTTTCAAACCTATATCCAATCACTTCCAACCTATCTACTGCAACATTCTAAGTTCTGTCATGATACAATATGTGAAAGGAGTCAAAAATATCAATAAAATCCCATACTCCATGCTTATACTATTTAATACTTTGATTGTTTGTAGCATATAATTTTCTAACATGTTTGACTAATAGCTCAGAGTCTCCTTTAAAAACTGTTTTTTATAACACATCTCCAAGAAATCCTCAAACCTAAAAGTAATGTCTCCTACTTTGTAATATTTTTGTGCATTAAAATTTCAGTTTAAGGGAAAAATTAAAAATATCTTGTCCTGGAGATATAAAAACAACCCCAACCCAATTTCCGATATTGGAGAAAGATCCATCAAAAATTAATGTCCAAGGGGTACCAATTCGTTCAAGAAATTTATTTTCATTAATACTATGCCCCTCAAAGTCTGCATATCCAATAAATTTATCAACATCATCATTAACAAACAAAACTTCATAGGATGCATTATTAGGGTCTTGAATAAAATGAAACTTTTCCTTCTCCCCATATAGCTTCACTAAACTCCCCTTTACTGGTATAGTGGCATAAGACATATCCATCTGCACACTTCCACCAACACTGGCTGTCCACTTTCTTGACAACAACATACCCCATTTATCAGGGCAGTCCACAATGACTACATTCATGGTTAAATACTTACCAGGATAAGCTATCAATTACACTACTAAACCCTTCACATACCATATCACTGGTTTTTCTATTGAATCCATAAAAATTCATTTTCCAAAGGTTTATCTCACTTTAATATCTAGCCCATTAATAACTTCAAGGGGAATCATATTACATGAAGCTCTTGAATTAAACATGCAGTTGTCAACAAGTTTTTCTTTAATGATCAAAGTGGTTTAAAATTGAACGACATCAAGCTCACACTCAATAATTGATGTGCCTAGATATACTTCAAGGGATTCCCCCAAATTTTCCAATTCTTGTGGATCTTCCAATTCTACAATTACAAGGGGAAAATCAACACTATTAACATCCTTACCTAGGGCCATTTCTTCCACCTTAAATCCCAAGTACTCAAATTCTCTACTTCTATGCTCAAGGATCCTGAGAAACTCAGCAATAGGTATAATAAATTTTATCTGATTCAAAATTTGAGCCATATCACAAGGGGTATACTTGGGTAATGTTGTATTAAGAGGAAAGGTGATTTTTTTCTCTTGTGGAATAAGGTTATTTATAACTTGAGCTTGGACAAGGGTACTAGCTTTATTGGAATTAGTTGAGCCTTTATTTGGCATAAATTTCTTGGGGGAATCCTTTGGGATATTAGTGAGGAGGGGAGTCTTTGGTTTGGCCTCTAGCCTTCCCATTTTAATTGTTTTGTTTCTTAAATTATATTCCTTCTCCTGGGTCACCACTATATTCATTAACAAATGTCTATCTTCCTCAGAAGAGATTCCACCATCATATTTCTTAATCATCAATGCCCTTAAGTAATCAAAATCATGAATCTAAGTTGGATTTTTACCCAGGACTTGTCTGGTATATCCCCCATCGACTTTGCTAATATTGGTTCATTGTCCAGCGGTGCCTTTAAACCTTTCCTCTCCACACTGAGATCCCTTGTTTAGGTCAAAGGAGATCCTTTGCGTGGGTCTTTTGTGGTTTACGAACTGGTCCCCGATCTCCTTGCTGTTGAGGGGATAGGTGTGGCGGATTTGGTGCTTGAGGATCCACTGGTGGGTGGAGGTGATGTTTCCTCTGCTTCTATCAAACAGAACCCCTCCAAGCAACATTTTGGGAGTGAAATTTTTAATCATCCCTCTATTCAGGAATCTTTTAAGGATGTGATGCAGTGATCTTGTAATGGAGATAGGGTTTTAGCAAAACTTAACAAACCAAAGGCTTATGCAAAATCAACCCCATCAGTTTGTTTTGGTGATGAGGTGGTTCAATATGAAGCAACTTTCAAAAGGAATGGACAGATTTATAGATTCCACAACTTCTTCCCTAGTCTTCCAACACTTCATGCATAGATTTCAAAGAAATGCACCCCTTTTTGGAAGGTAGGGAGGATATTTTTCCTAGTGCTTGGGGTTTTTTTATTGTTGCTTTTGCATCGACTATGGATAGAGATATTATTTTTGGGAAAATCTAGGATTTTGAATCCTATATGCTTCTGATGAAACCATGGTTTCCTTTATTTAACCCAGTATTAGATTCCTTCCATGTTAAACTACTGTGGATTCGTATTTCATATCTACCTCTCTAATTTTGGTTAGAAAGTTGTTTAACAACTATTGGCAATACTTTAGGGAAATCTTTATTTATTAATAAAAAACTGATGATTTTGAGCACACAACATATGATGGAATCTTGGTTGATATGGATACTTTTATTGATTTACCTACCGCTATTAAAATCAAAGTGGAGGACCAAACCTAGTTACGAAATCTAGACTATGAAGGGTTTCCCTTTAGGTGTAGAAATTGCTTCTCTCCTGGCCATCTATCTTCAAATTGTCATGTGATTAGGAAGCATGATAAAAGGAGTAACTCATGGTGGAAGAATTTTAATCCTAGACACTTAGTGGTGAATGATTCCTAAGATGGTGACTCAGATTCAAATCCTATGATTTTGTCTGATCCCGAAAGGGAGGATTCTTTAACTAAGACTCTTAATCTTAATGTATAGACAGATGTTTCGATTCTAACCCATATTGAAAATGTAAATCATAATTCATTTGAGGCTTGGAATGTTGTGAGAAAGAAGAAGAAAGGGTCTATTTCTACCCTCAAGATGCAGATAAGATCCAAAGGGAAGGGGTTAAAAGTTTTAGATAGTTGCTTGTTTTTATGTTTCTGTTAGTTTTTTTTTCATTGTTCTGTTGTTGGTTTATCTTTTTTCCGCTAGTAGAGGAAGCTCTTTTTGGTCTTCATTTTTTCATCATTTTCTCCTCCTTTTTTATAGGGTAAGGTCTCCTTAACCCTTTTTTAACCATTAATAAAAACACCATGAAACATATCAACTGCAAGATCACTAGTAGAAGGAAAAGGAGATACTCGGCCTATGCAGTCCCAAAAACATTCCATAATCATGACACTTAGTAGCTCGGTAGAATTGGCTCCTTTTTGTGGACTACTGGGGCACTCCATCATGCACACATCACCAAAATTAACATCATCATAAACCTATTCAATTTCTTCATTAATATCACATGGGTAATGTGGTAAGAAACATTTATCACACCACTCAATAACATGGTTTTCTTCTACCATGGAAACTCTAGTGGTTATAGGATCAGGGACCAATTTTTTCTCCCTTGGTTGTGGTTGTTTATTTCCTGATCGCATAGTCCATTTTCCTCACTCATCAGATCTATGATCACCTCTAGGATGATTACAAAATATACCTTAACCTTAAGGTTGGTCCTGGCCCTTAGAACTCTTTCCTATTCCCTTATCTACTCTAGCAAGTTTGTGGGAGATTTCCTTCACTTCTCTTGCTAAATTATTAACTACCTCTTCCAGATCAAGTCCCTTACTATCCTAAGGATTTTCAATATTTACTAACTTAACACCATCCCTCTTAAGGGGTTTTCCTGGTGCCTTAATATTATTCTCAATTTGCACTACCATAGAGAAAGCTTGTCTCAAATTCCAAGGGTTTTTATACGTCAAATAATATGCATATTTATCATCAAAGCCATCAAATTATTTTGTCAAACAGGATTCATCATTATAGGCATTTTCATCAAGGTTCTGTTGAATCTGGTTTTAAAATCTTCGAGAAGTTCATTGGGATTCTTATTTATGTTTTCAAACTCAGATAGGAGAAATATAAGATCAGTCGTATCCCCATATTGCGACCTAAATACACTATGCATTTCGTTCCATGAGTCAATTGAATTTTTGGGTAAGGATTTATACCAATCTTGAGAATCCTTTTTTAAGGTGTGAATGAACAATTTGACATAGGCATTTTCATGTTCAATCTCAAAATCACCCATAATATTAACAAACAGTCTACAGTGTTGGTCACAAGTAATAGCTTTATTTTCTTGAAAATTAGGCAACCTATTCCGTACTTCTTATGGAACTTCATTAGGATAACCCACCATACCATGGAAATCTATGGGCCCAAAAAACTTCACAACAAATATAGGTCTACGTGGAGGAAGAGCCATATTATTTTGAGGAGGTGTTCTAACATGTGGGTTAAAATGATGGGGAACTGGAGGTATTTGAGGTAATGGTGTATGGTGTTTAAATTACTATTCCTTTAATTATTAAGTCTAACAAAACACCCTATTACTTATAAGGAACAAATGAGGGAGATGAGGAATACCCTTATTAGTTTAAAATGAAGGACCCTCTCCAGCTAAAGTGTACAAATTTATGTAAGGATTTTTTGATCAAAAACTTGTTTGAAGAACTAGAATAGTCTCTATTAAAGGTTGGTCACCCTCAATAATAGGTACCAATTTCTCTTCTGATATTTAATCACCCAAGGCTCTCTTGACTTGTTTCTTCATTGGATTTTTCCTTCCTAACTATGCAAACAATTTTCTAGTAGGATCTGTTTTGAAGAAGGACCTTCTTCCTTTCAGCTTTATAGATTTTAATGATAGACTACAAAATTTTGAAACATGAGTAACTGGTATTTACCATAATTTTTGAGCAACTACGAGTCACCACTAAGGTATTGTACCTTAGATGTGAAAATAATTGTAAACAACTTGCCAATTGAAACTTAATGATCAATCTAAAAAAATATTAGAATATCTTAGCATACCTTATCAATATTCACCTCTAGCCAGGTAGGATTTAATGGAAAGGTTGCTTTGACTAGGAAAATATTGAGCAAACAGTTTTTGATTAAGCCTTCTTTTGTAAAGCTTGATAAAGGATGATGTCTAGATCCTTTATTTGCATCTAAAAATGTTTAATACATTACCAAAGATAGATGTATCTTTGAATTTTTTTTAAATACTCTCCGAAAATTGTGCCATGATGGTTTTGGTACCCAAAATAGTCCCACTTTGGAAACCAAGTACCATCAATAGACTAAGCAAGATACTTAGAGAAAGAAAAACAAGGAATTGAGTCATTCTGTAGTCGGGGATAGATATGGTAGTCTATTTTTCTCTCAGACTTAGGGAACATTGGATAACATCTCACTAAGGGTATGACCTACCACTCTACTTTAGTTTCTTCTTGTAACTAGGGTGAGAGGACCCATTTTGTAACCTATATTTATGAAATAAATGAATGGAAAAACAATATTTGGACACTCTTTCTTAGGGATATGAAAAGGCAACCTTAACAAGATATGGTCAATGCAAACATTATCTAACTCTCATGAGTTGTCACACTAGAAAATGTAGATATATTCTAAAAAAAGGATCGTGTTACTAAATAAAATTGTAAATTCTAACTTGCTGTTGTATCTACTTTGGAAAAAGGGTGGAGCAAATTTAACAAATCTCCATAATATTTATGCATAAACAATGTAAACATGGATAATTTAGGTGGATTTGATGGTTATTGGTTGTGATTTTGATGTGTTTTTATGGAAGTTAAACATGATAAAGTTGATTATACAAGGAACTCACATGAACCTTATAAATACCATATAAAATTGGTCTTGATGTAAAATAGGGATCACACAGTCCAAAACATTCCTTTAACCAAATGGTTTGTATTCATGGAAGCCCAAGAATACAGGATTTCACACAAACATTGAGAATTAAAACATAAAAGATCATGGTAAATTCTCAGTAAAATACTAAAAATCTCTTATCAAATATGATCTAGATACACTCAGGAACTAAGAAAAATTCCTAGCTCAAACAGATACACATTGATGTCAAAACTATTTATCAAACTATGAAGGAAAGCTCCATCAATCATGTAATTACAGTTACCAAATTGTTACTATTTTAAACTAAGGCCTTGTGTAATTCAGAGAGATCAATTAGCATAAGATTGAAATAAAAATGCAGACACTTGATTCAAAACAATTCATCTTGAAACAAAGTCAATAGTGCTCGTAGGAATACATGTAATTTGATTTAAGGATACACCAATTCTTCAATAAGGGGACACAACACTATGACCTCAATATTTTCCATTGATTGTGTAGTGTAATCATGTTGGAAAGCAGGTTTTTGAATGGGTGTAAGAATCTTCGGTATGTTAGATTGGTTCAATTTCAATAAGTACAAATAGGTTCTCTCCCTTTTTCTCTAATTCTTAGAAACTTTTAACCCCCCTTATGCGAGAGTATTCTCATCGCATTTATACAATTTAAATTTTTTACTCATTCTCCATTTCCCCCCCCCAAATGCATGAATCTCTAATAGAATATTCTTCCTCATAAAATATAGTTTAATTTAATGTTACTTCTCTTAAAAATATCCCATTCTATATTTCTAGGTGGAAAAGTCATGAGTTATTCATGTTTTTCATCTCCTCAGATATAACTGGGATTCCATGTCTATCTTTTGATAGTTCTTTAATCATCTCTCCCTTTTAGCAGGAAAGAAATCCTTTTTTATATTTTATAGGTGCCTCCATATGGCTTGATGTGATATGTAATCCCTTTCACCTTTTTAGAATCAACTTTAAACAATACATATCATGTTCGTGTCATTTAGAGATGAATATTATCACATTGGTTATATCACATCAATCAAACATATTTTTTTGCAAAATTCCAATTTCCCTCAAAATTATTTCTTTCATTTGACCTAAATCAAAAATATTTCTAAATTTGGTGGTAGTGATTCTGCTACACTCAACTTGTCTATGTCATTCTCATTATACATTCAACTCTATTTTCTCCCCAATATGCATCCGTTTTCTATTCTTCAATGTGAGGGATTACTGCAGAGATATTTTTTGGTGTAATGGCGAGGGTGGATTTGGTGAAAAACTTTAAGGATGTATCATCATAAGATTTAAATCAAATATTCGACTTAGCTGGCCCAAATGAAGCCTTTTTCAGGGATTCATTTGAAATTATAGACCTAGGGGACAACAAAGGGCCCTTGACCTATTGGGAGGTTTGGCTCTCCCTTCTTATGATATTATCACGATCAATCTCATCTTCTTAGCCTTTCAATCCATGTATTATCATATTTTTCATTGGGAACACCAGAAAACTACAGAAGAATTGAAGAAACTATGAATTTAGAGGAGGCATCTTGTAGCAGGGATGATTGTATATGAATCTCACTTTCTATGTAACCAAGAATTTTTGTTGAAAGAGTTTCCCAAGGAAGCCTACATGCTTTATGACAAGACCTCAATTGCCATTATACCTGCCATTTCTAACAAAGTAGAAGACTTGGAGCAACGAATAATTTCTCTCAAAGGACGTCAAGAAAAACCTATGTCACTTTAACAATCCACACTACTAGCACCATCATCATGTAAAAAGAGGGGGAAATCAACCTCTCAACCCCCAATTATTATTTATGATGAGGAATAAATAGATCCTTCATCTCATCAACATTTTTAGACATCAATTTCTACCATCAAGGAGGACCAGAAAAAGTCTATTTTCTAACCTTCATTTCATCCAGTGTAGCAAGATCCTTTGATGGAGAAAAAAGTATCAGGACCTCTTTTTGTTCCTCTTTTAAGAGAGAACCCACCTTTCACAAAGAGGCACAAGGATGAGCCTAGTTCTAAATATTTTACTCCATCAGGTCCAATGGTCGTAGTGCTTGCTCTTATATCGACTCCAAGTGTCCCTCATCAATCTACTCCCTTTCAATCCACTTATTACAAGGCAAAAGGGAAAAATTATTTTCCTTCAGGTGGTTTATACCTGTTGGATTGGGTATCTTCTTTTTAGAAGAAGATAGAACTAAGGGATATTATGGATGGTCCCATGACTATTGAATAATTGATGGAGATAGGGATGTCTAGGAATTTGGTTGGGTCGGTTGTATTTTCTAGCTCAGGGCTCAGGGGAGTCTATACCAAAGAAGAATAGGATATTGAATAATCTTACCTCATTTCCAGAGAATATATCAGTTTAGAATTATAGGATGAATGAGTGTCTTTATTCTCTTCTTTTCCCTTTTTGATGTAATATCTTGAATATATATATATATATATATATATATATATATATCTGTGTGTGTGTGTGTGTGCATGTATATATATCTTTGTGTGTGTGTGTGTGCATGTTTCATGGGCTAGGGCCCCTATAGAACCCCAATTTTGCTTTTTTGCATGAGTTATTCATGTTTTTCATCTCCTCAGATATAACTGGGATTCCATGTCTATCTTTTGATAGTTCTTTAATCATCTCTCCCTTTTCGTAGGATTCTTTTTCAATATGCTTTGCATTCAGACAGGAAAGAAATACTTTTTCTATATTTTATAGGTTCCTCCATACGGCTTGATGTGATATGTAATCCCTTTCACCTTTTTAGAATCACCTTTAAACAATACATATCATGTTCGTGTCATTATCCAACTCTCCAACAACTTACCCTCTTGAGATAAATTTAGAAAGTTTTGCATACCTGTTAGTTTCTTTTTCAGTGATTTTGTTATCTTGAGATAAATTTTGTATCCAGTTATCTACTACCTGAATTTGCTTATCACATTGGTTGTATCACATCAATCAAACATATTTTTTTGCAAAATTCCAATTTCCCTCAAAATTATTTCTTTCATTTGACATAGAAATAGGTCAAATACTTGAATAAGTGCAAGTTCTTTTGGAGTAGTCACCTTTTCATCCTTGTTGAAAAAATCCTCCCAACCATCCATCTTTAGGGACATTTCTTTTTTTCTCCTTCATATAATACTTGAATAAGTGCAATCTTCTAGCAATCTTCTTGCTTTTTGCTACCTATTTCTCCCTTGTCTTGATTATTTTCTTTTAAGAGAACCAAATTTTCAATTGAAAATTTCTTTGGATCCCCAGGAGAAGTAACCAATACACCTCTATCTATGTTCTTTATTGACATGTATACAATTTCTTTTGGAACATCTTCATCCATACATGGGGTTTGTATTGGCTCACTGTTCTTCACAATATCTTCACTCCCTGTGGTGACTGTTTAATGGGTGATCCCTCTTGAGGCTATTCTTTAACACCGTTATGCCATGTTGGTTGAGTTTCCAATTTTTATTCATGATCTTTATCTTTTTCAAGATGAATCTCACCATGTCTACTTATGTCTATTTTTTTCTCTTGAAGGGGCTCAACTCCTGTTACTTTACTTTGAACATTTTGGGGTTGGCCCTTCATGTTTGCGTCTGATGCTTGGTGGGGATATTAAAAAATTACCTTATGTTCGTGAGTTTTTATATCTTCATTTGTATGAATCTAAAAAATTTCATCAACCATTTATAAATCAAACACATCTTCAAACAATTCAACTATATCATCATCAATTTTTTATGGCTTTTCAGATTCCTTACTTTCTGGTTTATTTTGTACATGTTCCTTCTTCACTTCAACTAACTGACCAAGCATCTGAGTATTTCCAATTGTCTCTAGAATGTTTTTAATTGGGTAGGAAAATGCTACCATAAAAGGAAACTTCACACCAGGAGTATATTACACACTTTCAGGAGTCTGGGATGACAATGTTAGATGGGCCAATGAAGCAACAACCTTCTTTTGATCTTTAGTCAAGACAGGAGGTACAATTACTTCAAGTTTGGTATGCTTATGTTTTCTTGATAAATGGTCACCAATATCCCTTGTTAAAGGTTGTTATGACACCACCTTAACCTTCTTCTGGGATTTCTCAAATTTCTTGAAATTTGGTCTTTCTCTTTCCTTAGCACTATATGATTTGCCTTGAATGTATCCACCTATTAGAGATCCTCTCATATTCATTCCAAAGTCTTATGATCCTGGTAAAACTTCTGAGGGATTTTTTGTGTGATCAAGCCCCTCCCCTTTGCTTAAAGTGGTACTACTTTAGTTATAGGAGCATCCTACATGGATTTTAGAAGCATTCCTTCAACTTTTTGGACCAGAATAGAACTCAAGGTCTCAGTCATGCTAGTTGTTGTTGTCCATTCGTCAATGATTTATATAGCAGACTCGTTGCTGGGTAACTGAGGGTATTTCCCTTTTAGACGATCTATTTTACTTTCTCACTCCTTCAGTGGGTGGAGATCTTCTTCCAAAATCTTCAAATCCCGAAATTCATTTAATACCTTGGTACTCTATCGAGATAAATTCAAACCTTTGATAACTAACCAATTGAATTTTCCTCTCAAAACATTGGAGATCCTTATATAAGGAAAATCTAATTCCATTTCTTTGCAGTCAATGGAACTAATTTCTTTTGATTCTAGTTTTTGGTCATGTTAGTATCGTCCCACTGTATCCTTGTCATATATAATTCCCTATAGGACTCCAACAATCTTGAAATCTATAATCTGTCTTATTGACATTCTAGAGACGTCCCTTTATCTGACTTCTTCCTCATGTACAAAGTTCATCCAATAATTTTCAAAGTGAGACTCATGTTCACCATTACTAATAACCCATTGAATATCATAGTTAGGCCTCGGTTTGAATCTCTCATTTCCAGATCTTTCCATCTCTTCTTTGACTAGTCTAGCTTTTTGGGACGAGTACCTACCAATTTGGATGGGGAACTTGATGTTTTTCTTATGCCTATTGGCAATTCTTTTATGCACAAAAGTCAATTGTCTTGATAATTCCATTAAGGCCCATTTTTAACTTACACATCTGGGTAATTTACAACGTTGTCCCTCTAACCCACTTACCCTCAAGTATGTGAAGAACCTATACTGTATGAAAAAACAATAATATTCTTGAATTTTTTCCCTAATGATTCTAGGTATCCTATACTGCTCCCATTCTAGATTGAAACGGTAGGTCATAGGGGAAATAAAAACAGCATTCACCAACCTTACACCCCCCTTCTAATTTTTCAACCTTAATTGTGGATATACATCATACATCCAGTATTCATCAAAACTAGCTTGAAGTGGGAGTGATTGAAATGATGTAAAACAAGAAATGTTGTATATAATATATGACATCATATAGAAATCAATATGAGTTGAATTACCTTCAGTAGTATTTACCATTATTGTAAAAAAATTAGCATGACTAGATGCTGAAATAAAGTTTTCCCATTAGAACTTTCCTTGTTCCTGTAAGATGAGCATTATGAAAGGGCACATCCTTTCATGAAAATCAATAACTTCCTCAAGCATTGCCATCCTGCTGAATATCACAATTAAGTCCTCAACTTCATTAACAAACATTCCCTTGGTCAACCTCATAGGGATTCTTTTTATAGATGGTTTTTTGTATTTCAACCACCGAGGATCCAGCATTGTAGCATCCTCGTCTCTTCTTTATTCATAATTAATTTGTGTTGATTCAACCGTAGCAATTATTGGTTGATCTATATTTGGAAACCCTGGAATTGCTTGGAAGGCTTCCGATATTAAATTTATCACTCTTTCTCCACTTCTATATAATATCTCTCTTGTTTCTAGGTTGTAATTATCTGCACACAACCATACGAGCTTAGGAGCATGTATGGAAGGTGGGAAAGAAATGGCTAGGTAAATGTCACGAACATCAATGGCTGCCATCCATTTACTTTTATTTTTTTCACTTAGTCTCCTCCAGAAATCCTATAAGTCAACATTTGACAACTTTGTGTCCATGAATTTATCTAGATCACTAGTAATACTGAAATTCATGTGAAACCCTGATGTTAGATGCTTCATCTTATATAATTTTTCCTTTATTTAATTATAACTTGAATATTAAGAATTGAATCAGGTAAAAGAAGCACTTACTCATTTTTCCAAGAGCTCCGTGAATTTCTCTTCAGCTCACATGCTCTTGAATTATTTTTCTCAATTTTTTTGCTTCTCAATCAATTACATCGCAAATTTTTGTAGCTAGGGCATGTAAATATTTGCATGTAATGATCAAATTTTAAATACTTGGAAGATTTTAATGATTATACCTTGATTCATGAATGGCGGAAATCATATTTGATTTACACTCAAACCGTGGATCTCACTTTATTTATTTGAATGTGGATTGTGCACGTGCATTAACTGGGTCTCTTACGGGGTTCGGGATTCTATTTGTACATTAACATTACTTTTAGAATCGGTGCAAACCTATAATATTGAACCACACCCCCAATTTTCTAGTTTTAATAAGGAGTTTCCATGTTTTTTACCTGAATAATGGTGGAGCCACGAAACTTACTTGCATTTTAGCCAATTTTTTTGTAAGTGTAGAACTACTTTTTTGACCCAAGCATCTATCTTTGAATTTAATTGAGATCTCGACACATGTCTGAATCTTAGACATAACGGAACTGCGGGGCTCTTTTTCACATTTGTTTGTTCTCCCCGTTGGATGCAAGATTGACAAAATGACCCGATTCCCTACTCTTCCGACCTTTATTGAAAATATTCCACATGTGTTTGGTGGGTCTCAGAAATATCAAGGAATGTATCTTTGTCCTGAAACCCCACTCCAGTCATGTTTTGACATTTAAACCATTTCGGGCCTCGTGGCCAAACTTGCACTTTGCAGTTACTATGTAAACAACATAGCGCTATAAACCGAGTCCAATGCGGCACAACGAACGGAAGCATACCACATATTTTCGAGTGGAAGAGAAATATGTAAAATTTGTACTAGAATTCCAATTGATGGCATACAAGGAATATTTTCATGATTAAACCTGATCCATGATAAGTTTTTCACAAGGATGTTTCAGATGTGACATGACTATTACATTCCTTGAGCTAAAAAAAGGATTCTTACCCTAAACATAAGGTTTTGATTCACATTTAACATGATTATGCTTTCAAGCATACAATTTTTATAAGGGTGAACTAGTTAAAGAATTTTTTTGAAGGCATACATTAGATAACAAGGCAAGATTAAACTGAGCACTAATACCTAGATAAATAAAATGTCCATAAAGTGAAATAGAACCTTAAAGAGATCCATTTATGTAGTTTTTATCAAAATAATTTTTCCATGTGCATGCCTCCTCTCAAGAGAGGTATATCATCACCTATTTATTCATAGGACTATTTAGGTTTCTTGGATCATGCACACCTTTGTTTCCTTTCAAGAATAAATATATTTGGTACTAATAATGAGGATAGTTGTACTAAACTCAAGCAGATACATAATTCCATATTTAAAATTCATAGGAATAGTAATAGGTAATGGTCAGTGTGACCTAGGTGGAAAAACTTATAGCAAATGGTGTCAAATTCATAAACAAAATAAAAAAAGCATATTTGAAGCTAGTGGAAGCACAAGATTTTTTTAAAACCAAATGAAGACTACATATAAAGAAGACACACTTTGGGGAATTCTAATTTAATATTTAAGAGAAATGGTCATCACTAATGATTGTAGGCATAAAATTATGGGCTAAGTATTATTACATCACTCCTATAGTATTTCATTATATGCATGATTCATATTTAGAAAAGTAGACTATAACAACACTTTTTTTGGTTTACATTTACATTGCTTTATCTTTCCATGCTTTCATTCTATAATTTTTCGCAACTATCCCATTAATGTTGGACAACACACATTGTGATACGTACATCAATACTACATACTTCATCTTCAAATCTCTCCTAACATTGGCAGCCAGTAAGGGAAAGGAGCACTTAAGCTCTATTGTACCCTTTGGGTGGTTTTTTCATTTTCCCTTTATTTATTATGTGTAAAATTCCACATCAATTGTTATCTTTTCAAAAATTATATTTATTAGTTTTGGTCATATTTTAGGGTTATTAATGACACAATTCAAGAAAATGAATCATATATATACAAATTATGGTAGCTATTTTAAGGGGAAATAAGCAGAAAGTAGGCAAACGGTAATGAATTTCTACCTACTACTTGGGAAAAAGTAACTCTTCAGGAATTCATTTGTTCTGCAATATTAACTTCATGGGAAGGGAAAATTATGATTTCCATCACACACACATAGCTTCAGGGAAAAATAGTTTTATCCCACTATCATGGTGCACCTTATACAACGTAAACTTAGATTCGAGGGACATGATTCCATCACACAAAAAATAGAACTACATTTTGTTTGAAATGTTGTGAAATTATTGGTGATAATTAAATTACGTTGACCATTTAGGTCATCCTGAATCAATCATATACAAATTTTATTTAGTATCATTTATTCGTTATCCTTTTACAGGTAGCTAGGGTTTGTTTTGTCGGTACAGGGGTGATAGGGAAAAATGAAGGTGACATGGATAGAGCAGGAAAGAACCAAATCTACACTCATTACAAGGAAACTAGCATCTAATATAATAATCAGTGCCTAGGGAAGTATTGTTCCCTTCTGTCATCTACCATCTACAATAATTGTAAATAATTATCATTCAAAAGAAGCACATACATCCTAGATCTAGCATTTTCCATTATCATTCATTCCTAGATCTAGTATAGATAGTAAGTTATTAGCTAAGTCAATTTCATTCTCTTATTAATTGTACTCACTTTTCATTCCATGTTATATCTTATATGTTTCTAATTCATCTCATTCATTTGAATAAGATTTTGATTTCTATTAAATAATGTATTGAATCTAATTATTTATCAAGCCCTAGATGGTTATATAATGTACTTATAGCTTAAACATTTTTCATATGATGATGATTTAGTTATCATTGTTCTTTTTTATTACAATGGACATCTCCATGAATAATTCTATAAATCTGATCCTGAATGCTTACATGCTTTGAGGCACAATATGAATATCCTCCCATCCACTCATATACTTCCTAATTTATGTCAACCACCAAGTATCAACTGTTGTTGCAATAAAAAAAATTGACATATTAATTTTATAACTAATATCCACTCCCAAATAATTTTTGATAATGCACGTCCATTATATATTTAGGTTCATATTTATAATGTTCTTGTTAAGTGATGCAGATCTTAACTTAGTTCACCCTTAAAATATTCTTGATCTTTGGAACATCCTTATTTTTTTTGTTAAACTAATCTTGTCTTAATTTGGATTTAAACGTTGATGTGAAATAGATTATTCCATTACTATATCCGCTAGATCATATTGTCCTAAACTGAGTTCCTCACACCTTAGTTAAGTCACTCAATTTCTTAAGAGACAACCTCTAGCTCCACCTAAGACTTTGTAGGTCTAGGATTCAACCTTTTTGTTTTCTTCAACAAGTGAAATGAATAATTACCATGCAAACATAATACCTCATTCTATCAAACTTTTAAGATTCTTAAAAAATATGTACATTCTACCTATAATTCTTGTGTAACAACTTTATAAAACAAGATTTTCTAATCTTCTCAGAGGCCTAGTTTGGAAGTTAACTATATGACAATCAACTCAATTGCACTTCACTCACCTAAATAAATTTATAAGAACTGTTAGAATACTCTGAATACACCACCATACCATTTCCATGCTTTGAAATATATTTCTTGAAGATTTTTGTATCATTTTTCTGTATTCACTTGTCACTATTTTCACCTCTAAGAATTAGAAATTTTTGTTAGTGATAATTTTTTTTTACAAACTTTCATGACTTGAAATTTTTTAGGCTTGTTCTTCTAGTTGGGGAATAAATTTTTAGCAATATTAAATAAGCCCCTAGATATTGAATGTTACTTTTAATGTTTTCTTCCTTGTCAGAGAACTTATTACATAGTCATACTAAAACATGAATAAAAACATGGAAACATAGAATTTCTTCACACCAAAGATTCAAACACTTTCATTCATGTTTTTAAAAATTATTAAATAACTTCTCATTTTAATTATGCATCATAAAATTGATTATTGACTACAAAATAAAACTTCTAATCTAACTCCTAAAGATTGTCAACAATCTCTATTTTTACTCAACAATATTCTAAACTTGAAAATAGGATAAAACCATCCCATTTAATCCTCATCATCTTGTTCCTAAAATTTTTCTCATGTTGACATGGCATACATTGCCTTATTTAGCCTTTAAACCCCTTTACCTAATCAAACTTGACAAATTTACCACTTATTACAAGAATTTTCACTCTTACTATTACAATTCAAACTCAAATTTGAATTTAAACATATAAGAATTGGAGGGAACCATTCATAAAACCATCTCATGACCTCAAACAAAATTGAAAATTCTTCACAAAAAATGAATGATGTTCCTGCATCAGATTACCTAGCTTTAAATTTTGTCTTGAGTTCCTACTCATAAGTCTTCATAATTTCTTGCACCTTGATCTTGTTTCTACTGCTCATGAATCCTCCATATTTTTCACTTCTATATCAAAAATTCCTTATCTCAGTGTTTTTGTAAACTGCATGTTTTCATTAAATGTTAGAAATTCTATTCATTTTCCATGCTCTTCAAGTGATAAACATTCTTTCTCTTGTCCATTTTCAATCCTTTCTTGAGTTGTACATACACACAAAAGAAACATATTACAATAAAACAACTCTCCCCCATGATCCTTATTCCATCCCTTTGCATATTTTCTCTCTCTTGCATTCTCATAGAATTTCTTATCATTTTCTTAATTCGCTCCTCTTTCTTCATCTGTGTCAAGACCAAATCTTGACTTTTTTCCATTTACAAGTATCTTTATCCTAAAAACATCATGATTTTCACTTTTCATACTAAGGTTTTTATTTTTCTCCTCAATTTTCCCCTTTTTTCCCGTTATCCTTCTTAATCCATTCTTGATTTTATCACCAAAATCCTTAATTCCTCTTTGAATTCTAGTTTCTAAAGAGTTTTTGGAAATAATTTGTCTTACATCCTCCCTATGTTTCTCATTTTCTTTAAATGTACTTTAAGCTTATTCAACATGTTTGCTGAAATATGAATTTTTCTTGTAGTTTTTGGTCTTGAGAACTTTCTCTTGTGATATAGTTGAGCTTCTCTTGACTCTAGAAGTTTGTATTAGAACTGAATTTGCCTCATTTTCTCTATTTTAACTCCCATTTCGTTTTCATTCTTGTATATTTTTTATTCTCTAAGTCTTATTTACATTCTCCCAACTTAAATTTTTCATCTAGTTCTTCACACTCCCTTATTTTTCTCTTGTCAAATTTTTAGTTTGCACTCTTTCAAGATATTTTTTCTCTATGGCTTGAGATTTATCACCTAACACACATGCATATGGATACTTTGAAATATCTCCAAGTATTTGTAATGACCATACTTTATGTGTACAATCTTTATTGTCTTCTCCTATGGTTGCTAAACACTTATCCATTACTTTCTTATCAAACTTAAAAATGACATCATCATCATAAATAAGAAATAATTATTCCTATATCCTAGAAAACACATATTTCAATTTGGAACTCCACACATTTGTTAATTCTAAACTACTTTTCTTAACTTGATTAGTTATTACGGAACTTATACCTCTACCATATTGTTTCTCATGCATTTTTTAGGTCTTCACCTATAATTTTCCTTTCCATCCACTACAAATGTCCTCAAAGAATTCTTACTTTATAAAATTCATCAAATTATCATCTATATTTAATTAAAATTGTTGCAAGATTCCTTATATTCCAAAAATCACTTGATTCTCAATGATATTAACGAAGAAAATATATCATAGACATAGCTTACACTCAAATTGATTACCTAACCCAAATCTTTCCAAGTTGAATGGAATCCAATCCATTATGGACATTGTGTAATGAAGATGAACTAAGATCTTCTCCTTAACCACCATTTCTTTAGTTTTTTTTTATAGCTCATGGGATCTTTAAGTCCTTCCTTGCTCCACTGCTGAAATGATATCCTATTTCTTTTGACCACCTTAATGTGTATATTCTTGGTATTCAAGCTTCATACCTACATTTTTTCCATTGGCATATTATATTACAATAAAAACTTGATATTCAATACCTCCTTTTAGAATCTTATTTGGTTGTTCCAAATATCTTCCATCCTTGGGATGATGTACCTCCACTTTATGAGGCTTTAAAGATTTTTCAAAATAATATAAGGTTTTTATAAATATCATTAGACTTCTATTATGTTTAAAACTTTTCATCTGCTTTCCTAACTCTGAAAATTTTACCTTGTCCTTTTATCTCTTTATAACTTTTCTTCTTTGTATGGTTCATAGCATAATAACTTGGTCATGTTCTTATCGATATCTTTATCTATTTTTTCCTTAAATAAGTTCCTCATTATCTCCATCAATATTCCATGATTTTTTTCTATCATATTTTCACCAATTTTCCCTCTTGTAGTTGTATAAAACTAAAAGTTTAAGTTCTTCCTATCATTTTCATGTGGATCATACCATTACTTAGAATGTACTTTTTTTTTGGAGTTATTTCTCCTTTACCACATGTAAATTCATCATATTGAAGTATAACCATGAAAAATGTATACCTGACATTTGAAATCTTCACACTTCCATCTAGTGGGATGGTTTTTATTTCTCTTGGACCTGTTATAGCACTGATTTCTTGACTATCCTCTTCTCTATCTTAGAAAATATTGAATTAATTCTCTTATTTTTCCTCTATCTATTCTTCTTGAGTTTTATGGTTCTCACTTTCCCTTCTTTTATTCCTAAGTGAAAAATATCTCCCTTCCTCCTTCATATCATGTTCACCTTCATGTTACCCAAGACCTAAAAACATACACTCATAAGCATAGATTAAAAAATTAGAGGCTTGTTTGACTCTCCTGATGCCTCAAACTTATGTCTCTCTCTTTCATTCTTGTATTCACCACTTGAGTCTTCCATGAGACTTTCATTTTTTCCATGATCCATTTATTCTTTATCAAGCATTGGTCTTTCTGGTTCACATATAAAGACTTCTTGTTCTATCTCTAAGGACTTATTTTCATACCTCCTATTGTTCCTAGCAACTTCATTCACCTTTTCTCTCTGAGATCTTATCTTATTTTCATCTTCTTTTATGAAGGCCAACATACTATGCATCATCCTTATTGTAATAAATTGCTCTAAATGCCATTTGAATTTATTTTTCATCTTTCAAAAATCTCCTTGGTTTTGTAGTAGCTTTATTAGGTAGTCTAAACTTTCTCTTATCTCATTTTTTTCTATCTCCATGTCCATATTACTCTTTTGCAATTTATTTTTTTATTATTGGTAAATAGTTTTGAAGGGACTATACCCGATTACAAGGACGACTCACCAACTAGATATAACAATGAGTATATAACGGAAAAAGATCAAAATCCAAAAGTAACATTAACCAAAGGTAGCCAATATTGGGTAACAACAAGAAGAAAAAAAAGGATGGAGCTCGTAGCAAGACCGCAAAAAAGAAACAACTACACAGCAAAAAGAATGCACAACCTCAAAATTGAATTCCACATGCCCAAGATAGATTAATTTTTGGACACTCTTTAAATTTTGAGCTGAATCATCTACAATGAGGTGAAAAGTGCCGGAGTGGTTGTGTGCGTTGAGTCCGAAGCATCCAGCTGGGAAATGGTCATATTCCTCTCTTTCTCATTCCCCCATATATTTACAAGGATCCCACTTAGCATAGAAATTCTTTGAATATGCTTCTACAAGACCTTCATCTTCATCTTCTTGTGACAATTATCTTCTATCAAGACCATATTATCTATATTCATGTCTACCTTTCAACTTTCACTCTTCCTCTGAGTTTAATATTCTCTTACCTCTCTCTCTTGTAGGTCTCTATATGCCTCTTCTTATTCTCAAAAAGTACTCTACCACATTTCAACTTTCTACCTCACCTAATATTTCATCATAGTATTTTAGTACCTATGTAATTAAAATACCCAAGCTCTCTCCTTGATTTTTCTATTGACAATCTCATATATTCACTTAGGTCTATTACACCCTAGTCTCTTGATCTCCTTGCTCAATGCTTCAGTGAGCTTCACCTACAATCACCTTTTATTTAATGAACTAAATAAGATACACTAAATTCTCACATTGTACCTTGTGTATGTTTATCTTCACCAAGTCTATTACACCTTGCGACACATTTCTCAATACTTCTATAAATCCTTCAATGGATTTCAAGGCTTCTTATTTTCATAAATTCATTCAATAACCTTCCTTTGTCTTTGTGGTTTAATTATTCTTCATTCCTTCCTCTTTCGTTTTTATCCTTCATTCTCACAAGCTTAAATGCTTATCCTAAAATCATAAAAATTATCCATAATAACTTAAAATAGATATTAGTCTAAGAGAACCATGCTCTAATACCAAAGTTTTTAAGTCAATCTTAGCTCAGTTCACCCTTAAACTCTTCCTGATCTTTGGAACATGTTCCTTATTTTTCTTGTTACAATAATCTTGGCTTAATTTGGATTTAAACCCTGATATGATAAATATTAGTTCTTTTCTATATCCACTAGATCATACTATCCTAAACTAAGTTCCTCACACCTTAGTTAAGTCACTCAAGATCTCAAGAGACAACCTCTAGCTCCACCTTAGACTTAGTAGGTCTAGGATTCAACCTTTGGTTTTATTCATCAAGTAAAATAAATAGTGATTGTGAAAACTTAATACATGATTATATCATAGTTTTAAGATCCTTAGATCATATGTATACTCTACTTAGAATTCTTCTGTAACAATAACTTAAGAAAATAAGATTTTCTAATCTTCTCATAGGCCTCGTTTGGAAGTTAACTATGTGAAAAAAAACTCAATTGTACTTCAATCATCTGAATAACCTTATAAGAATTGTGAAAGTACTCTAAATACACCATGATACCATTTTCATACTTTGAAATTTATTTCTTATAGAATTTTTGATTATATTTCTTTATTCTCCTGTTACTATTTTAACCTCTAAGACTTGGAAATTTTTGTTAGTGATAACTATTTTTTTAAAAAAAATTCATGACTTGAATTTTTATAGGCTTGTTCTTCTAGTTGGGGAGTAAATTTCTAGCAAAAGGAAATAATCCCCTCAATATTGAATTTTATTTTTGATGTTTGTTGCCATGTTAAAGAAATCATTACATAGTCATACTAAACATGAATAAAAACATAGAAAAATAGAATTTATTCACACCAAATGTTGATCAGTCAGAATTTGGCACTTAGTGAAGAAAATATAGAAAGTTTGTGTGGGAAAGAAGAGTGAATTAAAAGGCATAGGATTATTAGAAACGATCACACATGAATAAGAGAGACAAATTTGATACTTATCCATTTTCATGATGAGGATCTATTTTTGGATATAGCATACAGAGAACTCAAACCGATTGGAGACTTGCATGACATGCATTGGCTATTTCTCGATGATCATCTTTGAACTTTTTTTAGTAATGCAAGCTAAAGATAAATTTGTGAACTAATAGCTGACTAAGAGAGATCTGTTGTTAGAATTCTTGCATGTAAGCCTATTATTGTAACGATGTGTGGCTAATAATAGCATGCGACCTATTTTTGGATTTAGATAAGTGATGAAGGGAAAGTCCCCACCCTTATAAGTATGTAGTAAACTGTATAGAGAAAAAAAGGAGAGCATAGATATACGTGTGAGAACTAGGTTATAGTTAGATTATGATGTCAAATATGTTACGCACATGAGCGTATAATACTGTGATTGTAAGGAATCTTCTGTGTATTTACTATAATTAATATAATGGAGATTATGGATTGAAACAAGCTATTATCATGGTTATAATTTAGTATTGCATGTTTGATTCCATTATGGTTATCTATTAAGTCTATTATGTTCTAGATCTAGATCTGAATATGCACTCTAGAAAGATATACTAGCTATAGATCTAAATGATTAAAGTCTTCATGATGCTAACATCCTGCAACAACAACCCTAAAGAGGGGTTGGTACCTTTGTGTGCTTCGAGTGAGCACTCAGTTTAGACTGAGTGATGTGCCAGCATAACTGGGCTTGTATTACTGAATTCTATGCTGTATCATTGGTTCCATTGCCAGGACCTCTTTTTCAGTTGTTTTCAGGATGGTTCACAATAAAGACATACCAGTTGACCTTAGTAAGTGTTGAGGAGTGGATACATGATCTCGAAGAAGAATACGCATAGTGGTTCATCACTGGATCTAATTTTAATGCACGTGTGTTGGTGGAACAAAATATATATAATAGTTTATATGAGAGTTTCTTCGTTATCTTTCCAGTAAAATTGTACAGTGGCTGATTGCTTATGCATCTAAGCAGAATTGGAGGTATCAGGCACTTGTCTAGATGCAGGAATAATTTCAGGCCCTTTATGATGCTGATCTGATTTGGACTCGAGCTATGGATACATGGTTCTATGGTGTTTTGGACAGTTATATCTTGGAGTACTCAATTTCCACTTATTTGTGCCCAGAGGTAGCTATATTCTAGTTTTTATGATATCTAAGGGGAACTTACCTACAAGGCATTCCAATGGCGATCAAGATCCTGGCGGTAACTTTTAATTCTAAAAGTAAACCAATGGTTAACTAAAGCCCACCATGCTTGGGGGCAGGAGGAGGTTTGGTGAAAGATGGAAGACATAGAGGCAAAAAGGAAGAGAGAGGAAATGTGGCTTAAGTATAATGAGGCATGCGAGAGGGAGGTAGAGAAGAAACGTGACATTGTTGAGAGGATGGCATTGAGAAGAGAGATGGCTCGTGAAGGATTTGGAGCTCACTTAGGAGATGTGGAGATAGAGCATCAAGAAATCCCCCATATGGGAAAGTAAGACAGGGATCCATTTTCAGCCTCGCATAGAAGCATGCCAGCTGAGACAACTTGGGCCGTGAGCACAAATCTGAATCCACCTAGAAACCTTTCCCTTGCGCTTCATTTTCTAGCATCTAGTACAACAAATAGTCAACAAGCTAATTCAAGTAGTGGGAGAGTAGGCATAAGTATTATAACAAGCACAGTGATGGCATCAAAAATGGATTCATTGTTCTATGGGACTACCTTTCTGGTGTATCGTCAACATAAAATATAGGCACACCAATTTTTGGACTAACTTATGGAAGTGGTAATGCTTCGTAGACTATCAGCATATAGTTTAGTTGTACTATTGGGACACAGGTAATTACATCTTCTTTTCTGACAGTAGCTACAGGTTTGGGATGAGGAGGCATATTTAGCTCTAGTTCCGGTGCATCTGGTGGTTTTGGAGGTAGGGAATCACAGGATGTTATGTATCAGGTGGGTGAGGTCCATACGAACCCCAGAATATTTACATGGATATGTATCTTCATCTTCCAGAGTATAGGGGCATAGAAGGTGCTGTTGAACATGTGCATATGTTTGAAATATTGCGGTGTGCAAAAGGAATCATGGATTCTGAGTATAGGGCAAAAAAATTTGCTACTATGTTACAAGGGTGTGCACATAGTAGATATAGAAAGTTTGACCCTGATCAGACTTGTGTAGACTATATAGCTTTAAAATATGCATTCCTTAAAGAGATTCACATCCCTGGGTTTGAGAAGAAGAGTATGAGCTCCCTCAAGTATATTAAGCAAGGAACTACTGAAAGTGTCAAAGAGTATGATGCACAATTTAAAATGTTGTTATCTAAGCTTTCTTATGATATACATGCAAGCCAACATGCATAGTGGTTTGTTGGGGGTCTGATTACCCCTTTTAGGAGGGCATTATCACATAAGACATACACTAATCTATGCAAAGCACTCGAAGAAGCCTTATGTGTTGAGGTAGTTGGAAGCATAGACAATGGGGTGAGCCCATTTTTAGAAGTAAAGATTGCAGCTATGGAAAAATAGTTGGAGAATCTATCAGCAAATTCATCACACGAGACATGCATAGGGATTTGGTGCACAAATTGTGATGTAGAAGGTCACACAAAGGATAGTTTTACTCGTAGATTAGTACACTCATTGCTATTCGAATGTGAGATATGCCATTTAAACCATGTTGCTAGCTGCTACCCATTATTGCAACGCTCGATAAGAAAGAGCGTTTCAAGCTACTGTAAAATTTGTAGGTCCATGAATCATGACACAGAAGACTTCTGACTGATTGGTCAGATCAATGATGCTATATATATTGGTGTACAACATACAGACAGTTTTAGAAAACTCTAAGGGAAAGAACAAGCATCAGGATCATGATCACAATCAGGCGACGTTATCATTGGAATGAAGGGCAGTTTTGAAGGATGTTTTAGTAGAAGTCGAGGATACCGTGGTGGATTTGGAGGATGAGTCCATGGTAATGGAAGAAGTGAGTTCCCTCACATAACATGTTATACATGTGGATCTTCTGACCACTACAGGCGTGAATGTCCTCAGAATATTACATGTTCTTTTTGTGTAAAGAACCATAGCTATGAGGAGTGCCCGGACTTGTATGATCATCTTAGTAAGAAGCATAGACAACAAAACAAAAGTACATGGATGGCTAGGATACAACGCGTTGTGGAAAATCAATGGATGCCTAAGTTGGAAGCAGAATCCAAGGTGTTGCAAGTAAAGATCATGACCTGCGCTGAGACGACACATGCCAGAGAAGCATTACAGAAAAATCCTACCATCACTAAGGAGGAATTTATTCATGCATGATACCCAAACCCTAACCATCAGAAGGAGTTTTATCAGGAAACCATGGAGCTACTTAGGAATCTTCAAGGTGAGATACAATATTAAAAAGAGCAATCTAGGAAGGTGGAACAAAAGAAATCATCAGAACCAGTCCTAACCAATATGGATGACTTGAGAGAAGTGTGTAGAATGTTGCACCCGGAAGATATAATTCCACTGTTAGGGAATTGGTTAAAGGGAAACATTCAGTGCACAAGTATTGAGACTAGACGAGAGATCCTACATGTGAATCTTCCCGCTCATAGCCTAGATTATGACAAGGAAATCAGTTTGAATGTTATTATGGATGGGTGGCTATTGAGTAATATACTGATTGATACAACCATTGAAGTTAATGTTCTTACCTTAGATACATGGGTACAAATGGGGAGACCCCCATTGTAGCCATATAATAAATTATTGTTCATGGATAATTAGAGTAAGGCCACTCCAATCGTAGTTTTGAAATATGCATCCATTACCATACAAGGAGCCAAGTTCACTAGAAAATTTGAGGTTTTAGCGCTGGTAGAGTTAGATAGCTACCCAGTTCTATTGGGGAATCCTTGGTGCTATGCAAATAATGTTGATCTTCATTTCAACAAAGGTTATATCAGTTTTGAAAACAAGGAGGAAAGAATTATTATCCCTTTAATAGATGGAAAATCTGTGCCCTATGTTGAACCCTTAAGTGAAAAACATCTAAATAGGATTTATGTATGCTTCATCTGAGACCCAGAGATTCTTGAGAAAACTAAAGAAGGAATAATTCAGTGGGAGGATGCATAGTCCATTAGCAATACTACAAGTGTTTCTTGTGATAATTGAGCTCATAGCACTTATGGGTTGGTAGGGTGTGAAGTAAAGAGCATATTTCCTAGAGGAAAAAAACTGCATTATGTTAGAAGGATAGGTAACAACTCGGTACCTTGTTACACCGGAGAAGGAAATCCTATGGTATTTTTGAGTGCCATGGAGGAACAGTGGATAGACCCGTTGGAAATAATAAATATTCTAGCATATACACTACGTGGGAAAACAACACGCTGGTAGGTGGCCCACAAGGATAATCTTGTAGGATGGAATGAAATTAGGATCTCCCTTACTACTAGGTTCTTTAAGAGCAATGCACCTAATCAAATATGTACTTATCAAAGTAATCAACCTACTCTACACCACGTTAAGAAGTGTGAGAGACTCTGGTTAGAAGGGCAAGAAGCTTTACCACCTTCGCTATGGGTGAACAAGTTTTATTCCACTTTACAAGGATGCACGCATGCTTGGTATGTACATGTAGAACTCCATAGAGAGACTGGAAATTGGTAGGATTTAATTTCAGGAATGACCCAACCATTTGAATTCTTCTCTATTAATCCTTCAGTGGAAGAAGCATTAAAAGTCATAAAGTGCTTAACTATGGGAGATAGTGCCAAGGCTAAAGAATTCCTTCAGAATTTATTTGATGAAGGGGACTCAGGAGCATGTAATTTTGAATAAATAGAGGCCGATGTAACACTACTTCAATGCACTTTCCTTGATAAAGAAAAAGGAAAAATTGTCTACTTAGTGGATGAAGAGGAAGTAGAAAATCTAGATGTAAACCGTTCAACAGGTAGCCGTGATTTATTGGACAATTCAGATATAGCTGCGCGTGCCTATCATGAACCTATGAAGACAAAGAGGGGGAATCTTGGATCAGATGTTGAGCCTAATGAAGCCGTAATTGGGGACTATTAGTCAGACTCTGAAGTGGAAAAAATCATAGAATTACTAAGGGATTATAAGGACTTATTCCCTAGGGGTACCATGAACTTAAAGGCATGCATGAATTGTTAGGGGATATTAAGATAAATCTTAAAGAGGGTACACGCCCAGTTGGAAAGAGACCGTACAAGATGAACCCTAACTTACGTGAAAAGGTAAAAGAAGAGATTGACAAAATGTTGAAGTCTAGAATTATCAAGCCCCTTAATGAGTTAGAATGGGTTAGTCCAATGGCGATCATTATCAAGAAGGATGGATAGATTAGGATTTGTGTGTATTACAGGGAGCTGAATGTTACATGTGTGACTGATCCCTTTCCCACACCATTCACTGAGGAAATACTAGAAGGTGTTGAAGGGAGTGAAATATGTTCGTTTACAGATGGGTTCTCTGGGTATCATCAGGTTTGAATTGTCCATGATGATCAGGAAAAGACTGCGTTTACTACTGAATGGGGTAACTTCACCTATACTATAATTCCTTTTGGTCTGAAAAATGCGCTTGATGTATATTCACGCATAGTTGTTCAAGCATTCAAGGAATTTATTCACAACTTATTACGGGTCTATTTAGATGATTAGACGGTGTATGGATTAGTTAAGGATTATTGTGACACTTTGCACTTAATGTTTGAAAGAGGTAGACATTTGAGTATCTCATTAAAAATCAACAAGTGCATATTTTCTACATCATTTGGGATTCTGTTAGGACGCATAATCTGCAAGGAAGGTTTGTTGGTTGATCTAGCCAAGGTTGCAGTCATTATAGGCCTAAAAGAGCCTACCAGTCAGAGTAAGGTGCCTGGATTTTTGTGTCATACATGATATTATTGGAAGTTTATCAAAGGATATGCAAAATTTGTTGCACCATTGGAAGAGTTACTAAAAGAGAAAGGTACATTCTATTGGGGAGAACCGCATCAATGCACATTTGAGACAATAAATGACAAACTTACTACTGCGCTTATTCTGCATTTTCCTTCGTGGGACCGACCATTTCATGTACATGTTGACGTCTCTAGCATGGCCATTGGCATAGTGATGGCTCAACCTAGAGAAGGTATTGTAGATCATCCTATCAATTTCGCTAGTAAAAAGAAGACTCCTGCAGAAAAAAATTACACAACTACAGAGCATGAAGCTTTGTCAATGATCGATGCACTACATAAATTCCATCAGTAACTACTAGCTACAACATTATTCTTTTAAAAATATCACATGACATTGAAGTATTTGGTAAACAAGACCATTCTACAAGGGCACATATGTCAATGTGTGCTCTTATTTCAAGAATTTGATTTCATAGTTGTGTTGAAACTAGGGAAAAGTAATTCTGGACCAGACCATCTATCTAGAATACATTCAAGAGAAGAAGCACAGAAAATTGAAGATACCATGCTAGATGCACAATTATATAGGTTACAATGAGTACCATCAGAACTAGAGGACATTGTTATCTTTCTAAAAACAGGGATAACACCAGAAGGAATGAAATCCTTCGAGAAGAAACAACTTGCTATACATGTAGCCCCATATATGTTTATTAATGGTGACCTGTAAAAGTTAGGTCAGGATGAGGTATTACGCTGTTGTGTATTATAACATGAGCACATAAATATTATGGAATAAGCTCATGGTAGTACTGCAAGTGGCCACTATGTCGGTGATGCCACTTCGTGCAAGATTCTACTCATTAGATTATGGTGAGAGACTCTGTATAAAGACTATAAGGAATTTTGTAAGGCATGTGATCATTGCCAATGTCTTGGGAAACTAGGTCAATGAGATGAAATGCCTCTAAGACCCAGTATTAGTGCCGAACCATTTGAGAAATGAGATATAGATTTTGTGGGTCTTATTTCACCAACTGTGCAAAAAATTGGATCACACTACATCATAACTTGCATAGATTATCTGACGAGGTGGGTAGAATTAGCACCTACAAGATTTCTTTGGGAAACTATTATTACAAAGTATGGATGTCCTTTAAGTTTGACCAGTGATAAGGGCACACATTTTCTTAATGAGACAATCATAATTCTATTGGATGAATTCATTATTGCACACCATAAGACTACACCCTATCATCCTCAGGAAAATGGGACTGTTGAGGCTTTTAACAAAATTTAGAGCTAGACATTCACAAAAATATGTGATGTTGGAAGAAAGGATTGGGATGATAAAGTATCTGCAGTACTTTGGGCATATCGGAAAACATATAAAAGGTTGAACAAAGCCACACCATTTATTAGTGTTTGGCACCAAAGCAATTTTTCCTATGGAATTTATGTTACCTTCTTTGTGTATTGCATGCGCTAGAGGTCTTTCTGATGAGTAAGCATTAGAAGAACATATTGAAAAGTTAATCAAGTTGGATGAGTGACAATCCATAACATGTTGGATTCAAAAAAAAGAGAAGGACAAGAAGCAAGTATGGCATGATAGGAACATCAGGGATAAACAACTTGAGATAGGACAGATGGTAGCTCCTTTATGATTCTAATTTTTTATGCCATCTAGGAAAACTCAAGGTACATTGGTTGGGGCCGTATGTTATCACTCACATACTTGAATCAGGTGCTTTTCAATTAGAGCCACTTGATGTAGTTTGGTTACCCGGTTACTTCAATGGGAGTTGGATGAAGCCCTACTATAAATAAGTCTTCTTGGTGTTTGTAATAAGAAAATGTTGCCACTTAGATTAGGTATTCAACTCTGCATTCCCTTAGTGTGTTTCCTTCTTTGTTGTTATGCTTTGTCACTTTAGTTGGTGTGTTAGTGTAACAAACACATTTACGCCCCAGAAGCTAATTACTATTTTAAGAATTTTTAAGCGTAGAGGACTACACATACCCTTAGTGTGGGGTAGGCTGTTGATACCCAGGTATAGGATTGTTGAAAATAATTACACATGAAAGGAACTATCTACGGGTGTTATTCAAGGTTGGAAAATTGAAAAAAAATGAATTTTCTAGACATAAGGACCATAGATAGAGAGGAATGAAGAAACAAGTATAACGTGAGGTAAGTAGAGGCTGGGAAGACTACAAATGGAAGGTGCAATGATGAGGTAATCAGATGCATGGAGGCTCGTTGAAGAGAAGTCTACAGCTAAAAGGTAGGAGGGCGTGCTAGAAGTTTATAGCTTGTGTGGGAAGATGTACAATGCACAACTAATGAAAATGGTCGATTAATGAGAGGATTGTTGGTTTGTGGAGGAGAAATAAATGCACTAAATTTTTAAAATTCTATATAAGGACAGGATGCGACTTCATTTTTACTATTGCAATTGAGAGAATTTAAAAAGGGTTAACTGTGAATGACTCAAGAAATCATGTTAAGGTGCATAGAGTTCGAAACCAGACATGGAGAGAAGGGTTGTGTGCAAGATAAGCTTACATTCCAATAGGTGAAGGTTTAGAGTAAAGAAGATGCATTAAAATCAAGCTAGGGCATGTGATTTCCACTAGGGCATGGAGATTTAAGCTAGGGTTTGTACTTTCTAAATTATAGAGGGAAGAAAAGAAAGATTTTTCAAATGGCACCAAAGAAAGCACCCAAAATAGGAGATAAAGGGAAAAAGAAGGTTGAAGTGGAAGAAGAAATTGCTCCTGAGAGTAATTTTTCAGAAATACAGTATCAGGAGGGTGTGATTGTGGGACAAGAATGGGATTTCCATATTTGCCAATGTAAGATCAACAATTACAACCATCAAACATTAGATAATAATAAGGATCCTGATGCGTTACTAAGCACAAAAACAAGCAAGCGAATGGCTGAGAATATGCTAGTATATGATGACACTGGCAAGACATTGTTAAAGAATAATGGAGTCTACCACCTGTATGAGCTACCATATTTTGGAAAGTATGAAAAATTGTATCGGTGGTTGATGATTAGAGTCCATGAGGACTTCTTTTACTTCTCCAGACAGAGGGTAAGAATCACAAATTCTTTGATTTCAATAGCGACAGGACTAAGGGCCTCATGGTTGGATCTGAATAGTGATTTAACTGATAAGGTTACAATCCTGGAGATGAGAAAGGAGCTGGGGTGTACCAAGGGTCCACACGGCATGGACATTGACAAGTTGAAAAAGTACCCAGTAGTGCAGGAAGCTTCACATCTTGTAACAAGTTGAATGACCAAGGAAGGTGGTCGTAGGTAAACACAATGTGGTTGCACATCAACCAAGAAGATGTCTCAAGGAGTGGTCTAGAATATTGCAGATCACATAGCAAAGACAATAATCAAATAAGCATGGACATGTGATAAAATATTTTTTTACGTTGTGTTATTTTCCTTAGTATTCATGGAAATTGGGGTGCCTGATGGGCTAAAAGAGAAGATTTGGGAGTACCCCACGGAACACAAGTCACCTTTGGAAAGGTTTGGCAAGTACTTGTGTGATGGATCAATGAGTGGACCATTCAAGAAGAGGGAGGAGATGTGGTACAATAGACTATGTGTGATGTTTGAGGAAGAGTGGCACATACCCAAGGATTTACCTTCGGTGTTGGGTAAGGAAGTTCAATTTGTAGTACACCAACATTTTTACATCTCACGATTTGCGATGAAGGATGGGGTTTAGAACCCATTGTGCAAACTGACATATGCCTTCATAGTAAGGTATTTCCAAGCATTAGTTCATCAGTTTTCAGATGCACGCCACTTAAAATTCAATGTAGACAAGGCAGATTGTGACTAACAACACTGAGAAAGAAGTATGTATATCCAGGGTGCAATGCATACATTGAAAGACTTATTTCAAGCATTATAAGTATGAAACTTGTAAGCTTGGATGTTGGGAACATTGGAGTAGCACTTGTGTACCTACAACTCAAAACCAAGATGGAGAACACTCAGTATGTGAAGGAATTAGTTCACACTCCCAAGGTTGCTAAAAGGTAAGCATACAATGGAAACTATTCCAATGCTCAAGCCCACAGAAACAATTCAAGTCGTTGATAAAGAGGATGAGCATGGAGATAGTGGTGGTTTAGAAAATAGAGGTAGAATACAACCTACAAATAAGGATAAAGTTGAGCGCGATAACTACACCACCTCAGCCACAAGAGGAAGATGATGAGGACATGGATGTAGTCCAAGGAGAGTACTAATTCAAGAGAGTGTTCAGGAAAACAAGGACCCAAGGTGATACTCCGTAAAACAGTACGTAGATCACCCTCGACTCTCTCCACAGATGGAGACAATAGAGAAAATACAAAGGAAATTGAAGCTGAATGAGGAAGAAAGAAGAGTGTGAGGAAAGCACGACTAATTATCCTACACCTCTAGAGAATGTGGAAGAACAAACAAGATGAAGAAATGAAGGATGAAGAAGAGGGAGAAAAAGGAGATAGAAGAGACAAAGAACAAAGACTAGTCAGGACATAGCAGTACAAGTTCCAATTCTTGAATCCCAAGTTCCTAAGTAGCCTAGATCAAGAAGAACTAGTGGGGAGTATATTCCACTAGCCATGCACTATGCCGGAGGACATAGGTAAAAATTTTTGCACGTCCGTTTCTAGAGCACAATGACACAAAAGGAGTTATACAGCTAGGAGTTAATGAATGAAGATATGGCGACAGTGTGCACAAGGAAGTAATTGTCATGGTTGATGCACACACACATGGATGAACCAGACTTTTGATGTGTGTGAGGAGTCATGCATTTCTAGGAGGTTTAAAAAGACACCTCAGGTAAGACACATAATAGTAAAGCCTACTCTTATGTCAGATGAACAGGTGAGCAATGCTTTGGTGAAGGTCTCAACAAAGGTGACACGTCGGAATATGGATAAAGCTTCCACAATCAGGGCGGTGATGGAGGATATCAAGACTAAGGATGACGAGATAGTGTACCTAAAATGGGAAAAATACATGGCACAGAAAGAAGAACATTGTTTTTATTAGCATGGAAGAGGAGATTGGTGACAATTTCATGAAGGCTAGGCCAAACTTAGAGCCAAAGGTACCCAAGACATCCTTCAAAAATACATTATGTCAGTACAATTGGTGGACTTAGTGCTTGAAGATGAACCTCTGTGCATGCTTAAGAAAAAGGATCTAGGACAAGAAGAAGAGTGGGAAAAGGCTTCAGTGATGCAGAATATTACATCGTATGAAGCATTACTTCAGAGTTTGCAGGAGGAACTAAAGAAGGTGGATCAAGTGCTAAATATTTGTACAACACCACATGTTGTTATAAGGACTAGGACCATTTTAGAAGACAATGAGGTCCTCAAGGCTGTGAAGGATGAGACATTAGGCTATGATGAATGGTTATCACTTGTTAAGAAGAAGCTGTGAGGCCCTTATAGATGCTCTAGAACCTCACAGGGAAAGGCTGGATGAGCTTGGGAAAATCATCACTCAGAAGATGGAATTGTTGGAGGGAGAATGATGGGCATGTCAAGCATCGTTTTGGTCTTATAGAATGAAAAAGGGGAGAGATTGTAAGTGATCAATTAGAGTCAATTCCTTTGGATATTCCAAAGAAATAAGAGGTTGCACTCAGTGATTGGCAAACCTTAGAGGTAGAGATAAAACATGAATATCTAGAATTAATTATTTCATGTTTGTAGTAGAAGATACTGTAGATTAATGACATTCTTTTATTCATCAAAAATCTTTATATTCTTCTATCCATATTCTTTTATTCATTTTGGAGACAACCATTGCCAGGGTAGAAATGTAAATAGTGTGGGGTAATGTTGATCAGTCATAATCTGGAACTTAGAAAAGAAAATATAGAAGGTTTGTTTGGGAAAGCTGAGTGCATTCAAAAGCGTAGGATTATCAGAAAGGATCATGTGCAAATAAGAGAGACAAATTTGGGACTTAGCCATTTTCATGATGAGGATATATTTTTGGAGATAGTGTGTGGAGAACTCAAACCAATTGGAGACTTGCGTGACACGTATTTTCTATTTTTGGATGATGAGCTACGAAGTGTTTTACATGGATGCATGCTAAAGATAGATTTGTGATATAATAGTTGAATAAGAGAGATCTATTATTAGAATTCTTGCATGTAAGCCTATTTTTGTAATAGAGCATGGATAATAATAGCATGTGACCTATTTTTGGATTTAGATAAGTGGTGAAGGGCAAGTACCTACCCTTATAAGTATGTAGTAAAATGTGTAGAGAAAATAGAAGAGCATAGATATACGTGTGAGAACTAGGTTATAGTGAGATTATGCTGTCAAATCTATTACGGACATGAGCATATACTACTATGATTGTAATGAAGCTTCTATATATTTAATACAATTAATATAATGGAGATTATGGATTGAAACAAGGTGTTATCATGGTTATAATTCAGTATTGCGTGCTTGATTCCATTATGGTTATCTGTTAAGTCTGTTATATTTTAGATCTAGATCTGAATATGCACTGTAGAAAGATATATTAGCCATAGATCTGAATGATTAAAGTCTTCATGATGTTAAAATCCTACAACAATAACCCTAAAGAGGGGCCTGGTACCTTTGTGTGCTTTGGGTGATCGCTCAGTCTAGGTTGAGTGATGTTCTAGCGCTCCTGGGATTTTATTGCTGAATTCTAGACTGCATCACCAAATATTCACACAATTTCATTTAGGTTTTTAATCATTATTGTCTAAATTCAAATTATTCATCATAAAATTTATTATTGATTACAAAACAAAACTCCTGAGCTAATTCCTAGTAATCTTGAACAACTCCTAAGGATGCTCAACAATCTCTATTTTGACTCAACAAAATTCTAAACTTGAAAATATTATAAAATCATCCTATTTACTCCACATGATCTCATTCCTATCACTTTTCTCAAGTTAACATGGCCTACATGGCCTTATTTATCCTTTAAAACCCTTTTCCTAGCCAAACTTGACAACTTTACCACTTATTACAAGAATTTTCACTCTTACTATTACAATTCACACTCAAATTTGAATTTGAACATAGAATAAATGGAGGAAACCATTCTTATAACCCTTTCATGACCTCAACCAAAATTATACATTCTTCAGTATAAATGAATATTTCTCCTTCGATCATTAAGTGTGTTTTGGTTGATAATGGGTCAAGTCCTAATATATGCAACATTTTTACTATGCATCAAATAGGATTTTTTATGCAACTGATTTAACTACATCTACTTTGTGTATTTATGGATTTGATAGAACATCCAAGAAATTATTGGGAGAAATCACTTTTTCCATTATTGTAATATGATGGAATCTTAAATTTTAATATCATATAATGCCTAATAATCTCGATTATAATGTTGATTAAAATTTCTTCTTCTTATTCATATTAGTAAAATATATACTAAAGAAATACAAACAACTCCAAAATGCAATGGTTTAAGGTACCTTAAAATCTGATGGATGCAAAATGGACGGGATGGAAAGTGGATCACCTCACAACAAATCTAATGATCCTGTAAAATAGAGGTAACTAAGAAGAAAATGGATTAGATGGTAGATGAGGGGGTTTACCGATGAAATCATTTCCAAGAAGTGTTAACTTCCTTAGCGGTTGTCAGTCCTCATGTGAAAAGTAACAAGTAATAGATAACTAGATAGCATCCAGAAACTGATACAAATCAAAATTAGGAAATGGCAGAAATAGATGAAAATTATTTATCTGATCTAAACTGAAACAAAGTAAAATGTACCTGGAAAGGTTGATGGAAACCAAGGTTAGAGAGGCCAGGTTAACGTTGACCTGAGTAGATGGATCTGGAAAACAACCTAGAAATACAGATCTGGGATGACCTGAATGTAAATAAGGTGATCATAGAAGCCTGATAACGGTGGAAATAACCTGTAGAAGGAGATCTGAGATATAAAATTAGAGAGGATGGAAAAAAACATGGATTAGGATAAATTGAATGAAAAACAAGACTCGGGTCAACTATGATTAGGATGGGTTGGTGGCGAATGGAGTGTAGGTAGAACAATTTGGGATGATAGGGAATTACGATGGCAGATATGAGAACATGAAATGGTAACAAAAGATAAATAAACATTGAGAAGGATCTAGAAACATAAGGTATAATGACACATGACTGGGTCGGTGGCGACCTCGGTGGAGTGACAAACAATCTGGATAGTGAAAAACAAGGCTGCAGTTGGATGAGATGCATGAGAAATCTATTATCCAATTTTGCACACATGGAAAAATTGGACAACGGGGTTCTGTTGAACTCTAGGTCTTCACAAAAGGACTTAAGGGCCTAAAGGATTGCCAAAGCTCAAGGTTTACTCAGAGCGAGGAAATCAAAATTCGAGAGGCTCACTCTCAAATTGACTCATGCGGAAATGATCAAAATCCGTAAATCATGTTTAAAAGGGTCTTATTGTGCTTACATTACCCCCTAGATTCAAGAAGGATCCTAATAAAGTCACTTATCAGAGAAAAATAACATTCCGAGTGAATCCACATTAAGGGGGCTATGAGCTTAAAACAGCTTCACTGAGCAGCTCGGTGAGCTACCCGGTGAGCTAAAGGTGAGTTACGAGTTGTGGAGATCATGCAACTTGAAAATGACCTCAGTGGTTCATGAGAATATGCTGAGGGACACGGTTGTTGGAGGATTTCGAATCACGAACAACTCAGTGAAACAATTCGATCAAGATTCAAGGGAAGAATAGCTCATATCATCAAGCTGTAGTTAAAAAATAGTTTGAGTAATTGATGGCTCGAGTTAGCAGGTGGATGATAAACATATATTATGGGAGCTTAGAGCATCCTAGTGAGTCAAGATATTTTTCCACAGAAGAAAACAAATCGGTGGTATAAGTGATCCGGGGGCTTGGTAGAGGAAAATCGAAGAACTTGCAAAGGAGAACTGAGTTGTGGTGTTATAGATGAGCTCGGTATCAAGCTTCTGTTGTAGCTCAACAAGCTAGGTATGAAAGCATGGGATCAAAATTTTCGTAAGTATTTTGAAATAGCTCGACCAGGAGAATGGAGAATTCTAAAAAATGGCTCAACAATAGGGCTTGGCTTGTTTCATTGCAACATGCCGAGAAATATCCAAAACATGGCTTGATGGAACAAATGGGTTGGCTTGATGGAACAAATGGGTGAAACTCATCCTAAAGGCCCGAATTTTGGTCAAAACTTCAAATGAATTAAATCATAGGTGGTAAAGGAATTCCCATTGAGTTCAATGTATAATTCAGAATTGGAACAGTCAGCAAATTTGAGAGCGTGGAGTTTCATCAATGGGAACTTGGTCGATGGTTGAATAAAGAGTATGTTTGAGCCAGGTAAAAATGTAACTCGGAGAGAAATGTAACCAAAGTGAGCTCAATATCGAGCTCATCAGGTGAATGTGTAGTTACTCGAAGGGAGCTCAATTGACTTCTGGGAAGATGACTAGGCTCATGTAAGGGCATGTTTACAGGGTGGCTCAAATCGTAAAGCTGAGTTGGGTAACTTTTTGAATCATAGGAGTTGAGAGATAGCTCGGTCTCTGAGTCACGAGCTAAAAATGATTTCAAGGGTCTGCCAGGTTCCCAGACTTAAAATTCCAAGAAGGTCGGAATCATAGAGAGCATTTCCAGGTGGATAGGTTGACATGGTGAACAAAGGAAAAGATACCACATTGGGTAGGTTTCAGGAAAACATGGCCAAGAGGGATAAAACCATGGCAAGCCATAATGGGATTTCTCAGTTGGAGAAATTAAATTGAATTTCTAGGTGAGCATTTTAGCCAATTGAGAAAGTTATTGGGATAATAGTTCTGCATCGAGAAGAGGTCCAGTTGATGGTTTTGAAAAAAAATAGGTGAGTAATCAGGGGAGTTAAGGCATGATTGAATCGTCACACACAAGATGGTGAGTCATTCTCCAAGTTATACGGGTGGCTGCACGACAAACACTGAAAAACTTGGTGAGGGTTGCTGAAAATCTGTGCACTATTTTTGATAGACTTGGCATGAAGGAACTAAGTAGAATGTAGTCGAGCATCCCGACATCCAGGGGGTTTCATCATTCTGAGTTTGATATGTTATCTTCGTGAGTGGTGAAAAAGAGGTACGTTGATATGGAGGAACTCACCAGTATGACACCTCGTGGGACATATCAAGCTCTATGTATGATGGCCGTTGTGATTTATTTCTATGGACGATAAAATGGGAATATGCTTAGCTGAGTCTGACTCACTAGGAGGGATCTCAAAGCTCATACAGAGGAGTCACACTCATGGAGCTAAATGGAGATTTTCTTCCTATTGCATGAGATGAATTTCAACTTGTGAAAATATCTAAGCATGTCTGCAGGTGACAATGAGTCATTGAGAGATCTTTTCGAGCTAAACTGACGACACGGGGATTGAATGTTGGACCATGCATGTTGATCAGTAAGTCCGTTGATTTTAGAAAGTGAACCTCATCCATGGAAAATTTGTAGGATGACCTCAGATCGGGCTCAACAAAGGATCGTAGGAGCTCATATGGGAAATGAGCCAAGATTTCAATACACGAACATGCATGCAAACAACTATTGTCATAGGTCGGTTTGGTTTTTGTAAGTGGAGGGAATAAAACTCAGAAGAGATAACCATAGGTTGGCCAAGTCGGCGGATGAAGAATGATTGGCAAGGTCGATTAAACTAGATGAATAAATTGATGATGTGAGCCTCAGAATTGTGTAGGTGGAATGATCTGAGCAATGGGCATAGATGAGCTCGAATTCTTGGAGGAAGTGTTACGAGTAGCAATTTCTATAGCACGGAGGTAGCAACTCGGTTGAATGAGTCATGTCCGAATTCACCTCGTAATAGAAATATGTAAAGTCAACATGCAATATTGGCTCATCTTTGGGTCCATGACAACAAAGAAAATGTATTGAGGCATTCATTAAGTTAATATCAAGCTTGTAGCACGATTATGTTGAAGATAGACATGCACTTGAAGTCAAGTCCCAAGTCGAGTACACGAGAAACACAAAGCTCAAAGTGTCTAGGAAACATGGTAAGAGTGTGGGAATCAACCCATGCCTTGATCGAGGTCAATGGGATTATCGAATCACTAGTCCCAATATGTGAGGATTCATTTAATATTTTGTTTATCTCATGAGCATTGACTGAGCTCGGTCATGATAGCTCGTCAGTTGGCTAACCCAGGCATGGTGAAGATCAAGAGTGTGATTTGAATGCATGGAGTTTTGCAGAAATGAGTAAGTTTATGTATTTGGAGTAAGAGTGCATGCCACCGAGTCGAGTTAAGCCAAACCCATGAACTTAATCATTACATAAGTACATATAAAGACAAGATAGGTTATCGGGTTTACTTTCAGAAGAACTCGATTTCAAAGGAAGAAAGATAACATGCATGGCATCGAGGTGAGTGAGTTCGTAAGGTAGCTCAGCCAGGATCAATACCATGAGTTCAGCTTGAGATCATGTCCATGTCAGAATAGTGTTCCCATGAACTTGGCTTCCTAACCAGAGTTAGAATTCGTGGGATCATGGACAAGTTCATAGCTCATAAGGGCATCAAGTTATGGAAATTCCAAATTGAATCGATTATTTAAATAAGCCGATTCAGCAATGGTGAGGCTTTAGATAAGATCAAAATGTAATGTGATGGGCACTCGAAGTACATAGTTAGCTGGTGGAAAAGCGGAAAGATCAGGCTGCGCATCCAGTTACCTTATTAGGTACATGAGCAAGTTGTCTTCTAGAATCGGTAGTGTGGCGATCATCTATGGGACTTGAAGGTAAGACTGCGTCATGGGTTTAGCTCAATCGTTGCAAGTCGGAGCGACAATGTGGGGAAGACTGAAAATCGTAGGCGAAGGGATCATTTGCTGAATCAATGAGTCGAGTTGAAATGGACGTCTTGGGGTAACATTAGCTCACTTTGGCAAGCTTAGTGGACAAGCCCATAACATAGATTCAACTCAACTCGAGTTAAGTTTTCAACATGACGTAGTGCATGGAGCTCGGTTCGGGAGACTTATAGGACATCACGAATGAAGTAGGCCAATCATTCATGGAGTGGGGAAACAAGAAGGCATCACACACAGGTGAGATCGCGTAGAGGTATAGAAGTGAGCTTGAGGCATCATTAAATTTGGTGGCTCCAGTTGTGATGGTTAGAGCTTGTAATCCATGGGAAGACTGCTGAGCCCGGTAAAAGGATCAAAGTTCGGTGGCGGTTAATCATTTCTAAGTGGAAAGCTCGAGCCCAACTCGGTGCTAGTTGGAACTTCGGTGAGCCAACTCACCGAGTTGGTCAGAAATTGTTTTGAACCTGATTTGCAATGTTTAAACCCCGACTTTCTTCAAGTCATAACTAGTTTTCAGGGGGTCCCACGAGTTATTTTTAATTAATTTTATATTTTTATTTAAATATTTTAATAATAATATTTATTATTATTATTTAAGTATTTTATTTAAATATAATTAATTGAGAAGACTAGGTCAACTGGGTATTAATGATACATGATGGAACATTCTCAAGTGGTTCAACCAACTACGATAAATGATACATCACGTGCCTTTCATTTAGGAATGTGAATTTATGATTCCTTTCCTCTTCTCTCTCACATATTCTTCTATAAATGTAAGTTGGAGGCTCATTCCAAAGGGTTCCAATAGGTCAGATAGGTTGGAAAGTAGACATCTTAGGCAAGTGCAATTTTTCAAGAGTCCTCTCTCTTCTTGCAAGTTGTCCTTGTGTGTTGAGAGAAATTTCAAGCCTCCTCTTCAAGACTGTAATGGAAACCATTGCCTCTTCTGAATGTATGATGCATTGTGCACGTTATTGAAGTAATAAAAGTGTGTGTTTTGTGACTAATCTCGGTCCTTTCATCCTTCTATACTTCCTTGTGCCTTTTCTCATGCTTTCAGGTACACTGTGCAAGTTCACATTTCTATTGAAGGTTCTTAGAGTTTTGTGCTTATTGAGTGGTGGAGTATTGCATGCAGTTGAGTTTTGGTGTCTCATTCACCCTTCTTAAGTTCATCCTTCTTCACTGGGAAACTTATATATTGCTCTATTTGATCAATTTTAACAAAGGGAACACATGTTTCTTAGTCTGTGGTATTTTGTACCCTCTCTAAGTTGCAGTAGGTGAAGTTGACCTGTGGTGCACACACCCTCTTCAAATTAACCCTTCCTGAGTCTAGAAACACCCTTTATTTGGTGCATCACCATCCCTAGTATAGTTTCATTTCTGCAAATATTTTTCCCTAAAACCCCATGAAAATGTTAGCATAGGACTAGATAGCCATTTTTATTACATTAGGAGTAGTACAACACTTAGTTTAGGAAGAGGAAGCCGACCTTCTCCGGAGGTTCACCTCGAGCCCAAGTCCCATAACTTGAGAGGTGATCCCATGTGTCCCAATCACACCAAACGTCCTGTTCACATTCTGGCCATTCGGAGGGTGTAGTGATTTGGCGACAACAATTTTTGATGCCCAATAGGTTTCTGCATGCCTGTAATATCTTAGCCACCGTGGGACCTGGTGGAACAAAGAGTTGGTACTTCTCTTCTCACTTACACAAATCAAAGTACTTGACGACTCTATATCTCTGGATTTCAAATATCAATGTGTTACTTATGTGAATAATTCATACGAAGATGATTCTTCAAAGTAAGGAAATTATCAGCATATAAAATTTCCTTGTCTCCTCCAAGGAGAAGGAGAAGAGGCATCTCAACATCACCCGTTGTAACATTACTTAATTTCATTAAGTTGTTGTGCTCTTAGTGAAATTTCAGCCTTACGAGGCATACCCAAGCACAACTGGCGACTCCATTGGTCAAAGTGACCCACTCTCTGTGTTGCAAATTTTTTAGTTTTACCCATTTCCATATGGTTTTCTTCGACAGCTTTCCATTCATGAGGTGGTGTCATGATGACTTCATTTCCACAGTGGGATTCCCACTTGCAGTAGTGGCAGTATTTCCATCTTCAGGCTATTACAATCCACCTCCAACCCAATTTCATGATGAATATTAATTTCAGCATGCATGTCCACATGAGCAAGATGCAGATCATTTTGGTCACCCACCAAACTAGGGGGATACTGAAGAACAATGACATGCAAATTTTGAATTCTATCCTACACCTGAAGAAGACCACTTGCAGAAGAAGGTTCGAGAGTTGGAGCATAACATGGTGCAAATAAGGATCAATGATATGACAAAGGCATCCTAGATTGGCTTCAACATTCCATACCCCTAGACTGGCCCTATACCATGTGAGCTTAATCCTCAACAAAAGCTTCAATTCATAATCAATATGATGACTCAAGTTAGAGAATGGATCAAGAAGAGGGATGTTCACAAATATAATGTTAGTCAATCCTGTCAATGGGAGGTCCCTGCATTACCACCTTATAACCCTCTTTCCACGTCTCCATCCATGCAAGTTTCAACTTGAAGCACATGATCCTAACCTTCCAGTTATTACCCCTGCGGTGGAATTCATTACTTCATCTTCCTATTCCTCCATTCCATCATGAATCTTCCATGCCTCGTTCTTCTAAATTTCCTTCTTTTATGCAAAGGCCACCAAGACAAGAAGCATGAATCTCTTCCACTTCCTCAAATGGTGAGTAAATCAGTTGAATCCCAATTTGTCCCTCGTCTGGTAGTCCCAAACCCATTTTGGGAGGAGCATCATTAAGAAATGAGAAAAAGGGAGGAGTATATGATTGAGGAGAATAACAAAGGAGAGCATGCAAAGAATCTTGAAGAATAGGGCTGCAAAACTTAACATCAAGCAAACTTCATTCCTGACTAAACCTTCTATAGAAGTTGAGGCTCAAGAACAAGCGAAACAAACTAGTTTTGTACCAGAAACAAATTTAGAGATGAATGAGGAATACCAGCAATCTACCTATTCAGAATGTAGTATTCATATTGGCTCCATATCTTTGGAGGAGGTTGAATCACCGCAAGTGAAAAAACCAATTGTAGAAAAGAAATATCCAACTCCAAATCCGCCAGGAGAAGAGCATGTGCAAGTCAAGGAGAAAAAAATCTTGAGTATACAAGATAGTTCTAGTGAATGCAATGATCCTAATTGCCATGCATGTCAAGAACTAGAAGCACTTTCTGGAAGGTGGTAGTAGCTTTCCAAGGTCATCATTAGATGTTACAATCAGCCACAAAAAGTTTCATGAGACCAAGACAGATTCAGATATCGAGAATGTTGATGAGACCATACATAGGGTTCCAAGTCCTTCCCCTTTCTTCATTCTTACAAAAATCTGATCTCCTTGATGAATTTTATCTTTCCAATTTCATGTTTGAGGATGAGGAAAATTAGGGTGAACAAAATTCCAATCCACAGAATACTATGGTGGAAGAAGTTAAATCTTTTCCACAACCAGAGAATTGAGAAACAAGATATTTGTTAGATATGGAGGTATTGAATCTTTCATGTGGTTCGATGAATGAAAGAAAATACGAGCACATGGGAAAGACTAAGTTAGATTAAGAAGTTGACAGTAGATGATGTCATTAATAATTTCTTGCTCTCAATTGGGGAATCTAACGTAGTTGATGAACCAATGATGAAGGAAGATTTTATGTTGAATAAGGAGATTGATAGTGAAGGTTGATCAAATGAGGAGGAATTTTTGGATGAGCAACATATTTTAAATGCTTGCAGAGGTTCAACACTGGAAATTGCAAACAATGCTAAAGGAGTTGCATGTCACGGAAGAACTCCTTGTTTCCAAGGAGGAAAATGGGTATGAAGAGGGCATCACTTCAACACCATTTATCCAGGAATGTCTGCAGGACTTCATTATTAAAGTTGAATCTTGGGATAGCGGGAAAATTCAAAGGATGCAACCATGTCCCATTAGGTACTTGGCTTTCATTGAAGCCAGAAGAGAAGCTAGAACCAATCACATTCATTCCAGAATGTAAGGATGAGTTTCACAATTATGTGGATCAGTTGCAATGCCTCTACAGGATAAATGTAGAGTAACTAAAAGAGGAATCCTTTCTCTTTCTAGTTGATACCTCGGTGGACCAAGTGAAGAATTGGACTTGTTACAGATTTTCACTCTCATTTTTAGCCATGTCCATTATCAAATAATTTGCATGGCAATCCATTATGAGGAAAGGGAGCTATTTTGCACAACCATTTGTAAGGTTTGTTTAACTCACATGTTCCTCTAGTTAGTGTAGAGTAGGAATAGGGTTGTTTTCAGTAGAATAAGTGCATTGCACACCCTGCATGTTTCAATTGAGGACATGTATGGTTTTCAGTTTCAGTGTGTTTTTGTTTTCAGTTGTCGCTCTTGTGTTGTTCTACACATGGTTTCTTCATTGGAGGTTTTTCAAGGAAGAGAAAAGGTCAAAGTTTCAAATAAAGTTTCAAGATATCCCCAATTCCTTGGATGCTTCATTCAAAGTTCCACAGTATGATTTAGAAGACAAGTGTTTATCAGATTCACTATACTTCATGCTTAGCATTCCAGGGAGTCAAAGATCCAGCAATGCCTAAGGGGATTTCAGGATCTATCACAAAGAATCAAATCAGTTTCAAGATTCCAACATTGACTCAATGCCCAATGGATGACTTAAGGCTAATGGAATCATGCTTAGTAGGAAATCATCCCTGAGAGGTCCCCAAAAATGTTATCCAATTTTGCACACATGGAAAAATTGGACAAGCAGGGTCCTGTTGAACTCCAGGTCTTCACCAAAGGAATTAGGGGCCTATAGGTTGTTAAAGCTCAAGGTTTACTCAGAGCAAGAAAGTTGACATTTGAGAGGCTCACTCTCAAATGACTCATGTAGAAATAATCAAAATCCATAAATCAGGTTTAAAAGGGTCTTATTGTGCTTACATTACCCCCTAGTTTCAAGAAAGATCCTAATAAAGTCACTTATCGGAGAGAAAAGTAACATTATGAGAAAATCCACATTAAGGGGGATATGAGCTTAAAATAGCTCGCCGAGTAGCTCGGTGAGCTTCTCGGTGAGCTAAAGGTGAATTATGAGTTGTGGAGATCATACAACTTGAAAATAACCTGGTGGTTCATGAGAATATTCTAAGGGACTCAGTGGTTGGAGGATTTTGAATCACGGAAAACTCAGTGGGTGACATAGTTCAATCAGGGGAAGAATAGCTCGTATAATCGAGCTATAGTTTGAAAATAGTTTGAGTGATTGATGGCCTGATTTAGTGGTGGATGATCAACGATATATTATGGGAGCTTAAAGCATCCTAATGAGCTAAGATATTTTTCCACAAAAGCAAACAACTCGGTGGTATAAGCAAGCCAGGGGCTTGGTAGAGGAAAATCAAAGAACTCACCAAGGAGAACCAAGTTGTGGTGTTATAACGAGCTCGGTATCAATCTTCATTGTAGCTCAATGAAGATAGGTATGAAAGCATGGGATCAAAATTTTTGTTAGTATGCTGAAATAGCTCGGCAAGAGAATGGAGAATTCAGAAAAATGGCTCCACAGTATGGTTTGGCTTATTTGATTGCAACATGCCAAGAAATATCACAACATGGATTGATGGAACAAATGGGTGAAAATAATCCTAAAGAACTCGATTTTGGTCGAAAGTCAAATGAATTAAATCATAGGTGGTAAAGGAGTTTCAATGATTTCAATGTATAATTTAGAATTGGAATAGTCAGCAAAGTTGAGAGCGTGGAGTTTCACCGACAGGAGCTTGGTTGATGGTTGAATTAAGAGTATGTTTGAGCCGGGTAAAAATATAGCTTAGAGAGGAATGTAACCAAAATGAGATCAATATCAAGATCATCAGGACGAATGTGTAGTTACTTGAAGTGAGCTCAATCCACTTCGGGGAAGATGACTAGGCCCGTGTAAAGGCATGTTTATGGGTGTCTCGTGATCGTAAAGCTGAGTTGGGGAACTTTGTGAGTCATGGGAGTTGAGACATAGCCCAGTCTCTGAGTCACAAGATAAAAATGATTTTAGGGGTCTACGGATTCTGAGACTTGAAATTCCAAGAATGGGGGAATCATAGGAGCATTTTCAGGTGGAGACGTTGACATGGTGAACAAAGGAGAAGATCCCACGTTGGGTAGGTTTAAGGAAAACATGGCCAAGAGGAATACAACCATGGAAAACCATAATGGGATTTCCATGAATTAGAGAAATTAAAACCAATTTCCAGTCGTGAGGATTTCATAATGGAAAGCCATTGTAATAGTTCCGCGCAGAGAAGAGGTCTAGGATGGTTGCCAAAAAAACTAGGTGAGTAATTAGGGGAGTTAAGTCATGATTGAACGGTCATTCAATCAGATGGTGAGTCATTCACTAAGTTATTTGGGTGGTTGACAAGAACTGAGCAACTCGGAAATGGTTGATGAAAATGGTGCACTATTTTTGATAGACTTGGCACGAATGAATTAAGTAGAATGTAGTTGAGCATCCCGACATCACAAGGAGGTTTCATCATTCTGAGTTTGATATAATTATCTTCGTGATTGGTGACAGTGAGTTACATTGATATGGAGGAATCAATCCAGTATCACACCTTGACATATCATGCTCTACTATGATGGTCGTCGTAATTCATTTCTGTGGATGAGTAAATGGGAACAACTTAGCCAAGTCTGACTCGCTAGAGGGAGCTCAAATCTCATATGCAGCCGAGTCATGCTCATAGAGCTAAATGAATATTTTCTTGGTTACATGAGATGAATTTATACTTGTGAAAATATCTAAGCACATCTGCAGGCGACAATGAGTCATCGGGCTATCGTTCCGAGCTAAGCTGATGACGTGGAGGATTGAACATTGGACCATGCATGTTAATGAGTAAGTCATTGATTTTAGAAAGTGACCTCATCCAAGTTGAACTTGTAGGATGAGCTCAGATTGAGATCAAGAAGGATCACATGAGATCATATAGTAAATGAGCCAAGATTGTAGTACAAAACATGCATGTAAAAAACTATTGCCATATCAGTTTGGTTTTGGTAAGCGGTGGGAATAAAACTCGGAAGCGGTAAGTTCAAAAGTCGGCCAAGTCAGTGGAAGAAGAATCTTGTCTCGTTAAACCAGATGGATAGATTGATGACGTGATACTCAAATCGTGTAGGTGGAATGATCTGGCAATGGGTGCAAATGAGCTTGAATTATGGGAGGAAGTGTTACGAGTAGATATTTTTATAACACAGAGGTAGCATCTTGGTTGACCGAGTCATGTCCAATTCACCTGAGTAAGTAGAAATATATAAAGTAAACATGTAAGATTGGCTCATCTCATGGGGCTAGGAAAACTAAGACGATGTATTGAGACATTCATTACATTAATATTGAGCTTGTAGTAGATTATGTTGATGATAAACAAGCACTTAGTGTCAGGCCGCCAAGTTGAGTACACAAGAAACACAAAGCTCATGTGTAGGAAACATGGTAAGAGTTTTGGAATCAACCCATGCTTGGATCGAGGTCAATGGGATTATCAAATCATAGTCCCAATATGCGAGGAACCCTTTAAGATTTCCATTTACCTCATGAGTTCATCGACTTAGCTTGGCCATGACGAGCTCGTAGATTTGCTTACGCAAAAAAATGCATGGTGGAGATTAGGAGAAGTGATGGGTGAATGCATTGAGTTGAGGAGAAATGAGTAAGTTTATTTATGTGGCGCAATATGTGAGATTGAGTTCACCCACCATGAACTTAATCATGACAGAGTTAGACTAGCTCAAGATGAGATAGGTTATTGGGTTTGAGTTGAGAAAATCACTAATCGCTGCAAGAAAGAAAATATCACGAGGTGAGTGGGTTGTTGTAAAGTAGTAAGCAAAGTCCATACCAACTTGATCTTTAGATTGTGGACACCGAGTGGATCCCGTAAACTTGGATCGCTAACTCGAGTTAGAATTGAGTCGATCATCAATGAGTTCATCTGTAAGGTCTGATCGGGGAAATGAGCTCATGGATAAGCCACAATGAGCTGGTTGAAAAGAAATGATCAGGTGCCATCCAGCCAAGTTAGTGCATGAGCAAGTTGGCTTCTAAAATATAGAAATCCACCATTGCGGGACTTGTGGGTCCCCGTGTCATGGAAACCATGGAAAGTAAATTGGCGGTGAAAAGTGACATCCGAGCTCCCAAGCCGCTAGACCCAATATGGAGAGGTCTTTGAGGTATGACAGGAGTTAATCCTCGAGTTATTTGAATCATTGTGTTGGACCCACCGAGTTATTTGAATCATATTACACAATAAGTTCACATATTGCAAGAAAAATTGGGTTGTGTCTCCTTTTCTAAGGGGTTGAAATTAGTCTTATAGGATCGATGGTGACCTGACTCGGTCGCCGCTGACTACGGACAACCTTTCCTTATAATAGTGAATGATTGATTTGTTTGATATATAAGGATTTCAAGCATTGGGATAAGTGCTTTAAAACATTTAGACGGGTAAGGGTTTCCCAGGGAAGTGTTATGACTAGGTAGGAGATAAATATGGGTTAGATAAATGATACAAAAAGTGTAGGGATGTGGGTTTAGGTTGTTAAGGATAAAAGAATCCTAAAAAGAAAGGTAACTAAATATAATTATCAAATTAAGATTAATTAATGTAATTAACAAAGATTAATTATGAATTAAAATTGTTAGGCTAATAGAAGAGAAATTATATAAAAGAAGTGAATTAAATTAAAATGGGTCTAGATAGGACCTTGGTGAAAGATGCATATGTGGGAAATCAAGAGTAGTGATACCTAATTTTAGTGTCTACATATAATCACCTTCTAGTCCATCCTTCCTTACATTCTAAGAAATAAGTACTTTCTACCATCCACACAGGAGTCAAATTATTACATGAGGGTATCATATATGATGTTTTGGATGATGAATAACTATTTAAGTTTTGGGAGAAAATTGATCATGTCCACAAAGATAATTCTAAAGGTACCTCTACCAAGCCTATTACTGATTATAACACTTATGGTATTGTTAGTGCAAAATCACAGCACCCCTGGATGATGATCAGATTTCTAGGTTGATCATACTAGCATCCAGTGTGATTGCACAACATGGAATCCTTTCTCCAAGTGTGGGACTTACAAAAATGAGAAAGGAATCTCCAGAGAAGGCTGGTTCCTATTCCTCTATTCAGATGCACACGAAAATGTAGAGGGTTTACTCAAAACCTAATCTAATCTTGCCAAGGAGACAAGGTAAGAAGATGCATAAAAATAAACCTAAGCTAACAGAGGTGATGCACCGAGGAATGAAGAACACCTATCTTGCCAATAAACACAAACCATTCAAATGTGATGCACGATCATGCACAGGTAACAAAATTGTAGTGAAAGATTAGGAGGATGCAAACGAACACAGAGAGGGTTGAGAATCATCCACAGACATGCATTACTTGCTCCAAAGATCAATACAATACACTACAAAATTCCAAGAGGCAAGGTTGCACTACAGTTTTAAATGGAAGGTTTGAACTCCACAAATTTGCCTGATAAAGAGAAGAAGAGAGGGGCAAAACAAGAGATGTTCCACCCTAGAAAGAAGCCCCTCCTTACAATTTATAGGAAGAATGAGAGAGGGAAGAGAGAGGAAATCCAGATCTACCCCAACCATTCTCTAGGTTTGTTTAATTCATCTCATTATGGCGGTAGGTGAGAACCCTAGCAAAAGTAGCGCACTGTATTTTGCATTTAAGCTGGTTGTTGAAATGACATTTCTAGCCATTGCCACGCGCCAAATAACATTTTCTTAATTTTATCTCTCCAAACTGAACCAAAATGCAATATTTGACCTTGGAATCGTATATAGAATTTCACCAGCTTTCCATTGATTATAAAGAACGTGAAAATCCAAGCCCTGGATCGAAAGTTATGGCGATCTGAAGATTTAGGGAAAAAACAGGCCAAAACGGATTGGCGGGAAAATATTTGAATTTTTCCCACGCTCTTCCACTTGGATGACATGTGTCAGGCTCTGATTCATCCGTGGGATCATCCTTTGGAAATTTCTTTCGTGCCTTTAACTTGGACACGTGGCACTATTTTATTGGTTCGGGCCTGAGGGGTGCATTTTTACCTTGAGCCAAACACTTGGCAAATTTTTAACCTTCTGACACGTGGCACGTTCTGATTCATCTGCGAGCCTCCTTGTCTCTTTTCGGCCATTTCACCTTTTCACGTCCAACGCGTCCCTCGCGTACTTTTGGCCCGGATGTCCCAAACTGTCTGGGACAAATATCTCCGAACCACCCGATTCGGGCTTCCTTGTTCCTGTCTGAGGTGAAGACACATGGCGAGATTCCATTCGTTGGTGGCTTTTCCAGCTTTTCACATCCCTCGTGAACTTTTGGCCCAACTGTCCCGGATGAAAGTCCCTTGTTTCAGCTGAATCGGCTGGTTCGCGTCCTCCGCGTACCTTTGTCCCAACTGTCCCGGACTGCCTAGCACAAATATCTCCGAACCACCCGAACTGGACTGACTTGCGCAAAACCGGCCGATCCATGTCCCGCGCATACTTTTTTCCCAACTATCCCAAATTCTGTGTAGACCGCCTTGTGGATTTTCGACTGATTCGTGCCCCGACGTCCCGACTGCCGCAAGGACCGCCTAGGACAAGACTTAGCTGATTTTCCTCATTTTTCCGGCCCCAAGCTGGTACGACCCGTTTTTTTGCAATTTTTTCACCTTTTCTAACTCATTGGGTTTTCTTCTTGGATGGGAGAGTTAGAAGAAGCCGAGGGGACCCCAGAAACATGATTTTTTGCCTTGAATCAATATACTTTCTCGGGATTGAATAATCTGATGCATGTTATCAAAATTACCTTGAGGGGGTGAATTTTGGATAACAATTTGGCGACTTAGCGGGGTTATCTGCCTGCCAGATGAAGAACGACCAGCTGCTTGTAGCAATCCATTGGGCATGGAGTCTGTTTGATAACCTCTCAGCTGATCTGAAATTTGAAAACCTGTGTCCTTGAGATGGCTTTCCTGCGGCTGCAAATTCTTTTCCAGGAGCTGATGAACTGCAAACACGCACATACTAGAAAGCAATAGGACATGTGCACAAGCACTTAGGGAAATAAAAAACTACTCTAACAGTAGTACAATGCGCATAAGCACTTAGAGGAATGGAAATTCTAAATTAATATTTACAAGGATGAAAAGCTATCTTTCTAGTATCAACATTTGAGATAGATCCCATTGACCGGAATATGCAATTCTTCACCATCCAACATAGCCAGTCGGAAGGCATTGCTACCTTTACATTCAATGATCATGTAAGGGCCACTCCAGATGGCATCAAACTTGGAATGCTTTCCCAGCTTTACACGATCTGCATCCCATTTCAACACTAGATTTCCAATTTGGAAGGTTCTGGCCTTGGCTTTCCTATAAAAAGTCTTCTTGATCAGGGCTTGATCCTTCTCTATTGCCTGAGCTGCATGTTCTCTAGTTGTCTTGGAGCTCCATTAATTCTGCATATCTAACCTCCATGGGTTCAAACTCAGCCAGTTCCAACTGTTTCATGAGTTCTAATGCTGGCAACTCGAGTGATATAGGTAGAACTGCATCTTTCCCATACACAAGCTTGTATGGAGATATCCCTGTAGACCTCTTGGGTGTGATTATATCGACCCATAGGGCTGATTTGAGCTTTGCATGCCAAGTCCTTTGGTTTTCATCCATATTCCTTCTGATGATTCTTAGTAGGTTCTTGTTTATAGACTCGGCTTGACCATTACCTTGAGGGTAATAGTTCGATGAAGTGCTGAGATACACACAATTCTTGATAGCCCAATCAGTGATCTTTGTGCCAAGGAATGCCAATGCATTGTTCTGATATCATAGTGGTAGGGACACCAAACCTCGTGGCTATCCCTTCATAGAAATCTAAGATATTAGATTCATTTGCCTCCTTGAGTGTCACTGCTTCGGTCCACTTGGTGAAATAATCTGTTGCTGTAAGTATCCACTTGTGACCTTGACTTGAATTGGGATTGATGACTCCAATGAAGTCCAATCCCCATTGCATGAATGGCTGATCTACTTAAATTGGATGAAGGGGCAGCGCTGCTAACCTTTCTTTCCCTGTGAAGAATGCACATTTCTTGCATTTCTTAACCCATGAGTAGCAATCATTAAACACAGTAGGCCAATAGTAACCGGCTTTCATAATTGTGAGAGTTGTCACTCATGGAGCAAAGTGGCCTCCTGCTTCCCCGTCATGGAACTCATGTAAGATCTTCTCAACTTTACCTGTTCCAATGCATCTTAATAGAACACCATGGATGTCTTTCTTGAACAAGATACCATTAATGAGTACATACGGGATAGCTTGTAATCTAAGGTATCTCCTCTTTGCCTTGCTCACTTCTGGAGGGCACAAGCCTGTTTGGAGGTAATGCACCAAGTCTTGAGTCCAACATGGGATGAGTGTATCATTAGCTGGTTGTTCTTGATCATTCTGTAGTAGTAGGACAACATCCTCTTCACTTTCTGACCCGTCTGGTTGTTTGGAAGCAAGCTGCTCACACAAACCTTTGCCACGAACAAGCTTGGTCACTTTGATTTCAATATCATATTCCATCACCCGAGTGATCCAACCTGCTCTCTTCTCGTTTAAATCCTTGTTTAGGAGGAAGTCCTTGACACCAGCATGAGACACCAGCTTTTGAATCTTATTGTTTGAGACCAAATGTCTGAACTTCTTCAAGCTCCTGATGACGGCAAGGACATGCTTTTCGATGAAAGAATACTTTATTTCGTAATCTTCCAAGGTTTGACTGAAGAATGCTATGGGCTGTTCTGAACCTTCTCTATTCAGCTGTGTCAAGATAGCTGAGATTGTATCTGAACCTCCAAAAGCATACAACATGAAGTCCTTTGAAAAGTATGTGTTGATAAGAGTTGGAGCTTGTGGTATTGCATGCCTGATTTTTTCAAAACTCTCTTTGCCTTCTGCTGTCCATTTGAATGACAGACTCTTCTTCAACATCATTGTTAAAGGCTTCACAAGAGTGGCAAAATTAGGCACAAATCTATGGACAAAGTTTATCCTTCCTAAGAAGCTTTGAAGAGATTTCTTGTGGTGTGGCAATGGAAGTGTTCGGATGGCTTCAACCCTTTCAGGATCAATTGTTAGCCCTTCCCTAGAGACAATGTGACCCAACAATTTTCCCTCGTGTGCCAAGAATATACACTTCTTCGGATTCAACGACACTCCGAACCTTCTACACCTCTGAAACACTTGTCTAAGGTGAAAGAGATGGTCTGCTGCATTCTTTGAGAAGACAGTGACATCATCTAGGTATACCAACACTATATTGTTGATTAAGCCTTTGAATGCCATATCCATAGCTCGCTGAAATGTTACTCCGGCATTTGATAGTCCAAATGGCATCTTCTTGTAAGCATACGTGCCCCATTTTGTAGTGAAGGCCGTCTTGAATTGATCTTCTTTCTTCACCATTATCTGATTATAGCCTGAATATCCATCTAGCAATGAAAACCTTTCTGAACCAGCTACAACCTGCAATATTTGTTCCATTGATGGAAGCGGATAATGATCCTTGAGTGATGCTCTATTTAGATCGTGAAAGTCCACACACAATCTTATTTCTCCATTTCTTTTTCTTACTGGCACCAAGTTTGCAACCCAACTTGAGTGTTTGATGGGGAAGATGATACTGGCCTCAATGAGCTTGCTTAACTCTTTTTTCATGAGAGGTTCGATATGAGGATTTACTGGCCTTTGCTTTTTCCTGACAGGCTTGGATTCTTGATCCAACTCAATAGTATGTTGTGCCAACTTTGGGTTGAAACCTCTTAAATCTTTGTAAGTCCAAGAAAAGACATCTGGGAACTCTTGACAAAGCTGAACAAAATCAGATTTCTCTTGTGGAGTACTTACTTTGCCGATTTGCAATGTCTTGCCTTCATCCACTAAAATAGGCTCTGAATCTTCACCCTTTACTTGAATGTTCACTTTCTCCTTCCGGAACTGATCATTCGGGTTGAAGATTGACTCCAAGGTTATGAGGCCTTTTGGTAATTTGTTACTTCTCAGCTGCACCACTTGGTCACCATACTGCTGCTCCAGCTTGTCTTGATTCCTCACAGAGAACTCAACTTCTTCTTGCAGGAAATTAACAATCTGCTGATCATTCTCGAAGACTTGCCAACTTGTGTTATTATCCGGAACAGCTGGTCTCACAAAAAATTTGATATGAGGCTGAGATTTCTCACTTTTGATATTTTCTACAACATCAAATGCAGCCCCAATTGCTGTCAGTCTGTCCGCTGCTTCATTCCTTTTTCTTGGGATGGAATTGATGCTAAAAGCTTCAAAATCTTCCATAAGATCCCATACCCGATTTTTGTAGCACTTGAGCAGATTATTCTTGACAGCATGCTGCCCCTTAACTTGGTTTACGATCAGCTCACTATCACCAAATACTTGCAAATTCTTGATGCCTTTCTTCTTTGCCCAGTGCAGTCCATGAATTAAGGCTTCATACTCAGCTGTATTGTTTGAGCAAGAAAACTGAAAACGGAAGGCTGAGTAATACTTTGTACCTTGCAGAGAAATGAGCATAGCTCCTCCTCCTGCACCTTGTCTACTCCTTGACCCATCAAAGAACAATTTCCATACTTCATTCTTGTCTTTATGATCTGGCTTGGTGATGCTGGGGAGAGGTTTATTCTCTTCATGTAAACAATAAACTCCTAGCTCAGATTCTTCTATTTCTTGATAAGGATCAAAAGCATGCACCTTGCTTGCCCATTCATCAAGAGTCAAATCTGGGATGCTTCCAACCTTAGTGTCAGCTTCATCAGTGCTTGGATAATCTTCTTGATGAAACGCTGAACAATTGGTATTGATTTGGGTCATAGTGTAAGGCTCAATGTGAAAGTTTGCAATAGGTTCAGACCTGATTGTGGCTTTGGTTCCATATCTTGTTCTGAACAACATGTGTGACCAATCCACCGAAAGATAGCCTCCAATTTTAGCAGTGAAGTCTCTTGACAAGCACAATGCAAAGAGTGGTGGCAGGTCTATGACTGACACATCTTGTAACACTATTACGTTGGGACATGCATGCAGTGTGAGGCTCAAACCTTTGATTACTCCAACCATTGTCACTGTTGTCCCGTCTAATTGCACTACACCCTTGGAGATGACTTCATATTGGAGCCCTAACTGATCAGCTATTTGTTTAGGCATCACTGAGCTACTTGCCCCGGAATCAATCATGCAATTATGTACCAACTTGTCTCCTATGATCAATGAAACATAAAATGGAGGGGGTTTCAATATTTTACCTTGCTGTCCTCCATGATTTCCTTCAGGCTGGGCAGCATTTGTGAGTACCTTCTCTTGCATTTGGACCTGTTGATTTGAAGTTGACCAGTCCTTCATGGCAGCTTGTAGCAAATCTCTTTGTCCTGGGATAGATAGTGATTCCCACATTGATATGTTTACATTTGTCTTCTTCATCTGATCAATGATACTGAATGGAGATGAAGTATCCCTCTGCTGTCCCTTGGCCTGCACATTCATTCCTTGCACATGGGCAGCAGCAACTGGCATTTGTGTTGGCCTAGGGGCTGTTTTAGGCAATCCTTCCGTGCTTGGGATTGCATTTTGTTTGCCAATAGTTTGTGGAGTGATAGAAGGTTATGGATTACTTGGGGCTAATGGCTATTCTTCACCCAAATTTCTCCTCTTTGACCTTGTGTTGGCTGCAACACTTTGAGAGGGTATTTGATTCATACCACAGAAATCTTCAGCCTGCCAATTGACAAGAGTAGTTTCGTTTGGAGATGTTCCTTGCTGAGGTGCTTCTTGCTGCTGATCCTCTTCATGGCTGGACTCTTGCGACCCACCAATGGTTTGCACCATAAGAGCCTGATTTAATGCACCGTTAAAGCACATTGATTGGTTATGTGGCTGACTGCATGGGAAACACCAATCATATTCTTGGGCCATGTTATTTTGCACTGGCACCAATGCTTTAGAAGAAGATACGACATTGGGGTTATAGGGCTGAAATGGTCTATTAGCGGGAGGCCTTACTTGGCTTTGATTTTGATTTGCAGCCTGAGCTGGTGACCTATTTTGTTGGTATGGGGGCCTAGCCTGGTACTGTGCTTGAGGCTGATACGGTCTAGCACTTTGAGCTTGCTGTCTTTTGATAGTAACCAACTCATTTCCCAAATTTTGTAATTGTTTCATGACCTCTTGGAGTTCATTTGAAGCACTAGATTTGAACTTTGAGTTCTAGGAGTGAGAATAGGAGCCAAAGTGGGTGCTTGACTAGTGCTTGTATTTTCTACGTTTGGATATAAGGGCATTGGATTTACCAGCTGATTAGAGGATGAAGTAGACTCATTTGATTTTGATTTCTAGCCTGAGCTGGGAATAGGCCTAAACTGTGCTTGAGGGCTGATAAGGCCTAGCACTAAGCTTGTTGTGATAGTAACCAGCTCATTTCCCAAATAATTGTTTGACCTCTTGGATTAACACTAGAGGATGAAGTAGAAGTCTCATTTGAACTTTGATTTCTAGGAGTGGGAATAGGAGCCAAAGTTTGCTCTGACCAGTGCTTGGATTTTCTAAGTTTGGATACAAGGGCATAGGAGGCCTAGGAGCCACCAACTTGAATAAGACAGTTTTCGGCTCTAATGGCAATGCTATAAGCAGCAGGTAAGGTTGTGCCTCCCATAGATTGAATTAACACAGAAATATCAGAATTCAAAGCCTTAAGATAGTATAGAAAAGCACCTTCTGCTGCTGGCCTTACTGCCACTGGAATCCTCTCCCAAGACCTTTGAAATCTGAAGTTGAAGTCAGTCAGCTGCTCATTGGGAGCTCTCTTGATAGTTGTCAATTGTTCTAGTAGAGACAAATTGTCTCCCTTTTCCCCAAACTACTCATGGAGAACTATGCATAACTGATTCCAATTTGTGATAGAACCAGCTCCAAGGCTCCTAAACCATTGCAATGCCTTCCCTTTGAACGAAGATGCCAGCAATTTGACAGCCACATCCATTTCATTTATCTCATGGATTACACAGACGTTAGCAATGTCTTTGACATGATCACCAGGAGTGGTATGATTTTCTCCAGTGAAAAATGGAATGTTCTTCAACGCTGCAATTGGAACTAGATTCTGTGCATTGAGGGCAAGTGGGCTACTGCTAGTGAAATTGACAAAGGGATTCGGTGGTTGCGCCATTCTGATTGGCCTGAGAACTCTTGTTGATGCGAGAAAAGGTCTACCAGGTGGAGGTGTAGACAAAGTTCGGTTAGGTGGAGATGGTGATCTTTGAGCTCTTCTTCCCCTTCTTTCTCTGCCTGGAGATAGGTGCAGATAAACAAACAATCCTTCCTCCCTAGTTCTTGACCTGGTCTGTATTCTTCTCATAAATTTTCTAGGCTTGGACTGCTGAAACCAGCAGATTATGCCTCTTTTGGAGTCGCCAGATGTGCGATTTTAAAGCTCCTTCAAAGCTGGAACTTACAACAAGTGCACATCGATCTTGTTGTAATGAAGGTGAAGACCTCTAGAGTCCCACCGGGCATGCCAAAACTGTTAGTGCAAAATCACAGCACCCCTGGATGTTGATCAAATTTCTAGGTTGATCATACTAGCATCCAGTGTGATTGCACAACATGGAATCCTTTCTCCAAGTGTGGGACTTGCAAAAATGAGAAAGGAATCTCCAGAGAAGGCTGGTTCCTATTCCTCTGTTCAGATGCACACAAAAATGCAGAGGGTTTACTCAAAACCTAATCTAATCTTGCCAAGGAGACAGGGTAAGAAGATGCATAAAAATAAACCTAAGCTAACAGAGGTGATGCACCGAGGAATGAAGAACACCTATCTTGCCAATAAACACAAACCATTCAAATGTGATGCAAGATCATGCACATATAACAAAATTTGTAGTGAAAGATCAGGAGGATGCAAATGAACACAGAGAGGGTTGAGAATCATCCACAGACATGCATTACTTGCTCCAAAGATCGATACAATACACTACAAAATGCCAAGAGGAAAGGTTGCATTACAGTTTTAAATGGGAGGTTTGAACTCCACAAATTTGCCTGATAAAGAGAAGAAGGGAGGGGCAAAACAAGAATGTTCCACCCTTAGAAAGAAGCCCCTCCTTACAATTTATAGGAAGAATGAGAGAGGGAAGAGAGAGGAAATCTAGATCTACCCCAACCACCTCTAGGTTGTGTTTAATTCATCTCATTATGGTGGTAGGTGAGAACCCTAGCAAAAGTGGCGACTGTATTTTGAATTTAAGCTGGTTGTTGAAACGTCATTTCTGGCCATTACCACGTGCCAGAGACGTTTTCTTGATTTTCTCTCTCCAAACTGAACCAAAATGTAAGATTGACCCTAGGAATCATGTAGATAATTTCACCAGCTTTCCATTGATATAAAGAACGTGAAAATCTGAGCTCTGGATCGAAAGTTATGGCGATCTGAAGATTTAGGGAAAAAACAGGCCAAAACGGATCAGCGGGAAAATATTTGAATTTTTCCCGTGCTCTGCCACTTGGATGACACGTGTCAGGCTCTGATTCATCTGTGGGCTCATCCTTTAGAAAATTTATTTCGTGCCTTTAACTTGGACACGTGGCACTATTTTATTGGTTCGGGCCTGAGGGGTGCATTTTTACCTTGAGCCAAACACTTAGCAATGGCATTTTTAACCTTCTGACACGTGGCACGTTCTGATTTCAAAATCCATGGGCCTCCTTGAGATCTCTTTTCAGCCATTTCACCTTTTCGCGTCCCACATGTCCCTCGCGTACTTTTGGCCCAAATGTCCCAAACTGTCTAGGACAAATATCTCCGAACCGCCCGATTCGGGCTTCCTTGTTCCTGTTTGAGGTGAAGACACGTGGCGAGATTCCATTCGTTGGCGGCTCTTTGCGGCTTTTCGCGTCCCTCACGTACTTTTGGCCCAACTGTCCCGGATGAAAGTCTCCTTGTTTCGGCTGAATCGGCCAGTTCGCGTCCTCCGCGTACTTTTGTCCCAACTATCCGAGACTTCCTGGGAAAAAGATCTTAGAACCGCCTTCCTGGACTGACTTGCACCAAACCGGCCGATCCACATCCCACGCGTACTTTTGTCCCAACTGTCCCAAATGCTGCACAGACCACCTTAACGGCTTTTCGGCCGATTCGTGCCCCGACATCCCAACTGCCCCAAGGACCGCCTAGGACAAGACTTAGCCGATTTTCTTCATTTTTTCGGCCTCAAAGCTTGCCCCAAGAACTTGGTTTTTTCAAAACAGTCCTGCAATTTTTTCACCTTTTCTAACTCGTTGGGTTTTCTTCTTGGATGGGAGAGTTAGAAGAAGCCGAGGGGACCCCAGAAACATGATTTTTTTTCCTTGAATCAATCTACTTGCTCGGGATTGAATAATCTGATGCATGTTATCAAAATTACCTTGAGGGGGTGAATTTTGGATAACAATTTGGCGACTTAGCGGGGTTATCTGCCTACCAGATGAAGAACGACCAGCTGCTTGTAGAAATCCATTGGGCATGGAGTCTGTTTGATAACCTCTCAGCTGATCTGAAATTTGAAAACCTGTTTCCTTGAGCTGTTGAGCTTTCCTGCGGCTGCAAATTCTTTTCCAGGAGCTTGATGAACTGCAAACATGCACATACTAGAAGCAATAGGACATGTGCACAAGCACTTAGGGAAATAAAAAACTACTCTAATAGCAGTACAATGTGCATAAGCACTTAGAGGAATGGAAATTCTAAATTAATATTTACAAGGGTGAAAAGCTATCTTTCTAGTAGCAACGTTTGAGATAGATCCCATTGACCGGAATCTGCAATTCTTCACCATCCAACTTAGCCAGTCGGAAGGCATTGCTACCTTTGCATTCAATGATCATGTAAGGGCCACTCCAGATGGCATCAAACTTGGAATGCTTTCCTGGCTTTGCACGATCTGCATCCCATTTCAACACTAGATCTCCAATTTGGAAGGTTCTGGCCTTGGCTTTCCTATCAAAAGTCTTCTTGATCAGGGCTTGATCCTTCTCTATTGCCTGAGCTGCATGTTCTCTAGTCTGTTGGAGCTCCATTAATTCTGCATATCTAACCTCCATGGGTTCAAACTCAGCCAGTTCCAACTGTTTCATGAGTTCCAATGCTGGCAACTCGAGTGATATAGGTAGAACTGCATCTTTCCCGTACACAAGCTTGTATGGAGAGCTTCCTGTAGACCTCTTGGGTGTGATCCTATCGACCCATAGGGCTGATTTGAGCTTTGCATGCCAAGTCCTTTGATTTTCATCCAGAGTCCTTCTGATGATTCTTAGTAGGTTCTTGTTTGTAGACTCGGCTTGGCCATTACCTTGAGGGTAATAGTTCGATGAAGTGCTGAGATACACACAATTCTTGACAGCCCATTCAGTGATCTTTGTGCCAAGGAATGCCAATGCATTGTCTGATATGATAGTGGTAGGGGCACCAAACCTCGTGACTATCCCTTCATAGAAATCTAAGATATTAGATTCATTTGCCTCCTTGAGTGCCACTGCTTCGGTCCACTTGGTGAAATAATATGTTGCTGTAAGTATCCACTTGTGGCCTTGACTTGAATTGGGATTGATAACCCCAATGAAGTCCAATCCCCATTGCATGAATGGCTGATTTACTGAAATTGGATGAAGGGGCAGCGCTGCTAACCTTTCTTTCCCTGTGAAGAATGCACATTTCTTGCATTTCTTAACCCATGAGTAGCAATCATTGAACATAGTAGGCCAATAGTAACTGGCTTTCATGATTTTGAGAGCTGTCACTCGTGGAGCAAAGTGTCCTCCTGCTTCCCCACATGGAACTCGTGTAAGATCTTGTCAACTTGACCTATTCCAATGCATCTTAATAGAATACCATGGATGTCTTTCTTGAACAAGATACCATTAATGAGTACATACGGGATAGCTTGTAATCTAAGGTATCTCCTCTTTACCTTGGTCACTTCTGGAGGGCACAAGCCTGTTTGGAGGTAATGCACCAAGTCTTGAGTCCAACATGGGATGAGTGCATCATCAGCTGGTTGTTCTTGATCATTCTGTAGTAGTAGGACAACATCCTCTTCACTTTCTGACCCGTCTGGTTGTTTGGAAGCAAGCTGCTCACACAAACCTTTGCCACGAACAAGCTTGGTCACTTTGATTTCAATATCATATTCCATCACCTGAGTGATCCAACCTACTCTCTTCTCATTTAAATCCTTGTTTAGGAGGAAGTCTTTGACACCAGCATGAGACACCAGCTTTTGAATCTTATTGTTTGAGACCAAATGTCTGAACTTCTTCAAGCTCCTGATGACGGCAAGGACATGCTTTTCGATGAAAGAATACTTTATTTCGTAATCTTCCAAGGTTTGACTGAAGAATGCTATGGGCTGTTCTAAACCTTCTCTATTCAGCTGTGTCAAGATAGCTGAGATTGTATCTGAACCTCCAAAAGCATACAACATGAAGTCCTTTGAAAAGTCTGGGTTGATAAGAGTTGGAGCTTGTGGTATTGCATGCCTGATTTTTTCAAAACTCTCTTTGCCTTCTGCTGTCCATTTGAATGCCAGACTCTTCTTCAACATCATTGTTAAAGGCTTCACAAGAGTGGCAAAATTAGGCACAAATCTATGGACAAAGTTTATCCTTCCTAAGAAGCTTTGAAGAGATTTCTTGTGGTGTGGCAATGGAAGTGTTCGGATGGCTTCAACCCTTTCAGGATCAATTGTTAGCCCTTCCCTAGAGACAATGTGACCCAACAATTTGCCCTCGTGTGCCAAGAATATACACTTCTTTGGATTCAACGACACTTCGAACCTTCTACACCTCTGAAACACTTGTCTAAGGTGAAAGAGATGGTCTGCTGCATTCTTTGAGAAGACAGTGACATCATCTAGGTATACCAACACTATATTGTTGATTAAGCCTTTGAATGCCATATCCATAGCTCGCTGAAATGTTACTCCGGCATTTGACAGTCCAAATGGCATCTTCTTGTAAGCATACGTGCCCCATTTTGTAGTGAAGGCCGTCTTGAATTGATCTTCTTCCTTCACCATTATCTGATTATAGCCTGAATATCCATCTAGCAATGAAAACCTTTCTGAACCAGCTACAACCTGCAATATTTGTTCCATTGATGGAAGCGGATAATGATCCTTGAGTGATGCTCTATTTAGATCGCGAAAGTCCACACACAATCTTATTTCTCCATTTCTTTCTCTTACTGGCACCAAGTTTGCAACCCAACTTGAGTGTTTGATGGGGAAGATGATACTGGCCTCAATGAGCTTGCTTAACTCTTTCCTCATGAGAGGTTCGATATGAGGATTTACTGGCCTTTGATTTTTCCTGACAGGCTTGGATTCTTGATCCAACTCAATAGTATGTTGTGCCAACTTTGGGTTGAAACCTCTTAAATCTTTGTAAGTCCAAGAAAAGACATCTGGGAACTCTTGACAAAGATGAACAAAATCAGATTTCTCTTGTGGAGTACTTACTTTGCCGATTTGCAATGTCTTGCCTTCATCCACTAAAATAGGCTCTGAATCTTCACCCTTTACTTGAATGTTCGCTTTCTCCTTCCGGAACTGATCATTCGGGTTGAAGATTGACTCCAAGGTTATGAGGCCTTTTGGTAATTTGTTACTTCTCAGCTGCACCACTTGGTCACCATACTGCTGCTCCAGCTTGTCTTGATTCCTCACAGAGAACTCAGCTTCTTCTTGCAGGAAATTAACAATTTGCTGATCATTCTCGAAGACTTGCCAACTTGTGTTATTATCCGGAACAGCTGGTCTCACAACAAATTTGATATGAGGCTGAGATTTCTCACTTTTGATATTTTCTACAACATCAAACGCAGCCCCAATTGCTGCCAGTCTGTCCGCTGCTTCATTCCTTTTTATTGGGATGGAATTGATGCTAAAAGCTTCAAAATCTTCCATAAGATCCCATACCCGATTTTTGTAGCACTTGAGCAGATTATTCTTGACAGCATGCTGCCCCTTAACTTGGTTTACGATCAGCTCACTATCACCAAATACTTGCAAATTCTTGATGCCTTTCTTCTTTGCCCAGTGCAGTCCATGAATTAAGGCTTCATACTCAGCTGTATTGTTTGAGCAAGAAAACTGAAAACGGAAGGCTGAGTAATACTTTGTACCTTGCAGAGAAATGAGCGTAGCTCCTCCTCCTACACCTTGTCTACTCCTTGACCCATCAAAGAACAATTGCCATACTTCATTCTTGTCTTTATGATCTGGCTTGGTGATGCTGGGGAGAGGTTTATTCTCTTCATGTAAACAATAAACTCCTAGCTCAGATTCTTCTATTTCTTAATAAGGATCAAAAGCATGCACCTTGCTTGCCCATTCATCAAGAGTCAAATCTGGGATGCTTCCAACCTCAGTGTCAGCTTCATCAGTGCTTGGATAATCTTCTTGATGAAACGCTGAACAGTTGGTATTGATTTGGGTCATAGTGTAAGGCTCAATGTGAAAGTTTGCAATAGGTTCAGACCTGATTGTGGCTTTGGTTCCATATCTTGTTCTGAACAACATGTGTGACCAATCCGCCGAAAGATAGCCTCCAATTTTAGCAGTGAAGTCTCTTGACAAGCACAATGCAAAGAGTGGTGGCAGGTCTATGACTGACACATCTTGTAACACTATTACATTGGGACATGCATGCAGTGTGAGGCTCAAACCTTTGATTACTCCAACCATTGTCACTACTGTCCCATCTAATTGCACTACACCCTTGGAGATGACTTCATATTGGAGCCCTAACTGATCAGCTATTTGTTTAGGCATCACTGAGCTACTTGCCCCAGAATCTATCATGCAATTATGTACCAACTTGTCTCCTATGATCAATGAAACATAAAATGGAGGGGGTTTCAATATTTTACCTTGCTGTCCTCCATGATTTCCTTCAGGCTGGGCAGCATTTGTGAGTGCCTTCTCTTGCATTTGGACCTGTTGATTTGAAGTTGACCAGTCCTTCATGGCAGCTTGTAGCAAATCTCTTTGTCCTGGGATAGATAGTGATTCCCACATTGATATGTTTACATTTGTCTTCTTCATCTGATCAATGATACTGAATGGAGATGAAGTATCCCTCTGCTGTCCCTTGGCCTGCACATTCATTCCTTGCACATGGGCAGCAGCAACTGGCATTTGAGTTGGCCTAGGGGCTGTTTTAGGCAATCCTTGCATGCTTGGGATTGCATTTTGTTTGCCAATAGTTTGTGGAGTGATAGAAGGTTATGGATTACTTGGGGCTAATGGCTGTTCTTCACCCAAATTTCTCCTCTTTGACCTTGTGTTGGCTGCAACACTTTGAGAGGGTATTTGATTCATACCACAGAAATCTTCAGCCTGCCAATTGACAAGAGTAGTTTCGTTCGAAGATGTTCCTTGCTGAGGTGCTTCTTGCTGCTGATCCTCTTCATGGCTGGACTCTTGCGACCCACCAATGGTTTGCACCATAAGAGCCTGATTTAGTGCACCATTAAAGCACATTGATTGGTTATGTGGCTGACTGCATGGGAAACACCAATCATATTCTTGGGCCATGTTATTTTGCACTAGCACCAATGCTTTAAAAGAAGATATGATATTGGGGTTATAGGGCTGAAATGGTCTATTAGCGGGAGGCCTTACTTGGCTTTGATTTTGATTTGCAGCCTGAGCTGGTGACCTATTTTGTTGGTATGGGGGCCTAGCCTGGTACTGTGCTTGAGGCTGATACGGTCTAGCACTTTGAGCTTGCTGTCTTTTGATAGTAACCAGCTCATTTCCCAAATTTTGCAATTGTTTCATGACCTCTTGGAGTTCATTTGAAGCACTAGAGGATGAAGTAGAAGTCTCATTTGAACTTTGATTTCTAGGAGTGGGAATAGGAGCCAAACATGGGTGCTTGACTAGTGCTTGGATTTTCTAAGTTTGGATACAAGGGCATAGGAGGCCTAGGAGCCACCAGCTTGAATAAGACAGTTTTCGGCTCTAATGGCAATGCTATAAGCAGCAGGTAAGGTTGTGCCTCCCATAGATTGAATTAACATAGAAATATCAGAATTCAAAGCCTTAAGATAGTATAGAAAAGCACCTTCTGCTGTTGGCCTTGACTGCCACTGGAATCCTCTCCCAAGACCTTTGAAATCTGAAGTTGAAGTCAGTCAGCTGCTCATTGGGAGCTCTCTTGATAGTTGTCAATTGTTCTAGCAGAGACAAATTGTCTCCCTTTTCCCCAAACTGCTCATGGAGAACTATGCATAACTGATTCCAATTTGTGATAGAACCAGCTCCAAGGCTCCTAAACCATTGCAATGCCTTCCCTTTGAACGAAGATGCCAGCAATTTGACAGCCACATCCATTTCATTTATCTCATGGATTGCACAGACGTTAGCAATGTCTTTGACATGATCACCAGGAGTGGTATGATTTTCTCCAGTGAAAAATGGAATGTTCTTCAACGCTGCAATTGGAACTGGATTCTGTGCATTGAGGGCAAGTGGGCTACTGCTAGTGAAATTGACAAAGGGATTCGTAGTGGTTGCGCCATTCTGATTGGCCTGAGAACTCTTGTTGATGCGAGAAAAGGTCTACCAGGTGGAGGTGTAGACAAAGTCCGGTTAGGTGGAGATGGTGATCTTTGAGCTCTTCTTCCCCTTCTTTCTCTGCCTGGAGATAGGTGTAGATAAACAAACAATCCTTCCTCCCTAGTTCTTGACCTGGTCTGTATTCTTCTCATAAATTTTCCCAGGCTTAGACTGCTGAAACCAGCGGATTATGCCTCTTTTGGAGTCGCCAGATGTGCAATTTTAAAGCTCCTTCAAAGCTAGAACTTACAACAAGTGGCACATCAATCTTGTTGCAATTAAATTAAAGACCTCTAGAGTCCCACTAGGTGCATGCCAGAACTGTTAGTGCAATCCCAATCACAAGTCAGGGCCACAAGTGGATGACTGAACAGCAACATACTAGGTTCACCAAGTGGACTAGAAGCCAGTGGTGCACTGCAAGGAGGTAAATGGAATCCTAATATCTCCAAGATTTGGGACTATGCAAGGGATAGTCACGAAGTTTGGTGCCCCTTCCACTATCATATCAGACAATGCATTGGCATTCCTATGGCACAAAGATCACTGAGTGGGCACGTAAAATGCAGATTGTGTGTATCTCAGCACTTCATCAAACTATTACGCTCAAGGAGACATGGCCAAGCCGATGTCATACAAACATAGAACCTACTAAGAATCATCAAGAGGACTCTGGATGAAAATCAAAGAACTTGGCATACAACAGCTCAAATCATCCCTATGGGCCGAGTAGGATCACAAACCATTCAAGAGGTCTACAGGAAGCTCATGCACAGGTAACAAACTTGTGTACGTGAAAGGATCAGCAAGTTGCTACCCATATCACTCGATTTTCCAGCATTGAGAACTCATCCACAGACAGTTGGATTACTAGCTCCAAAGTTTGATACAATACACTGGAAAATGCCAGGTATGTAAGAGTTGCATGGACAGTTTTAGAATGAGACAAGTTTGAGCATGCACATATTCAGACCATAGATAAAGAGAAGAAGAGCATTGGTCAAAAGAAGAATGTTCCACCTAGAAAGCTAAGGCCGGGATCCTTGCAATTTACTAGGAAGATTTGGTACTGAAGTGGGATGCTGATCGTGAAAAACCAGGAAATCTACTCCAAGTTTGATGCCATCTGGAGTGGCCCGTACATGATCATCGAATGCAAAGGTAGCAATGCTTTCCGACTGGCTAGGTTGGATGGTGAAGAACCCTAGCAGATTCCGGTCAAATGGATATCTATCTGCATTTACAGCTTGCTACTAGAAACGATAGATTTCTGGCCATTACCACTTGCCAGAGACGTATTAATCTTAGATTTTCTCATTCCTCCAAACTGAACTTAAATGCAAGATTGTGCCTGGGATCGTGTAGAGTAGTTTTTATTTCACCTAAGTGCTTGTGCACATGTGCTATAAAGAACTTCTAAATATGTGCCCTGTTTCGCAGTTCATCAGCGATCCTGGAAAAGAATTTGCAGCCACAGGAAACCAGGCTCAACGAATGTTTTGATCGGCTCAAGGACACAGGTATTTCAAATTTTCCCGATGCAGCTGAGAGGTTATCAAATAGACATCCATGCCCAATGGATTTCTTACAAGCAGATGACCCCGCTGAGTCGCTCAAATTGTTATCCAAAATTCCACCCTCAAGGTAATTTTGATAACATGCATCAAATTCTTTAGTCCCAAGCAAATAGATTGAGTCAGGGAAAAAATTTCATGTTTCTAGGGTCCCCCTCATATTTTTCTAACTCCCCTGTCCAAGTAGGAAGAGAGAAAGTTCTGAGAAAATGTGAAAAAAAAAAAGGGGTTGCAGAAGGCAAATAGGTTGATCCTGGAAAAATCATGAAAAATGGCTAAGTCCTAGCTCCTTGTCAGCATTTGTGACAGTTTGGGACAGAAAAGCGCGAACCGGCCGATCCGGCCGAAATGAGCACAGGCAGTCCAAAACGCAGCAATGGGACAATCCGGGCCAAAAGGATGCGGCGGGACGTGGAGATCCGAACTGGCTCGAAAAGAGGAAAAATTGGCCAACTGCTGAGAGGGTCGCCTTTGGGACAAGCGGGACAAAAGGACGCGAACCAGCCGAACCGGGTGAAATAAATCAAGGCAGCCCGAAACAAGTCTGGGACGCGCGGGCCAAAAGTATGCGAACCGGCCGAACCAGCCGAAATGAGAACTTTTGTCCCAGAACAGTTGGGACAAAAGGGCGCGAACCGGCCGAACCGAGTGAATTTGTCCCAGACAGATCCGAAAGCAAATGGGACATATGGGCTGCGAAAGTACGCGAACCGGCTAGAACCGGGCGAAATGGGAAATTTCAAGCAGTCCGAAACCAACTGGGACATTTGGGGATGCAAATGGGGACGTGAAAAGCCGAAATGGTTCGAAGGCTGAGGAGATCAGTCAACATTTGAGCACGTGTGAACTTCAAATGGGACATAACTTTTGACGCGCGAGCTCCGATGTTGATAAAATTGGACTTTCTGAAATGAGCACGAAGGCCTCTAGGCCACAATGAGGATAGATCATACGTTTAAATAAAGGAAACTGTCAAACGGCTCCAGTCAGTAGATGCTCTTTAACGTCAAATGACAGAAAACGCCTGCCGATTTTCATAAATAGCTGCCTGCACTTTCTGGAAGGCCATAGCATTTGACATTTCTCTACAAAATCGCACAAAAACTGGTATCGTTGGAATCGTGGTTCCGAGGACCGATGCACATAAATCAAGAAATTCCATATTTGATCAGAAATTGGTTGAGATTTTTAAGGAAACGTGGTCGGGTTCAGAACAGTGTTTTATTTGGTAGCTGGGAGTGCAATTAAGAGGCATGGTCATCATTCCTTCTCTACTGCAGCACATGGGATAGTATGGGGAGCCTTTTTGCAAGTAATTTATACCCATTCCACTCAATTTAATGCCTCTTATAGGTGGTTAAAGGACAGATTTCGGGATTTCCATTTTCCCTTCTCTTTTCCTTCTCTATTTTCTTATAAGTTGGAGTGTTGGGCTCATTGTAAAGGGGGGAGAATTTTTTGGGTAACAAAGCTCTGTCAAAATTACTTTGTGAAGCTAGTGTGTTGGAGGCCCTTGTAGTAGACTCCTTGCATGGTGATCCAGGCCCTTATCTTGTAATAGATTGAACTGTGCATATCATGAAAGCACTAAAATATCAAGTTTGTGGATATATCTTCCCCTGCTGTGCTTTCCTTGCATTCTTCTTGCCCCCTTTAATCTTTCTACAAGTATATTGTGTCTATTTATTATGTTCTTGCAGGAATTCATTATCATTGTGTGTGCTTGGAATATTGCTGTGAATGCATTTTGCTGGATTATGGTGAACTGTCATCACCTCTTCTAGTGTGCACTTTGCCTCTGTATTTCACACATTTGGAGATTACTCTCACACCCTCTTTTTCTGGTGTATCACCACTTTAGTGTAGCCTTCCATTTTATGTATTCTCTCTCTCTGGTCCCTTGGAATTTTTAGGTTAGAATGGCTAGTTTCTCCTGCATTAGAGTAGATTATGGCAGGTAGTTTAGGAGCAAGAACCAGCTTTCTCTGGAGGTCTATCTCAAGTAGCAAGTCCCACAACTTGGAGATAGTACCCATGTTATCCAATCACACTGGATGCTTAGAGTGATCAAACTAGAAATCTGATCAACATCCAGGGGTGCTGTGATTCGTTGATAACAGGCTCATCCTTTGGAAATTTCTTTCGTGCCTTTAACTTGAACACGTGGCACTATTTTATTGGTTCGGGCGTGAGGGGTGCAGTTTTACCTTGAGCCAAACACTTAGCAAATTTTTAACCTTCTGACACGTGGCACATTCTGATTCATCCGCGGGCCTCCTTGTCTCTTTTCAGACATTTCACCTTTTCGCATCCCACGCATCCCTCGCGTACTTTTGGCCCGGATGTCCCAAACTGTCTGGGACAAACATCTCCGAGCCGTCCGATTTTGGCTTCCTTGTTCCTGTCTGAGGTGAAGACACGTGGCGAGATTCCATTCGTTTGCGGCTTTTCCAGCTTTTTGCGTCCCTCACGTACTTTTGGCCCAACTGTCCTGGACGAAAGTCCCTTGTTTCGGCCGAATCGGCCGGTTCGCGTCCTTCACGTACCTTTGTCCCAACTGTCCTGGATTTCCTGGGACAAATATCTCCGAACCACCCGAACTGGACTGACTTGTGCCAAACCGGCCGATCCGCGTCCTGTGTGTACTTTTTTCCCAACTATCCCAAATGCTGCACAGACTGCCTTGCGGCTTTTCGGTCGATTCGCGCCCCGACGTCCCAACTGCCCCAAGGACCGCCTAGGACAAGACTTAGCTGATTTTCTTCATTTTTCGGGCCCCAAGCTTGGTTTTTTTGCAATTTTTTCACCTTTTCTAATTCGTTGGGTTTTCTTCTTGGATGGGAGAGTTAGAAGAAGCCGAGGGGACCCCAAAAACATGATTTTTTGCCTTGAATCAATATACTTTCTCGGGATTGAATAATCTGATGCATGTTATCAAAATTACCTTGAGGGGGTGAGTTTTGGATAACAGGTATTGGTTATAAATATTTTCTATGACATGGTGTTTCTTTCTTAGAACATGGAAAAAATGGCAAAGTTATTATTGATCCTATTTATCTTCCTCATCAATTTGATAAAACTAGAATATTGTTTTATCCTCATTAATCTAGGGCCCTTTCTTATGGAACATACTTTCTTCCTACCAAATATCTCTCTCAAGTTTGTACCACTTCACATACAGATACACTTCAATTAGTTCATCCGAACCTCATTCATGATACTACCTCTCTTGACCAACTACTCTTAGATTAATTTCATAACAATCAAGAACTCCTCAAGTACATTAGAGTGTATGAAAACTTACCTTAGCATCATCATAAGTGGATGTTCCCCATTCCTTGCATGCTATAAAATAATTTGATGAGAGTGATCATGATAGTATAAATACTGGTACAGCTGATACTATACACAAATAACTATATTTTGGAGACAAATCTACCTTAAAGAACGAACATACTGCATCATACGACTTGGGTAGTGATGAAAATCCATGTTTAGTTCTTTTAGAAGTCTCTCTTATCGATATAAAGTGGGCTAATATTTAGCAAGTGTTGCAAGATTTCCCTTATTTATTTACTTTCCTTAGTTTATAGTGACATGTTTGGTATTTATTCTTCTATAGAAATGTACAATATCATACTTCATGTGGGTGTTAAACACGTGAAATAAAAATTGGAAGATGCACCTGCGAGGAGTATTATTAGTCAAATAATAAATCCAACATTTATTGGATTTAATATTTATTCATGTCATTGATTAAACAAAATGGGTCTCTAATATTGTCCTTGTAATAAAACCTCATGTGTGGGTTCATTTTTGTACTTACTTTCAAAACTTTATAAAGCTTACCCAAAGGATACTTTTCCTTTACAACTTATTGATACTATTGTTGATTCCACTACTTGTCATGACATGCTTTCCTTTATGGATGAATTTATTTTTATAATCATTTCAAAAGTAACCCTTGTGACCAAGAAAAAATTCCTTCACAACAACATGGGGTACCTTTTGATTTATTATCATTACATTCAGATATAAAAAAATGTCAGATCTACATACCAACGTGTTATGACTCACATATTCCACAATTATATTCATCAAATAATTTCGTATTACGTCGATGACATTATTTCCAAGTCAACGCATTGTTGACGTCATGTTGAACACATTTTTACATTTTTACACACTTGAGATAATATAAAATAAGACTTAATAAAAAAATATTTTTTTGGTGTTAATACTGGGAAGTTATTAGGATACAATAATTCTCAACGAGGAATTAAGATTGATCAACAAAAAATGTGAGCAATTCCAGATATGTCTCCTCCCCATAACCTTACTTAGTTACTCCTTGCAAGGTATAATCCAAGCTATCTAATGATTCATTACGTAGTTAGCTAATAATACCCATCCCTTAAAAAAGCTAATGAAGAAGGGTTCTAAGTTTTCATGGGACAATAATTGTAAGTAAGATTTAGGTGATATACAGGATTATTATTTAACCCTCCCATCTTAACTCTTCCCATTTATGATCGACCATTACTTATCTATATATATGCCACCTTTCATGCCTTGGAAGCCTTTCTTTCTCAACATGAGATGACTTAACGAAAGCTTGTTTATATTAGTTATACATTACTATCATGTGAGTCCAATTATGGTTACATTGAGAAAGTGTTCCTTGGTATTATATTTTTTACTAACAAGCTAAATAATTACATGATGAATACTAAAATTCATGTCGTCACTAAAGTTGATCCATTATGTTACCTACTATCCTAACCTCATCTATATTGTTGTTTAAATCATTGGGTTGTGCTTATTACTTAATTTCCTCTTAAGTTTGTTCCACAAGAAGATATTAAAGGACAAATTATAACATACTAGTTAGCTGAGGCTCCTATTAATGATCTTTTCCCAGTTTGTGATGATTTTTGTGGTGAATTCACGAATTATATTATTAATTCTTATATTTTGACTATGTACTTTGATGGCTCTTAGTGTGTTACTCGGGATAGAAATGAAATTATTTTTATCACATCACATGGTGATCATATGCCCTTTTCTTACCGAAAAGGATGTTCTTGTATGATACATATTGGTCAATATGAAGTTGTCATTTATGGCTTATCTATCACTCACACTCTGGATGTACATCATATTTATATTTTTGTGACTCTTGGATCATAATTAACCAATTCAATGTTGCATATCAAATAAAAGAAGAGATGCTAATTCCATATCATATTGTTGTTAATGATGCCCTTTCTATATTTGATTCCTACACTATTACTACTAGTTTTTGTAAGGATAATCGACATGTTGATGACATGCATGATGCTACCTCTCTTATTCCTATAGATAATTCTGATGACCATGCCAAATTTATCAATCATTTTTTACGAAATCCCTTTATCAACTCTGGTAGTATAGAGGCCCTATAGGTTATTTTTTTACACGTATTGTTGATCATCCTATATATAAAATTTTCTCTATGAGTAAGATTTACCTAAAAAAAATACCCTCAAGAGGAACACTCCCTATGTCGTGATTATATATGATATGTGATCATTACAGGTTCTTTAATTAAATGTTCCTTTGATTGTGGTATTGTTTGGTGTCTAGGAATTGATGATATTTTAATTATGCAATATCAAATAAACAACATATTTATATTATTTGGACTCTCAACTCATTATTAACCAAGTCAATGGTACATATCAGATATTAGAAGAGTAACTAATTCCATATCATATTGTTGTTAACGATACCCTTTCTATATTTGTTTCCTACACTATTACTACTATTTTGTTTAAGGATAATTTCCATGTTGATGACATGGCAAATTCTATCTCTCTTATTTCTCTAGAAAATTTTAGCGACCCTGTTAAATTTATCAATAATTATTTAAAGCATCACTCTATCAACTCCCATAAGATAGAGGCCATACATTTTATTTTTGCCTATGTCATGATTCTACATGATATGTGATCATTACAGGTTCTTTATTTAAATGTGCCTTTGATTTTGGTATCCTTTGCTTTCTAGTATTTGATGATAATTTAATTTCTCACTATCATATACACAAGAACATGTTTTGTGCACATTTTAGTAAAACATTTCATGTCCCAAAAATCTAATTCTTCAAGGTTGTTTTGAAAATGGTAAACAATGTGATAAATGCCAATGATGTAGAAACCTTTATCATGCACTGGATTACGACTTATATCATGTTACATCCACACATACCTTCTATGTTTTAGGCTTTGACCTCATCCGAAAAAAAAATATGAAATTAGCTGAAGTGAAAGAGGGTTTAAAACCCGTAAGTGAGGATCACGAGGGACGACGTGCACATCAACAGATGTGCAAATGGTAGCATGAAGAGATCTCAGGAGGAGCGAGCATCAATTGAATGTGCATGCAAAGATTTGAAACATGGGAAGAACCTGGTTAAGCCATAAAACTCTCCTCTATCTCATAGATCAAATGGGGTGTACATATAGGAGGTGTTGAGTAACCCCCAGTGCTGCAATCATGACAACTCGAGTAGAAAGGGGGAGTTACATTCCCAGAATAGAAGTGTAACTCCCAATGATGCATATGACACATATGACGCACTGACACGCTGATAGATTGACGCGTAAGAGAATCTCATAATGACCCCTAAATGACACATGGACCTATGATCTCACCTAAGTGAGATGACTCACCTAATGATGTGGAAAATAACACACACCAACACCCCCCTTCATTATAACTTAGGATGAGGTGGCAAGTTAGAAATGAGAAATGGGTCCCAGCACAAAGCCTGATGAGGTACCCATGTACAAGAAAAAGGTCCCAAGTCAGTGAAGGAAAACCTAGTGGGAAAAACATCCACCACAAGAGAACAAAACACTCTCTAATCTAAGAAAGATGCCAAATATGGGTCCCAACTCTAGACGATCCTGAAAAGGTACCCATGTACAAAGAGGCAATCTCTCGGAAAGAAGAAGAAGAGAGAAGAAGAGGGAGACGAGAGGAATGCAGAAGATGCCATGGATGGATCTAAACTCTGCAGCTCTAGGAAGTCTCCCAGAAGAATGTTGATGACGAGATCCTCTACCTCTAGACTAAAGAAGAGCCACCCACACTGAGCTATGTGCCTACCCTTAGGAAGGATAGAAATGATGTGCTGGAAGTCCACCCACTCCATAAAGGAAAATGAAGGCAGCAACATGAAGAACTCTAGTGCACAGAAGTGTGACATAGGTCTAGTAAGTGAGTGCCAAGGAATCAAAGGTAATGCCACGTGCATAGAACTGTCAGATTGAAAAAGAGGAACACCCGTAGAAAGGATGTCCAAGTGATGTGAAGGGAATAAAACATCCTCCACAATAGAAAAGGGATCCACAGCTGGGGGTGGATCAATGAAGGTCTATGGAAATGTGGAAGTGACATGATTCCCGGAAGGGGCACTCCCAACAACAGAGATGATGAATTCCTTTAAAATACATGTAGATGGATGAGGGACCTGTAGTGTATCACAAGTGGACTCTGTAAAAAGATGACAAAGTTCAGGTAGATACTCGTCCCAATGAGGGGGCTCGAAAAACAAAGAGTGATGTCAGATAGGTATGAGTCATCCAATGAAGGTAGAGGAGTGGAAGGGGCCTCACACACTGGAAGTGGAAAGGAGGTAGGTGTAATTACTGTATGAGGATGAGTAGGAGACTGCTCGATATCTGATGAGATGTGGGATGTGTCAACACTCTCTTGAAAAGTGAGAGAAAGAGGAGAAGAGTCCTCTGTGGTACTCTTAACATTAGAACTAGGTACACAATCCTCATCATCAGAAGTAGAACCAAGTGAGCCTGTGTTAGTGGAACTACCATCACACGAAGAAGAGGAGGATACAATTGAATCAGTAGTAACAACAATGACTGCAGTATGTGAAGGGTCTCCATAGAGGGACTGAAGAATGCTCCAGACATGGTGAGGTGGATCTGAGTCTGCCACGTGAAACCGGAGAGAATGAGAGACATGCATCATCATGTGACCAAAGATGTGGTTGCAAGTGTCAAGAAATTCCTCTAGATGATGATGTTCAGTGGGTGTAGGAAGTAGCCCAAGAAAGAAGGGTAAAAGACCCTCGTGGGTGAAGTAACGTTCCATGGAAGCATGCCAAGCTGAATAGTTCCCTCTCCCGGTGAGAAGTGGTAGAGGCTGTAAGGAAATCCTATGATGCTCAAGTCTAAAAAGAGCACTCTCCATGATGAAAAATAAAAATTTCAAGGTGCGCAAAAGTAAGACGTCGGACTCAGCCGATAATGTGTCTGTGTGTGAAAGCCCAAGAGTGAAGTCAACCCCCCTAGAATATGGAAATTTATAAAGTAGTGCATTTACAAAACTGATAATGTCAGCACATAATGTGTGAGAAATCATGAAAATTTGACCAAGGAAGTGCTAAAAAATGAGTTGCGAGTCAAAAGTTATGGCATTATTACGATTCCTGCAACTGATGCAAAATACCAATAAATGCTGCAAATGGATTAAAAAGTTCTCAAAATGAGTGCAAAGGGTATCGTGTGACTGCTCATTAGAAATGGAATCAAATTTTAGGCATAGTTTTTTTTTCTTGCGAGGGGGGATTAACCTCCTACCAACCCCGTACCTCGCCCTCTGTCTTCGACGCTTGTAGGAAGGGATTAAATTACAAGCAAAAACAGCCTTAAAAATTAATTACAATGCCATGCTGAATGTTTTTACCTTTTTAAGACCTTAAAACATTAAAAATAAGGTGGAAAGGAGGGGACCCACATTGACTGCTATGGTGGAAGTGCATGTTGGATAGCATGGAAAACCACCGTGGATGTTGATCGAGCCAAGGGAGTTGGTTTGAGAGAATGGAAAACCACGTGTCAGGTGTTGTAGGTTACAGGTTGCCACGTGTTGGGGCTGAGTTGAAATGGTGATGCAGCTGAAGTGAAACAACCCAGTAAAGAAGACCATGAGCACTGGAACAAGTTTGAATACCCTTGAAAATAGGAGTAGGAGAAAACTAGAGAGTGAATGGAAGGAGATCCTAAGTTGTAGAAGGGGCACGTAAGAAGGATGCATGCAGATACGTTGAACCCAAGCAAAAAATGTTTGAACCCCATGTAAAAAATGTTCCAATTCCACGCAAAAGACGTTGCAGGACAGTGAAGGTTGTAAATGTTTAAATGCAACGGTCTGAGGATCATGGGGAAACAGCCTGAATCAGTCGAACAATACACAGTAAGCAGCGAACACCATGAGCCTAGGGATGAGAGTGTGAGCCTATTAGAACACCGTGAATAACGAATACCATGAGCAATGAACAATAAACATCACGAGCCTAGGGGTGAGACAAGTTAGAAGGAGGCACGATCGGTAAGAGACACCAAACGTCGAGCCCTAAGTCATATGTAGACCGAGCTGATGTGGATTCAACGTGATACAATGGCTCAATGGAGGTTGAAAAAAAAACAAAGCCTTCGATCCAATACGAGCTGGTTTGAATACAAGGCAACGTCCACAAAAATGAATGCACAAGCCTGAAAAAACCAGTACAAAACGTCCTCGAAGAAGCCTGAAAAATCTGCAAACACCGACACGACCAAATGAACCACAACAAACCCAAATAGGGGTATGAGGGCAATGGTCACATAACGGAATATCCATTATGACACATGCAACGAAATCTAAATATCACATTGAAATCCAAAAAAAGCACACAGAAACGCCGATGAATGCACAGATCCACAGTGCAAGCGAGGATCACGAGGGATGACGTGCACATCAACAGACATGCAAATGGCAGTGTGAAGAGATCTCGGGAGGAGTGAGCATCAACTGAATGTGCATGCAAAGATTTGAAACATAGGTAGAACCTGGTTAAGCCATAAAAATCTCCTCTATCTCATAGATCAAATGGGGTGTACATATAGGAGGTGTTGAGTAACCCCCAGTGCTGCAATCATGAAAACTCGAGTAGAGATGGGGAGTTATATTCCCAGAATAGAAGTGTAACTCCAAATGACACATATGATGCACTGACGCACTAACACGCTGACACACTTATGTGTAAGAGAATCTCATAATGACCCCTAAATGACACATGGACCTACAATCTCACCTAAGTGAGATGACTCACCTAATGATGTGGAAAATAACACACACCAACATGAAGGACATAAATGAATTATCATTTCTAGTAATTATTTCACCATATGGGTTGAAGTTACACTTTTACACACTACCACTCATGAAGATATTTGTAATTTTCTTAATACACATATTATTACATGGTTTAGGGTTCTGTTCACAATTGTGACTAATAATGCCTCATCCTCTAAAGATCACAACGTTGACAAAATTATCTTTTAGATATAAGATCAAAAAAGCATTTTCCACTGATTATCCTCAAGGTATCAACCAAGTTAAAACTACTAATAATATAATTATTAAATTTTTGAGTAATGTTGTTTACATATATGGTGAAAATTGTCAAAATTATATTCCGTATGCCCTTTAGGTTTACTATACATGTGTGTGTACCCCAACTAATGCCATATAGTTCTCCATTGTATATGGGATGGAATTAATTATTTCTTTTGAGATTGAAATCTCATCATTACATGTTTCAATTAAAATATCCTCTAATAAAATGAATATTGTAAGTGATGGCTACATGAGCTATAAATTCTTGAATCTCATCAGATCAAAACCCCATAACACCTTCACACTTACCAAGAATGTGTCAAATGTTCTTACAATACCATGTTATGCCCATGCAAGTTTAATATTAGTGATCTACTACTAAAATAAAATATAAAAAAACAATAATGAAAAACCTTCCCGATAAGGAATAATCAAATCTAATTAGCTCTGCCCTTATATTTTTCTTGAAAAAATTGTAAATGGTTTGTATTGGGTGCCAATACTTATGGGAAAACCCATAAATAATCCCACGAAAAAATTACATTTTAATCTATATTACCCATAGTCACCTAACTTATTACATTTTGGGGAATCCAACTTCCCCCTTGATATCTGATGAAACACTCTTTTTATAGGTTCAAACATGTCTCTTGTGGGTGTAACTAGCTACATTAACTTAACTTTGTCCCAATACACACTAGAGAACACTTTCTCCCCTTCCCTAGTCATAGTATTTCATATTTTGATTATATAATAACATTCATATATTTTTAAAAATATTAAAATGTTAGCTTCAATATTGGTTGGATGTCTCTTCTCTTGATTATATCATTCCATTTTACACTTTTCCTATCATGTTAGATTTATTTATAGTATGTTATATATTTTTACATATACAAATGCACATTCAAATGGAACTTTGAGGTAAATGCAATCTATCTACAGGTTATCACGTGATGAATGATGCTTGAAACTATTCTCTACTAGTCCCATTAAGGATCCTAGGGGCTACTACATTCCCTACATTTCTATATTAAAGTCCTCGCATTGCAATATATAGTACTTTCATTCCTATTTTGACCTATATACATTTTTACATACTATTAATTAATATAACATGCTAATGGAAGATTTTTGTGTAACATTTATGTTGGAGGTGTACGCCCAATAATAGTTATATGTTTTTCTTTTATCTTGTCTTCTATGTTTTTACCTTATTTTCCATTGTTTGTAGTCTTTTACCCATGATTGATTTCCTGATTTCTTGTATGGCCTTGAAGGGCTTGAGTATCTAGTGACATCCTCAGTGTTGTCCTATGTTTCCCATGAGCTACTATGTTGTTGTTTTGAAATGATTTTATGTATTTGATTAGTTTTAATTATGTTATGTCCTCTTTATTTGTGATTTAATAAATCTTATAAGAGGAATGAGATCAAAAAAATATAATATTAATAACTAATGTCTACTATTAAATAACAAGAAAGTGTGAAAATAAAGAGATTAGAGTGACTTAGCTTGTATTTGAGTTCATGGATTAATTATGGGCTGAAAAATGAGTGGAACATGCATGATTTGGGTTAAGTGTGTGTTTTTTATATAATCATTCCCTTTGAATCTAGGTTCCCCTTATGATAGTTGCACTATGATAACTATATAAAAATAATTTTCCCCAATATAAACATGTTTGATGGAATTCGGAAGTAGACCTTCCTATATAGTGAATGATGTAGCCTAAATGGAGTGCTTGAATATTTATCTTTTTCCCAACTAGTTGATAGGAGGTAATAGAAAAAAATTCTTAGACCTTAATAATAGTGTGTAAGTCATGTATATATATTACTACCTTGTTTGAATTTCATCAATAACAAGTAATATTCTAACCCATTATGATAAGTATGAATTTATGAAAGATAATAGTCAATGTGGAATTGAAAATTTTAGAAAAGGAAGGAAAATGAAAATATACCCAAAGAGGATATTAGCACCTATGCACTCCTATCCCTAATGGAAGGTAGTATCCTGGATGCTAGAAGGATAAAATCGGAGTTATAAAGATGTGTCACATGTTGTCCAATGTCAAAAAGTAAAGTACTGATTCTGGAAAATTCAATGATATAAGTATCAAAAGGATAAAGCAATGTAAAATTACAAAAAAGTGTTAGGAATAACACATATAATAACATACTTATAAGTGTTATCTAGTATTAGTAAGTGCAAAATTTATTTTTTACATTTAATTTATCCTGGATGCTCGAAGGACAAAATGGAAATTATAGAGTTGGGTCACATGTTGTCCAATGTGTAAAAGTAAAGTAGTGATTCAAGAAAATTCAATTATAAAAGTATAAAATGTAAAAGTACAACAAGTTTTGTTATTGTATAGTTTTATCGCTTAGGAATTATACATATAATATCATACTTATAAGTATGATGCAGGAATTTAGGTTTGTTAACGATCAATTGGTAAAATAAACTAGATAAGAATAATGAAGTTTGTGGAGACCCGAAGGGAGTTGAAGCCAATACCATGAAAAATGAATATTATAACAGATAAAACATACGAATGGATATTATAACCGATAGTGTGTTGAATGGATATTTTAGAATGTCATAAATCATTGAATCTATAAGTAAATGAGGACCATGGGGATGACATTTTGTGCGTAGCGAGAATGATGCTTGTTTTTTTTACTTTGGACATGTCATTTTCCTAAGCATCGTTTCCTTGAGACTACTTCTTGTTCTATTTAGGTTTCATTTGTAGAGATAATGTCATACTTAGATAATTTTATTCAATTCTCATAATATATGATATTGAAAATTAACTCAAAGAAATCAGTGTATAAGTATTTATGAAAACAAGTGAGTCAAGGATATAATATACATAAATTTCATGAGAGGAAATATATAGTTATTCTAGTGTGTTTTTTTCTATGGATATGGTTTGAAAGTACTAAGGATTATGGCATATTTTTGTCAAAGGAAGATTTTTGAGAGATACATAGCATTTGGCCACTTGTTGGTGACACTTCCCCAGGTATAATTTTCATTTTAGTTGGTCACACAGCCAATTTAAACTATTAATGGATAAAAAATTGTTTGAATAATATCATTTTCATATATATTCCTTAGGTTCTGCTCTTATTTTGTAAAGGTAGAGAAAATGTAAACCAAGACAATAGAGTAATTAGTTTTAATTCCCAAAGTATTAAACTCGCCAATAATGTTTTTCTTCTTGTACCTATTACTAACATTTAATTGAGTATGTGTTGATAGAATTAGGAAAATACATTCAGTAATAAATTGTTGAACCTATATTTTTCCTTTTTATATTCCCCCAGGACATAACTGTCCATGTAAGACACTAGTGTCCATCATTCCTAAATGTACTGGGTGCTTATGTCCACACTTTATTTTTAGCCCATTTCTGATTCTAAACCATTTTAGTAGATCTTGTTTGGTCATATTTTTTTGTGTACCATTATATTTCTAGTTGGTGGCCTATTAAGAGGGTGAAATAATCACCCTATGATTACCCCCACTCATTTGGGATGCATGATATTAACCAATGTGAACATGTCCCAAATAAGGAAATATGAAGGTAGTCTTGACATAAGAAATATATATCCTATAGAGTGGATAGGAAATGTATATGGTAACAATAATGGCACATGAAAAACAATTGAAAAAGTCTAGCAACAAGTGTTAGTGATAAATAAAAATAACATGATGCAATAGAAATTAGTCAAAACACAAAGTAACATGGAAAAAACCATAATGAGTACATGGTGAAATACATGGGACACCACTTACGATGTCACAAGACACTCAAGGTGTTCAATGCATTAAAATAAAATCCACAATAAACCATAGGGAATATTTTCATGTAAAATTGTCAACCAAAAAAATGCAAAACATAAACCATGACAACTAATCCGCAATGTGAAATCATGCTTTCAAACCTTTCGAAATACCTCTCCTGGACAACCTGCCTCATATTTCATGATATAATTGCCATTGAAGATAGGCCTAATGCATTAGGTGAACATGGATAAGTTTTTAAAAATCTATAATAAAGTCCACTATAAGATTCAATAAAATTTGGAGAAAGATTAGTCTTGTTAGAATCCTAGAAAGGTCGGTTTTAATCATTTAGGAGAATGTGTGCACCCTTTAAGAAATGTTTGAAATTTTATTAATCATATAGATGTGGTATCAGGGATCCTTAAAGGTTTTTGAATTATTTTAGGAATATTTATGAAATGTTTGATCGTTTAGGGGAATTTTTCTCAACAACAAGGTTGTCGGTGCAAGGAATGAGCACTCTAGTAATGAATCTAAAATTATCCAGATGATTATAGGATCTCAATAAGGGTTTTAGAGTAATAAAAGTAGGAAAAAAATATTGAATAATTATCTACATTTTGAGAATATTCATTTTGGTCTAAGGATTTATGGTTCCTTGGAACATTCAAAATATTGCAATTACATGCCTTCATTCTAAATGATAAAGTGAAAATGTTTTTGAGTTACACAAGTATTAAAGGTAAAATACCTATTCCATTCCTCTTATAATTTCTTTTGGAGTAAAAATCATAAAAAAAAATTCCCATAAACATCATCCTAAGCCTCAGGGGTTAAATAAGTAGGTTTTAAGGCTATTTTTTGACATCTAGTGTAAAATCTGTATTTCCATTAATGACATCACACACTATTGAAATCATCCTGTCACCAATATTTCTTAATGAACATGGGGACATGAGCGAAAACAATTTTCACCCACATACTCCTCCCATAGGCGCACTTAGTGGAACTTGTTGTCCTTGTTCTCCCTATGGTCCCTTATGTCCCCATTGTTCACTATTTCCAGGGAGAAGAGGAACAATAAAACATCCCCCCATAACATTTTTAAGCTCCCAAAAACTCTAATTATATTTAATTTAACCTGAGTTAAGTGTAATTGGAGTTAAGGTTGGTGTGAGTGAGAGAAAAGCTACAAATCCATACTTAGAAAAATTTCCACCATGAAAGGTGTCAAAACCTTACTCTAAGGTGTAATTTTTTTCCCTACTATCTCTTGTTTCCCTATTGCACCATTAAACCTCATTCCAATATCACATGATGTCTCATTTGAACCACTGGTTGAACCAAATTTAGCAAGGAAGTGTAAAAGTGGCTTAAAATAACCATAGCCTCTAAAACAAACTAGTATTACTATCTTTCTAATAGGAAATATGATTGGAATGAAAAAGTGTAAAATTTATATTAGTGTAGGTTATTATTTATCAATTTTTTGTTTATTAGGATAATTATTGTACTTGGGTTATCCCTACACTTGTTAGGTTTGCTTGTTTATATGTAGGTGTTGTGTGGAGTTAGCTTAACTACCAATATCAGTTAGTGGGAGTTGTTCACTAATGATATATGTAGTTTTGCACTTCCCTCCTACTATATATACATCCTCATTATTGAGAAATGTAATATATTATAATGTATTGAGAGTTCTAGATTATGATCGATTTCCACATATGATATTTTAGATCTTTCTTTGTAAATATGTTTGTAAAGTTATTCTGGAAAATTTCTTTCAACTTATTAAATGCGGTTTTTTATTATCATCTAAAACCTTCTCAAATTGGAATGATCTTCTTGTTGATCCTTTCATTGTATTAGAGTGATATATGATGTAAAAATACATCTGTAAGTTTTTATTTGCAAGCAAGCATTTACTTATTTTCATATATTTGAAATTTGTAATCACATTGTTGTAGGGTCCATTTTTATGCAGAAAAGAGGGCTCTGTTGGATTTGGAAGATGATAAAACCCCCCAAAAAATTGTAAACTTTGCCTTTAAAGCGTACAATTTGAGTTTTAGTGTGTTTTGGTTTTGTAGATATGGACACAAATACATATAGATCCACTTGTAAATCCATGCAATGGATGAGAACTATTCCATAAACCAGAAAGTCCAAAAAAATGGTTTCTCGGTTTTTCGCATTCGGTACTGGGTTTTTTTCTTCCACTTTACAAATTTTGTTTTGGTAAAGATATGGAAATATAGTATTAAATAAAATATGTGTTGGGGAAGTAAAAAGTCCAAAAAAAATGATTTCTGGGTTTTTTTTCGTTTGGTAATGGTTTTTTTCTTATGTTTTGTAAAGTTCTTGTTTGACGAGGATATAAAAATCATAGAAATCTATGCCAAGGGAAGAATATTGTACCGAGGAGAAAAACGATTTCTGGGTTTTTTGTGTTCGATAAAGGTTTTTTTTTCACTTTCTAGTGTTCTTGTGTGGGGAGGGTTTGAATATTTGTGGATCCATTTAGAAATCCATGTTGGAGAGGCAAAACTTCCTGAAAAATACTTTCTCGGTTTTTCTTAGTTTTTTGGGTTTGGTAATTAGTTTTTCCTTCAAGTTTACAGAGTTCCTATGTGCCAAGGATCTAGGGATCTTGTAGATCCATGCTACCTTAGAATATACTAGAAATTTGTACCAGTCACGTAGAAAATTTAGAATAACTAGTTTCTAGGTTTTTTCTGGGTTTTTCACATTTGGTACTAGGTTTTTTCCTCTTATTCCATTTTGGAAATCCATAATTGAAAAGTTTGTTTCAGAAAAGGTTAATTAAGGAAGAGTGAGGGGAAAATGGCATTTTATGTTTTTTTAAAATAAATATTAAAGCATAAAGTAAATTTTTTTGTAAATTTTGCTAGGTAACTCAAAATTGAGAGACATTTTTTTTTAAATGCTTGTTTTTTCGTGCTTGTTCCATGGGAACTATTTATTTTGAGAAAGAAACCCAAAAGTATAAAATGTCATTATTTTAACACACAATCAATTATAAAGTGCTGACATTTTATATCTATTTTATTTATTGAGAGATTTTAGATTTGTATTTTTGAAACTTTTAGGCATCTTGTTGGTCTTTCTTGTGGGAGATATATTCTGGTGAAACCTAGTGTTATTTTGTCAGTGTTTGAGTAGTTGTTTTGATAACCCATAAAAATTTGTAGCATCACTCTACCCATTTGGGAGTATGTGCGGATATGGTTTCGATCACGTTTCTTTAGGTCTTGTGTCCTTTCCTTGTTACCTTGTCTTTTCTTGGATTGTGGCACTCATTTTTCTTTGGATCTTGTGTCATTTCTGTGTTTCCTTGGTTATTATTCTTGGATCGTGAAACACCTATTTGTAGAATTTGATCTTTCTTCTTCAGGTTTTCTATCCTTGTGCTGTTACCTTGGCTTCTCTTTGATTCTGGCAATCATATTTCTTTGGATATTGTTTCCTTGCCTTGTTTCGTTGGTTATTGTTATTGGAGTGTGGTATACATTTTTGTAGTAGTTGATTTAATTATGTTTTTTTTTTTTGCACTTTAGACATCCCTCAATTGATAGTCTCCTTGAATGGAGCTATTCTGGCGAAGCCCAATGTCATTTGTTTTTGAGTTTTGTGATCGAGAAATGGATTCAGACCACAGTGCACACCAAACATCTTTAACATTGTATGAGTTTTTGAGCCAAGATTCTTGGGATGCCTTGCATCTGAGTTTTTTTCTCTCTACTTTTTGGTTACTATTTTTGGGTACCTTATGTTGTTCCCAGTATCTCATTTATTGTATGTGGGAAGATCATCAAGCCTTGTTTTCAGGACGTACCTTATTTTCACCCACTTAATCTATGTTTTCGGGGGGTGTTAGTGCATGTTTTATTAGGATAATTGTTGCACTTGGGTTATGCCTACACTTCTTGGGCTTAGGTGTACTAATTATGTGGAGTTCGCTTACTAGTTGTGCTGAGATATCTTACCAGTGGTGTGGAGTTATCATTCTTGTCTTCTGGAGTTAATTTTACTACTAGTATCAGTTAGTGGGAGTTCTTTATCACTAATCTAGGTAGTAGTTTCACTTCACTCCTCCTATATGTGCATCCTCATTATTGAGAAATGTAATGTATTGAACATCATGGATTATGATGGATTTCCATATATGATATTTTAGCTCTTTCTTTTCAAATAATTTTGTAACGTTATTCTAGCAAATTCCTTTCATCTTATTAAATGTGGCGGGCTATTATAATTTGAGATATTTTTGGCTTGTAACAATCTTCTTATCATTATTTTTAATTTATTTTCTCCAAAACACCTTTGGGAAGATTGTAGTTGTATACATAATGATTACTTATCATTTCTGATACAAAAATCTGATAACCAAACACTAGTAAATTTATTTTTGTATATGTAACATATTTAAGGCATGGAAAAGGTTAAAAAGATGAGCACACTGTCCTGGGGAAAAGTAGAACACAATGATGGTGTTTTCATTACAATATGACACCAGTAAGTCAATGTATTACAATTGGCATACTCTCTAAGTAGTGAGACTCTAAAATTAGTAAGTTTCATAAAATAACAAACTGTCAATATTAAGAACATCCTGGAATAGTGAGAAACACTAAATATTGTCAATCAGGAAACCTTCTACTAATAGGAAGTTTAATAAAGTAGATGTGTAAAAATAGATACTTTTTGAAATTATCTAACCCTCTTAAGTGGAAATAACCTAAGTGTATTAGGATCTTTAGAGAAAAAGGATTGTGTAAAGTTTCTAAAAAACTCCAAAATAAGAGCGTCTGACCACACCTACTAAAAATATAATGTTTTAATTTTTAGTGCAAAAAGTTGATGGTGGCCCATTTTTTACTCATGTTGTTTCTTTTTCTATCATATTAAGTTCATGAAGTTTTTTTAGCGCCAAAACAAGGAAATAAACCCTCCACAAAATTTCAAATGATCTGAAAGCATAATTTTGAGTTGGATTCTGTATGGTGTAGTTCAAGGAAGGAAGTTAGGTGACCTAACAGATTCCAATTGTGGCAGATGGAAGTCATCAAAAGAAATGCATACCCCATGAAGTGTTTCTAAATAATTGATCCATGCTTGGTAATAAGCATAGATATTGAAATTTTGAGGAGGTGGAATTTGTTATATCTTGGTGCAATTTGGAGGTCAAGACGTAACTCATCATTAAGATCCATTCAGAGTGTTGACATGAGAAAAATAGTTTTGTCATTGATCTAAAAGTTGAAAGTACATTAATGATAAAGGAGGATGATGTATTAGATGCTTGAGAAAGTTTGGTATGATGTGATACATTGAACATGGTGTTCATAAGTGTGCATGAGTGGAAATAGTGATAGTTACTTGGTCAAGATAGCCTGGATAGGAGACCTGGTCAGCAAGATGTCTTGGTATGATAAAAAAGGAATGGGGAATCATGATGTGCATGTTCAAGGCATGTAGAACATGTTGGTGGAGTTTTTAATGACTAACGTGAGTTTCGGTTTATAGTTAAAAGTTTTTAGCATGATTTGTTGGTCTAACATAGACCTAGTTCTTAATCATAGAGGCCTAATTAGGAATGGTGATCACTTGCAATGGAATATGAACTTATAAAATAATTTATAAATATTTTTCACATTATTATCAGTATGTAAGTTAATTAAAACGCGGTGTTATTCATTGGTTAGGTGGTAGTTCACTTGGTTGTGGCATAAATTAGGTAAATCCCTAAGGCCTAGTCACTCAAATGAGACAAGATGAAGTGTTGCAGAGTAAACCAGGTATATATGGTGATTGAAGATAGTCAAAAAAGGTTTATTTAAGGGGTGGAAAACTTTTCAGGTCCATTCATGAATAAATTTGTAAGTTATGAGCGTTTGAGTAAAATTGTGCTTAAGAGAGTGCATTTTCCAGATCGATATGAAATGCTTTGTGTTGGCACATGAAAATTTTTCATGGGGATGTGAGCCATTCAAAGATGAATTTACATATATGTAAGAAGGTTTCATAGGTGGAATGAAATAAAATGATGTCTTGTCCTTTATGAACAATCATTAAGAAGGCAAGAAGGTCAAAAACCCAAGTTAAACCCTACTTTAATAATGATGGAGGAAATATTTATGGTGTGAGCTCAATATGAATTGGATCATAAAATTTGATGATTATAAGATAGATATCGTGCCCCTATATTTCAGGTGGTTGTGGTTTGAGGTCTTGACTATAGGTAGATCTTGCTCAAGATTGTTTGTTTTTAGGAAAATTTGGTTTTCTCCTAGGTTTTACATTTGACCAATGATCTATATTGGTGTTATAATTGTATAGGGATATTTAATACATTTTAAAATATTTTTAAGATCTTGGAGAATTCATTAGGAGATATGTATAGGTACTTCTTTGAAGACTGATTTTTTGGCCTTGAAAGGGTAGTTTTGAAGTCTTAGAGTTAGGTGTATTTTGGGAACTTCTGGACTTGGTGGTGATGGTTTATGTTCTTGGGGATTTTGTACACATCCCATTGACATGATTCAGGATTTGGTTGAGCTGTGTAAATGAGATGATGTGATATAAAGAACGTCACAAGTTGACCTAGTTTGACTGGTTTATGGCATCAGTGCATTGGTTTGAAGATTGGTATGAAAGATAAATATATTTCATAGATTCATCATTTATAAATTACTGGGATTAGTTAGGGCTTAATTTTTAACTATATCCATACATTGGGGGGAAAACAAAATTTCAAAAAAAGGTGATGGAAGAGGATTCTTCCATCAATGGTTTTTGGGAGCTTCATGAGAGCTTCAGTGAAAAGTGGTCTAGGTGGCTCTATTGGTTGATTCATGAGGTATAGAATATTTGATGATGATATTTAGGTTATTTTATTTTAAGAAAGTGGTCAAATGACCTAGTTGAGTTATTTTGGTATGGTTTTGGACTCCAATGTTGAAGACTAAATCCTAGAGGGGCTAAGAATTGATAGGTGCTTTGATCTGATTTTGCGTTTCATGAGATAATTTGATGACATGGATTTGAAAAGTATAGTATGGAGATTATACCTTGAGAATTATATCCTAATATTTTTTAGACCTTTTTGGTGTCCCTATTTTCACTTGATGGCTCAACGTTGGTGAGGTAGCTAGTTTTTCTTGTTAGGTATTTAATTGGCCTAATAGAACTCTTCGTTCATTATTTTGTTTTTCCAACCTATGGAAGATTATATATATTTGGTGCATGATTTTATAAATTTCATTTAATTTATTTTATATTCTCAAGGCTGACCATGGTGATTCTAAAAAAAGAGTCATGTACTTAAGAGAGTATATTTTCTCATTATGACTACTTGTGTGTGAGTGGAATAAGTGAGTTAAGAGAGAGTGTAAAATAGGTGTGAGGAAAAAAAATAGAGTTAAAATAAGACATGACATGTTGAGAAAGAGAGAAGAGTGTAGCATCAATGTCAACAGGTGTAATCAGCCCTTGAAGGATGAAGATTAACTAAAGTAGGAGACTGTGTGTTTGAAGACGGTTTTGAGGTGTGCGAGCTGGAATTATGATCACTATATATTGTGGGATAAAATATGCATTAGTGGTATTAATCCTAATATTCTTAAGTTGGTGCTTGATCATATTAGGGGGTTGTAGCTTCCTTATAGGGTTGTTGTATTTTTAAACAGGGGTTGGTTCTCCTTGTGAAGTGGGTGCTTCACTAAAAAAATATTTTTTGATGTGTCATATTCACTCAAGTTTTTTTTTTTTGTAAGATAATCAAAATTTTCACTGGTTTTTATTTCCCTTAAGGGTTTCCCACTTCACATATTGTGTTCTTGTGTACTCTCTTTGTTTATGATCTAAATGAATGAATGTTTCATGTCGGTAAGATCACATTAATGTATGGTTGAATGACTAATGGTTTATATAAGCTAAATACAATCAATTGAAATTTTTTGAAGGACTGATTTACCACCCCCTTCATTCTATTTTTCTTCTAACAATTTTTATCAAGGCAAGGTCCTTCTTAAGAAGTTTTATCACTTGAAGGATATCCCCGAAGCACAAGGATGGAAGGAATTTTAATGCAATGTGTAAAGATGTTTTTTCTCATAATAAGGAGTTTGTCAAAATTATTGATGATTGACATATGGCTATCAATCCTTAATATCCCCACTACAAAAATTATAATTAATAACGAGTTTTATAAATATAACAAATAAGAAAATAAGGAACAAGCTATGGTGTTAAGTCTTGTGTATGGCAAGAGAGAACATAATAAAAAGAGGAATAAGGATGCCAAATAGCTCAAACTTATTTTCAAACTAAAAATTAAGTCTTGATATGGTACACTAAAAATGTTTTCTCTAGACATATGCTCAGTAGTAAGAATAATTTTATATCACTTAAAAAACATGCACTTGTTTTAGTCATATTTAGAGACGATACACCTTTAATAATTACTCGGAAAGGCACATTAAGCTTAGGAAATGGGAAGACCATAACTAATAATGTTCTATATGCTGAGGGATTGAAACACAATTTTCTTAGTGTGATTCAAATGTGTAAACAAGAGTATATTCTAACCTTTGGTGATAAAGGGTGCAAGATCACAAAAATGGAAATAGATAACCTTGTAGCCAAAACCAAGAAGACATAAAATAACATGTATATTTTGAAAGATATCAACAAAGAGAAATGTATTATGAGAAATTTAGATTGAATTTGGATGTGGCATGGGATATTAGGACATGTGAATTTTTATAATATTGTCAAGATAAGCTCCAAATATTGTGTGAAGAACATTCCATGAATCATCAAACCAGAAGATACTCTATGCATAACATTCCTACATGGAAAGAATACATATAGAAAATTCAAGACCAAAGAAAATGACTGTACCACAAGACCTTTACAGCTGATTCACATGCATATTTATTGTCCTATGAGTAATAAAAGTAGCTCATAATATTATTACATCTTATTGTTAATAGATGATTACAAAAGGTACACTTGGGTTGCTTGTTTAAGGAACAAAGTAAATGAACTTGATGTATTCAATTAATTCAAGGAATTCATAGAGAATGAGAAGAATGAAAGAATCAAAATCATTATATCAGATAAAAGAAGAGATTTTTGGTTTGATTTTGTTGATGATTTTTGTGAAACTCATCATATTAGGAGGAATTTCTCAAGTTCTATAACACCTCAGTAGAACGGGGTAGTGGAAATAAAAATTAAGATTGTTGAAGAGATGCCCAAGACCATACTAAATGAATGCAAATTACCTAATGGATATTGTAAAGAAGTGATTTGTAAATCTATCTACATACTTAATAGATGTCAGATACAGGTAAATGGTGATAAGACTCCATATGAATAATGGAAAGGAAGACTTGCAAATGGGGAACACTTTAGATTCTTTGGATGGATATGTTTTATCAACAGGACTAAAGAGAATTTAGGAAAATTTTACTTTGGAAGTGATGAGGGTATATTATTAGGATATTCCTCAAATATTTTAGCTTACATATGTTATAATAAAAGACCAAAAATAATATTAAAAAGTACAAGTGTAAATTTTAATGATTCTTATCCCATGAAATCCAAATCTAGGTCGAAAGAAACACCACAAGAGATAGATTCCAAATAAGAAGAAGAGGATATGAAGACAAATGAAGAATAATAAGAAATATTAGTCACCAAAGCTCTATAAGAATAGATCGAAAGAGACCATCTTGAAGATCAAATCCTAGGGAATAATGATGCTGCAATAACAACACGAAGAAAGTTACTAAGTATTCAAAACCAAGATAATTCAGATTTTTTATCTAAATTTGAGCCTTAGAAAGTTGAAGAGGAAAGCAAGGATGAATGTTAGGTTGAATCCATAAATAAAGAACTTGATCAGATTCAGAAAAAATAGAACTTAGGAATTAGTTCTTAAACCTAAAGATAAGCACGTTATTAGAGCTAAATGGGTTTTTAGGAATAAACTTAATGAGGATGGATAAGTTTCAAGAAATAAATATAGGTTGGTGTGTAAAGGGTGTGCATAGGTTTAGCGAATTTATTTTGATGAAAATTTTACACTAGTAGCTAGAATGGAATCCATTAGATTGTTTCTAGCATATGCAACATATAAGGGCTTAAAATTGTACCAAATGGTATGGAAATGAAGAAGAAGAAGTGTACATTGACCAGTATCATGGTTTCTTGTTGATAGATGAGAAGGATTATGTATGCAAACTAAAAGAGGAACTTTATGGATTAAAGCAAGCACCTTGTTACTGGTATGGAATAATAGAAAAGTACTTGATTGAAAATTGTTTCAAGAGAGGAGTTGCTAATAATAACTTATATATCAAGAATGAAGGAGGAAATCTATAGATTGTAATAGTGTATGTGGATGACATCATATTTGGAGGAAATAATGAACATATGACTCATAAATTTTATATATGTAATGACAAGAGAATTTGAAATGTCCATGCTTAGATAAATGTCTTTCTTTCTAGGAATACAAGTCAATTAGTCTAAGGAAGGTATATTCATATCTTAAGAAAGATACATCAAGGAAATGTTCAAAAAGTTCTAAATGCAATATTGCAATCCTGTTGGGAATCCTATGGTCACATGGTGCAAATTGAGTAAGGAATACAACACACCCAAGCTGAATCAAAATAACTACATGTCCATGATTGGAAGTCTATTATATGCTACTGCTTATAGATATGAAATTTCGTAAGAAGTAGGTGTTATAGGAAGGTTTTAGGAGGATCCAAATGAGATACACATGAAATAAGTAAAAAGGATATTTAAATATCTCAACCAAGTTGTAGAGTATAGGTTATGGTTTCCAAAGAGTGAGAAATTTGAATCGAAAGCTTTTCTTGATGCTGACTGGGAATGTATCCTCTATAATAGAAGGATCACTAGTGGAGGATCCTTTTTGTGTTTTCACGTGTCTTGTTTCTTGGATGAGTAAAAACCAATATTTAGTATCCCTTTCCACATGTGAAGTTGAGTATGTTGCAGTAGCACTATGTTGTGCACAAGTTTTTTGGACGATACAAACTCTAGAAAACTATAAGGTGGAGTGTGGTGGGCCTACCCCTATCTACGGTGATAGTATAATTGCTATTAGTATATCTAGTAACTTTCTGTTACATTCCAAAACAAAGAACATTCCAAAAAAATACCATTTTTTGAGAGATCAGGTGAGTAAGTAAAGGATCAAATTGGAACATGTGTCCACGAAGGAGGAAATTACATATATATTTACAAGAACACTCCCACAAGCGATATTTGAGCTCCTAATGCACGAGCTTGTAGGTAGTTTAGGGTTTCCTTGAAATGAGGATCTGAAGCATATTATTTTCATTGTCTCCTCGCCTATTGTTTTCCACCATTTTTTTAATTTCTCACCATGACTTTGACTTACTTTCACCGTGTTTTGTAGGTGCAGGTTCAGTTTCCACCATTTTTATTTAGTTTGTCATCTTTTGCGTATTGATATTTGTTGTTACCACTGATTGTTTCTGCAGGTACATGGATGAAAATGGCCGCCACATTTTTTTAATGTAGGTGTAGATTAACACAGGTCCAACGCCATTTGTGGGGGTTTTGAGAGCTTGGTCCACTGTATATTTTGTTTGAATGTGATTTTATATGCCGTTGAGTGCTTGATATTCTTAGGCACTTTGGAATGGCATGTCTAACATTGTATATTATACAGGGTCGCTATTTTTTGATAGTGCCACCTCCATTTGCTTTTTAGGTTGATCTAGCTCAATGAATCCTAAAATGGGCTCTGACTTGGTAAAAAAAATTGAACAATTATAGAACAAAGTGATTCAACCCTTGAAATGAACAACGCAACTTAGTACTGGCTCATCTATGTTGGAGTCTTTGTCTTGCCATACTTTTGTTGGCTTACTCAGTCAGGAGGTTACAGGAGTCGATGGAGATCGGCCTTTGGTGTGCAGGTCTGTAATACAATGTGATCCAAGAAAACTGCTTCAGTTACAATGCTACTCTCTAAACAATGTAACCCATCTCAATAGCTCGTTCAAGAGGTTGGACACAGAGCTTTGAAATAACTCGAATGCTCAATGCAACAATAATACAGGGATATATGATAGTACAGATAAATTATCTATAACTAGACAATTTTAAATACAAAACCCTTGATGGGAATTTTTTTCATTTTTTAATTTGTAAGCCCCAGGAAAGAAATATTCCTAGTGCTAGGCACCAAGGCAAAAACAAATTTGCTTTAGGAGGTTGTTGAATTGCAGGGAGATATGGGAAGCTATTAGAGGCAACACTGGCTCTCTGATGAATAATATTCATTCTCCACGAATTCTTCTTCCTATGCAAGCTTCTGTAACCTTTCCAAAAGCTTCAATTTACTCTGGTACCAAATGTAGTTTCACAAAACATAAATGGTATCCCGTTAATTTTATTAATGTGAAATCAACTAGGTTACAATAGATGGACTGCAGTACTTATAGGTATTGTATAGTCATGTGCAGACAAAAGAAAGGTTACATAGGTATAACTGAAATTACAACAGCTTCCAAAATACATCCAGGAAGCAACAATTAATTTAATACAAACAAATGATAAGTTGTAACTATGCAACAAATAATCCTATGACTATGGAATAAGACAAATATGGTTTAAAAACCATATAAAAATAATAATTAATTAATAACAATAATTAATTATAAAATGCATAATTTATTATCCTAATAGTTTCAGAGTATAGGTATAGGTTGTCATCATGATTTGTGCATGTAACTTATACCTAGTCCTTGAGCATTGAGGCCTAATAATAAAATGTTATCACTTGTAGAGGAATATCAGTTTATAGAAGCAGTTATAAATGTGATTCATATTAGTCTCAATCTATAAATTCATTTAGAGGATGTGTTGTGAATTCATTTTATGGTAGTTCACTTTGTAGTGGCCTAAACTAGGCAAAATCTTAAGGCCTAATCACCCATATGAGATAGGATATACTAAAATAGGGAAAGAGTGTAATTTGAGATAGTCCATAGACGTTTATAAAGGGTGTGGACAAATGTTTAGGCCAGTGCAAGAATAAATTTGCAAGATATGATGTTCTGAGAAAAATCAAGCTAACAAGAGTGAATTTTCCAGCTCGATATGAAATGTTTTCTTTTGTTTAGCACATGAAAACTGTGCATGGGTACTTGATCTATTCAACGATGATTTTTCATATACATAAGAAGATTTCAGATGTGTAATTAGGTAAAATAAAGTTACGTTCTTTATGAACAATCAATAAGAGGCCAAGGAGGTCAAAAACCCTAGTTTAATACCGATGGAGGAAATATTAATGGTTTTAGCTCAATATGAATTGGATCATAAAATTTTATGATTAGGAGATGTAGAGGACTCTCCCAACTTTAATTTTTTAGTGGTTTGAAGTCTTGACCAATGATCTAATCTCACTCAAGATTGCTTGTTTTCAGGAAAGTTTGGTTTACTCTTAGTTTTCCCATTTAACCACTGATCTAAATTGTTTTTATAAGTATTTGAGGAGTTGTAATACATGTTTTCATATATTTCATATCTATGTGAATATATTTTGAGGTCTGCACAACTCAATATTTTAAGAGTATTTTTTGGACAAAAAAGTGACAATTTTGCAGTCTTGGAGTTAGGCAGTGCTTGAGTAATTTTGGAATTTGTGATGATATTTTATGGCCTTGGTGTTACTGTACACATCACACATGCTGTTATTGAGGATTTTTTAAGCTATGGTAATGAGATGAGGTGGAATGAAGAATGTCCTAAGTTGACCTAGTTTGACTGGTTCGAGACAACATTGTAATTATTTGAAGATTAGTATGAATTGAAAATATCTTGCATGGGATCATGAAGTATAACTTCATAAAAGAAATTATGGGTTAATTTTTAACCATCTACATGTTTTGAAAGGTAAATGAAATGTCAGAAATGATGATGGCAGAGGATTTGTCCATGACTTGTTTTTGGCAGCTTAAGTGAAGAGAGGTCTAGGTGGATCTATTTGTTGATTCATGAGATATAGCATGTTTTGTTATGATTCTTAGGTCATTTTATTTTGAATGAGTAGTCACATGACCTATTTTTTTTTGTTATGGTTTTTTATTTCATTTTTTAATACTGGTTTCTAGAGGTTCTTAGAGTTGATAGGTGTTTTATCCTAGTTTGGAGTGTCATGAGAGAATTATATGACATGGAGTTATAGAGTCTTTAGTAAGGCATGTATGTTCACTTGAAAAAGTTTCCAAACAATTTTTTTCCCGTGGTGTTTTCATTGTTTCCACTTGATGCCCCAACATTGGCAAAGTAGCTAGTTTTTCTTACTATGTCTCTAATTTGTCTAGCAAAGCGATTTGTGCCTTGTTTGAATTTTATAACATATGGAGGATTTTTTATGCTTTTTACATGATGTTTAAAATTTTATTTAATGTATTTTACATTATGAAGGTCAACTGTGCAGGTTTGGAAATAATATTTTTGTAGTTAACAAAGTGTATTTACTTCTTATGACCAGTTATTTGTAAGAGGATTATGTGAGTTAAGAGATAATGTCAAATATCTATGAGGGAATTAGGATAGATTTGAAAGGATGCATTAATTTTTGAGAGATATAGAAGAGTGGAGAAGAAAGTTCTATAGACCTAATCAGCCCATGAAGAAGGAAAATTGAGCGACGTAGAAGAGATTTTGTTTGAAGAGGGTTTTTAGGTGTGTGAGATGAAATTTCCATCACTATTTGTTGTGGCATAAACTATACATCGGTGGTATTTATCTTCAAGTGGTTGAGTTCGTTCTTAATCATATTAGGGGGATGTAGTCTAGTTGTAGGATTGGTTCCTTTGTAAATAGGGGTTTTTTCTCCTTGTATAGTGGGTTATTCACTAAAACATTTTGTATGATGTGTCATATGCATGCTAGTCTTTTGGTTTATCTAATATAATAAAAAATTCAATGGGTTTTCTTCATCTTGAGTGTTTTTCACTTCACATCTTGTGTTATTATGTACTATCTTGGTTTATGATTTAAGTGTATGAATGCTTCATGTTGTTAATCTCACACTAATACATGTTTGAATGATTAATGGTTTATACATGTTACATGTAATTGGTTGAAACTTTTTGATGGAATGATTCACATCCTCCTCACAATATATTGTGATTCGAACACAGAGTTTGATCCTTCCATCTAGAGGAGGAAACCCATTTCCATTTTAAAAATAACCAAGCAATGGTGACAATATGTTATAGGAATTTTTCCACTCAGGTAAAACCTTTATAAAGGTATTGAATTGTAACGTGACAGGGGAAGCTCTAGAGGAGGTCAAGATAAATCAAGTCTTGAATTTTTTATCATATATTCAAGAATTAATTTTAAGGGATGTATTTGATCTATCAAAGCACTCAATACCATATTTTATGAATAATCAAGGATTCATCTTTTCTCATTAGAAACACATGAGAACAAATGTATGTAAGTATCCCAATTCTAATTCATTCAAGTACTCTAGAGTTGAGAATATTAAATAGTAGACCTTCATGTGAATCACCATATATGTAATAATGAGAAATCATCCTCAATTTTATCTGATTTCATTAACAATATTTTTCTTAAACACTCAATAAAACAACTGGTAGTGTTGTCATTCCTCAAAGGAAGAAACATTGCAACCAAACCTCATTTCAATACACTTGGAGGACATTGGGAAAGAATATATGGAAATAAATATAATGAAAACATGGCACACATAGATTCCCTATTCTAGGAAGATTCATAAGAAGGTGATATTCATTGAAAATCTTATAGATCCTCTTGATCTAGGTAATACTGGTTCATTACATCCTCATGTTATTCATTTCCTTTAAAGTATGTTTTCCATGATGTCATAACCTTCGCATAATGATAAAAATGTGATCCCTCATCAAGATTATGAGGATGTACCTCTAGCTAAAATCATAGGATGTAATACATGACCTTGTGGCCATAAGAGATATTTTAAATACCAAATGAGGTAGGAAGGAATAGTTAACTTCCAAATTTTATAGTGGAGTTTCTATTATTCAGTATGTGGAGGTTGGCCCCAATCAAAAGTTTCAAAACATACAGAAGAAATGATTTACGACAACCATTAGTTTACCTGCATCTCATTAGGTCAAGCTAAGCACAAAGGTGATTCTAATTTATTCAAGGAATCCTCTACCCACCTAATTTATTGAAATTAGGAGTACAAACGAACAATTGAGAAACTCAAAGGGAATGTTATATTTCTCATTACCTACATTAAAACTTTCTTGGAGCCCAATATATTATTTCCTCTTCATATGGAATACATTTCCCTAATCAATATCTTCAACCCTATGATAATAAAGAAGGTGCAAGGGAATATGATGCAAGGAAACGCTAGTGAAAAATAGATTGGGAATATTATAGAAAAGGGAAAGGCTATACTCCTATAGGTTTTCTATGTATTTAGGCATGTTCTTTACATTGTTTCATAAGTTAAGGAAATAAGCGACGAAAGTTAAAAATAAAATATCCATTTAGACGGGGTGTTCCCACTTGTGTTTGAAATGAACTACCTCAACTACCACACTCTCATGAGTAGGAATGTGTTTGCATCTATTGCTGATAACTTGTCTCTAGTTGGAATCCACACCAATAATACTATATATTTCATGATAATATACCTTATCTGAAATTAAATCTACTAAATAGAAATTGTGTTCGGGAACTTGGATCCCTTCCACTCGTTGAGAACTCACCATCAGTGGAACGCATCGATTCTATTCAATATATAATCAGATGGAAAGAAAGTGAGAACATCGAATGATCTATTTCCAAAATTACAAGAGATCCCATGAATGGTTTAATAAGTGAAAATATATAAGTGATATCTATATGACATGGATTAAATATTCGAGATACATCTGTATTGCAAAGGAAGAAAAGGTGTCACCTATGGAAGTCCAGTTTTCTAAATAATTTCAAGGGTATGAACTCCTTTCAAGAACTCTCCCTCATATACTAAAAATGACATCATCTTCATTAGATCAGTCAACCCCTTCTCTCTCTCTCCTTCCTCTATCCATATTATAATTTTCAATTAAGAATGTAATTTTTGTTATTTCATCCTATTGACTTAAGTGACTTCTAACATTCACATTATAACGGTCCTTTTTCATTAATAAGAAAAAGACTCACTTTATAGGAATATGAAATGTTGCAAGTGATGGGGATAGATGAGAATTCATGTGGAGGGTAAAAGAAGAGACCATTTTTAATTCCATAAATTGGAATGGCTCCTCCATTTGAAGGTTTGAAAATTGTTGATTGAATGTGTGTTGTTGAGATGTGCCACTACTACATCAAGCATTTAAAGCTATAATTCCTATTTTCCTATTCTTATGTTCCTCTACTCTCTTTCTTAACTGTCTAACTTGTCATATATTATAATCTTGTAAAACGAAGAAATGTGTCTGTGTCTTTGATAAATGAATCAATGGAATTCCGTTTCTATGATTTTTTATTCTTATCAGTGTTAGCATTATTATGTTCTTGTAATTGAATATGAACCTACTATAGTTATAGTATGTGAAATTTGTAATCCTAATCACAACAAAAACCATATCTCTCTTCACTACAAATTACTCACTTGTACTAGGTACAAGAACTTTACCACAAGTTTATTGTACTATTCTTGTGTGATCCTAAACCTATTTTGCACACCATAGACTTTAGGTAGTTTAGGTACTTTAGATTCAATATTGGGAGCCTCCCCATACTCAAGATGGGGGGATTATCCCCTGAGAGTTTGCAAAAACTCAATAATTTTCAACACAATTATTTTTTCTCCAACAGGTTTTAGTGACTCCACCGAGGAAACATCTTCCCTCGTGCACCCTAAAAGATCTCTAGAAAATAAACACACACACAGATATATATATGTGTGTGTGTGTGTGTGTGTGTGTGTGTGTGTGTGTGTGTGTGTGTGTGTGCGTGTGTGTGTGTGTGTGTGTGTGTGTGTGTGTGTGTATTGCAAAAATAAAAAATAGGTTTCAAATTGAAAATCAAATTTTAAATATGACTGTATCAAGGAAAGAATCCATCTCATTTTCATTTCCCACATCAAAACGATGAAGTTTCAAGATTGGTGTTTGTTACCAATAAGTGAAAACAACAATGAAGAAGAAGATGATTGCCAAGTATTGTAATTTTTTTATTAGCCATCATTATCGACTAGATATTTAAAATGTAAGGTTTATGGCACATTGAAGATGTCTCTTACTTTTAAAAAATCATAATTGGAAAAAGGAAAAAAATTCAGTAACATTTCCGTAGTAATTATGAATAGAATTTTTAGAATAGAGAAAAAAAATTCTTATGAAGGTCCTATCTGTAAATCCTTGTGCCTTCAATTCACACGAAATAGTTCTAGAGGAAATAAAATGTGAATTACACGTATTAATGATTAAGAATTGAATAGTATGATGAGAAATATGGAAAAGATACATTAAATGTTTTATGAAAAGTATGATGGTGAAGAATCTATAAAAGGTAATGTTTTTAACTTGATGTAGATGAACAAATCCTTCATGATATTCTTAATAATGATAAAGTATTGAGAAATATTTTTATTTTTGTTTCTCTTCCTCTGGATGATATTCTTGCTTATGGAGATGAAGAAATGACGGAATCGAAAAGTGAATTTCTGTAAAGAATTATGAGTGTTACAGATTCTGATCCCCACACTAGTTTGGAGATTTTTAATTATTTTAAGGATATGAAAAAAAGGTCTGAGAAACTAGAATAACTCCATTGTGATGACGAAGAAGAGATTCATCTTTTGAAAGAACATTCTAAACATTTTTCTATACTACGAGGTGTTTGTTATTGAAAGAATCCTATGTGTTTCTCTTGACTACCATGTTCTTGATCCTTACAATGAAATTAAATTTAGAAAAATATAGAATAATGAGTTAATCATGAAATTTGAACCTCCATTCAAAAATTCATTAGGGCTTGAGCCACCTTCTATTGGAGAAGAAATATGGACTAGAGATGAGAATTATTTCCTATTGATGGATGATGCAATGCTTGATGAGAATTCCACCAATCATGAATATGTCTAAGGAACAAATCCTCTTTCTCCATCATAATTTCTTCAGGAGGATGAGTTTAAGGTAATCATTGATGGTTTTCTTTCTAATTTTAGCTCTATTTTTATTCTCAAATATCGAACGATGAAATGGTAGATATGGAAGAATCCAATTTCATTCTTGAGACAATTGGGGATGAAAAAATAGAACATGACCTTTTTGATGGGTTAATTTACTTGTAATCACCAAAGGAGTATAACTTTGATCACCATAGTGAACAGTGATCATTTTATTTTCCATGCGAATAAGAAGACACTATAGGATATGTTAGGGGTGGAGAAGGTAATTGTTCTAATGTTATAACTCTAAAAACTTTTCTTTCTCCTTTTATGAGGATGATTTGATGAATCATCAATTGAAATATGTACCCTTCCATAGAACATGGATCTCTTCTCTCTATTTTAAAATGATGAAAACCAGGCATACCCAAACTTTCAAGAAGGTAACCCATGGATGAAGAGAAAGTTGTATTAAGAGAAGTAGAATTTTTCAAGTAATGGCCATATGAAGATAATATTTATAATTAACCCCCTAAGAGTCGATGTGAATATTTTTAAAATGTAGGTGAAAGTGAGTATGTGATAGCTTTTAATGAGGATTTTGTGGAAGACATTTTGAAGATTGAAAAATAATTAAAGTACCCTTAACTCAGTATTGAGATCATACCATATTCCATGACTAATAAATATAAGTATGATTTCATTCATGATCCTTCTTTGGATGTGGAAATGTTAAAAAATGAGATGTAAAAAATAGGTATGATTAATGTTTTCTTTGAGGCCTCGATGGATGAGTGTGAATTTGATGGTATGTTTTTCCCATTTCCCATTTTTTTGAAGAATATTTCTTCCATGATGAACCAAAGGAAAAGGAAATTATTGAATCTTCTATGGATTTATTCATTCATGAAGATAACACCTCCATCATATAAAGTGAAATCACTTTCAGTGATGAGATGATAGGCACACAGAGAAATGGTCCGGAAAAAACAAATGAGAATATGCAAAATTGTTATGAATAGAATAAGAATCAAATTTCTTCCACCATTTCTAAATCCACTGATGATTTTTTACATAAATTCATGCTGTAACATTCACTCAAGGATGATGAATGTCTTCATGTTAAAAACATATAGTCCATTTTATAAAATATGGATGAATGACTTCCCATAGTCACAAGGCACTAGGTACATATTACTAAAATTCAAATGTCCAAACAAGTAAAAAAATGGTCATTTAATGAAATAATGTTTTCTGTGAAGTATTTATATGAGGATGGAAACTTGGAACCTATCCTTCTTCTTAAACCATACAAATACATCATGAGATCATGGAAGGATCAAATGAATATTTCCAAGATCCAAAAGTATTATTTGAGTCCATTGTTCCATAATGGTACGAATTTCTCTCAACTAGCTTCCTGGTGTTTCTATATTATTCTCCCAAATCAATAACCCAGCCATGTAATATAATTTTTATTTTTCATTGTATCTTTATTTTATATTTTTTGTGTATTTCCTTTCTAGATTTGGTGTGTTTCCTTTCAATTCGGTATGTTGTTTTTGTTTTCTCTTGTGTGTTTGTTTTGTACTAGTAGTGAAATAACTTACTCTATTCTCCAAATTGAACAAGGATTTGGTTATCTCACCAATGAATAAGATTAGGTTCTCTATTTACCCTTCTAGTTCAATGTCCCCAAGTTAAATCCAGATGTTTTCATGTAAAATTGTTGACAAAAAAATGTAAAACTTTGACTATCACAACTAAGCAACAATATGAAATCTTACATTCAAATCTTCTATAATTGCTCTCCTGGCCAATTTTGCTCCTATCTTATGATAAAATTTTCATCGAAGGTATTCATAATTCACATGTTGAACATGTATAATTTTGCAAAAATGTGTAATAAATTCTATCATTTGAGTAAGTGAACTTTGGAGGAAGACTAGTGTTATTAGAAGCCTACAAAAGCTATTTTTGATCATTATGGATCATGTGTCTACCCTACGAGAAAGTTTTTAAATTTTTTTTAGAATCCAAAGGCTGTATTAGGGATCCTTAAAGGTGTTGGAATAAATTTATGAATATTTAGGAAAGGTTTGATCATCTGGGGGTAGTTTTGTCTACAAGGAGTTTTTAAGGTGAAATGAATCTCAACTTCCTGAATGATTTTGGGATCTCTATAAGGAGTTATGAGGGATAAAAGTAGCCATCAGAAATATTGAATAATTTTCTACATGTTGGGAACATTAAGTTTTATTTAAACATGGATGATTTCTTGAAACATTCCAAATAGAGAAACTACCTACCTTCGGTTCAAACTAAAAGGGGTAAATTTTATGACTTACATGTAAATTCAAGGTAGAAAACATGTTCCAATGGTCTTAGAATGTGTTTTTTAAGTCAATTTCATACAAATATTGGTCCCAAAACACAATCTTAAGCCTCCAAAATGAAAGAAGTAAGTTTTTATGCTATTTTTTGGACATATAATGTAAAATATAGCTTTCCATTAATTTAAACGTGAACTTTTGAGCTCTTATTTCCCTATTTTCCCCTATGGGACATGGGGGAAATAAATGTTCACCTTCATATTCCTCCCATAAGTGCACTTTGTAGCACATGGTGTCCCTATTATTGTTATTGTCCTTGTTATCGCCATTATCCCATATTCCCAAGGGTATAAGAGGGAAAATAAAATTTTCCCCAATATAATTTTAATCTCTCAAACCATCCAGATGTAGTTAATTTAACCTAAGTAGAGTTTTATCTTAGTTAATGTGGGTGTCAGCGAGAGAAAAGTATTAAATCCATGTACTTAGCCAAATTTCCACCATGTCACATTTCAAAACCTTTCTCTAATGAAAGCATTGTGCTCCCTATATTGACTTGTATCCCCATTACACCATTAAACCTAATTCTAACCTCACATGAACTCTCATTTGACCCAGGGTTCAAACCAGAGTTAGTAGGGAAGGGTATAAGTGATTTAAAACATAGTTTTAAATCATATCTTCACCACATTTATCCTACCTCCATGGTTACTACCATAATACCTTGAAAACTATCATTAATTGCAGTAGATGATAGTAAAATTTTCCATAACATCTATAGTCTCCAAAACCAAGTTTTATTCATAGATCTCTTTCCGAATATCCAATTGCTTTTAAAATTTGTAAGATTTCTCCTGTCCAAAATGAATTTTGGAAAATTTCAGCTAGATACCGTATGATTCAATAGATTTTTAATACAAAATTTTGAAAACTAAACCCTTTAAAATTGCCTTTTTAATTTCCAAGAGTTTCAATAGATAGAAAATGATGAAAATTGGAGCATGCGATCCTATTGCAAAATAAAAACAAAAGTGATGATTGTTTCATTGCAATTTGACACCATTAGTCCCACTTACTAAAATTATAATATTCTCTAAATAGTGAGACTCTAAAAATATCAAGTTTCCCAAAATATAAAACATTCAACATTTAGAACATTCTAGAACAATGAGAAATATTAAACAAGGTATATCAGGAAACCTTCTAAAAATAACATGTTTGAAAATGTAGATGTGTAAAAATATTAAATTTCTATAACTAGATAATCTTCATCACTTGAAATATCCTTAGTGGATTAGGAATTTCAGAGAACCATAATTGTGCAAAATTTCCAAAAAATAGCCCAAAGAACAACTTCTTACCCCACCTACTAAAAATAGAAATGTCCAGTTTTTAATGCAGAAAGTTACTGGTGGATTTGTTTTCACTCATCAAAAGGTCATGAATTTGTTTCTTGGCCTAAACAATAAATAAACCCTCCATAAAATTTCAAAGGATCCTAAAGCATCATTATAGGGTGGTTTCTAAGGAAGGAAGTTGGATAACCCAACTCGTTACAATTATGGTAGATGGAAGTAATTTCACATAATGCATGACTCATGAAGTATTTCTAAAAACTTGATCCATGCTTGATAATGGGCACACATATTGCAATTCAAAGAGGTAGAAGTTGTGGTGTCTTATTGAAATTTGGAGGTCATGACATATAACTCAGCATCAAGGTCTATTCAGAGGTCGATTGTTTGATTCAAATCAGGAAAACCTGTTTCCACAGGGAATGAATTGAGAAATGGTTTCAAGATATTACAGGCATGTTCCCACTTAGGTGATATATTTGTTAAAGGATTTAATTGTGAAGTGAAATGGGAATCTCATGGAGTATGTTAAGATTCATCATGTCATGAAACTATCATCATCTCCCCAAGAAGAAGGTTGAAGTGAGAAAATTGGGATTTCAAGGAACTTAAAACCACCATTTGTGAAGAATAAATGAACCTTATTTTCCCATCATAAACACATGAGCACAATGGTATGTAAGGATCCAATGTTTTTATTTCATTCAATTACTTTAGAGTTGATAAAAATAAACAAGTTACCTTCATGTGAATCACAATATATGAAATAGTGAAAAACTATCCTCAATCCCATCTAATTTCATTCACAATAGTCTTCTTAAACAGTCAATCAAATACCTAGTATTTTTTTCATTCCTCAAAGGAAGAGACATTACAACCAAACCTCATTTAAGTGCACCTAAGAGCCATTGGGTAAGAAAACATGAAAAGAAAGATAAAGAAAATAAGGTGCACATAGGTTTCCTATTAAAAAAAGATTGATAAGAAGGTGAGATTCATTGAAAATGCCAGAAAGCATCTTGAGCCATGTAATATTTATCCATTGTAACCTCCGTTCCTTCAATAAAATTCAAGTATGTTTTCTTTAGTCCTAAAACCTTCCCATAATGAGTAAAATGTGATCCCTCATCAAGCTTATGAGGATTTCCCTATGACTAACATCACATATAATCCATAGGATCCATTCCCATGGATCCAATAATTACTCATAAGTGAACCAAAGACAACTAATAAAACTTTAATACCTAGCATTGGGGCCATCACAAAGATTCTCAAAACCAAATTAAGTAGGAAGACACATGTAACTTCTCATTTTTCATTAGATTTTATCATATTTAGTACGTGGAGGTTTCCCAACTGAAAGTTATAAAACATGCAGAGGATGTCCATTTATTCCAAGAATCCACTACCCACATAATTTCTCACAATGAGGAGTATATGAAAATAATTGAACAACTAGAAGGGCATGTGAGATCTCTCACAGCCTATATTCAACCTTTCATGGAGCCCAATTCAAGTACCTCCTCTTCATATGGAATACATTTATTTGATCAATAGCTTCAACCCTAATATGATGAAGAAGGCATAAGGGCATATGATATAAGAAAAATATAGTGATAAATGGATTGAAAAGATTATTGAAAAAGAACATGCTTTTCTTCTAGAGGATATCTCTTTATTTAGGTATGTTCTTGCCACATTGTTTCAGAAGTAAATAAAATAAGGGATCAAATTGGAAAATAAAATATCCATTGGGATTAGGTGTTCTTACTATTATCTGAACCAATTTTCCTTGACTCCCACACTAATGTGAGTAGGAATGTGTTCTCATATGTTATTGAGAACTTTTCTCTAGTTGGGACATGCTACTATGAATTCTAGATATGTCATGATAGAAGATTCCATCTCTTAAATTGAATCTAGTGAATAGTGTGCCTTCAATATTTTGCATGATTTCAAAAACTGTGTTAAGGAAATTTGATACCTTCCACTCACTTAGAACTCACCATCAGAGGAACTCATTGGTTCTTTTCAAGAGCTAGTAATAAAGGAGGAAACTAATCATATTTCCTTCAACGAGGATGCTCTGGAGTCTCTTGCCAACATGAGAGGATTTATTTCAAATATTTTTAGAGATTACATGGAATTTTTTAATCAGTGAAAATCTATCGATGAGGTCCACGATACATGGATCAAAGTGTTGAGCTACATACATTTTATAGAGGATGAAAAAGCTTAAAACTGTGGCAGTACGATTCAGTAGATTATTATAAGGCTATGAGCTCATTTTGGGAAATCTCTCTCATAGATAAGAAATGGCTTCATCTTTAATGAATCAATCAATCCCTTCCTTTGTCTCTCTCTCTCTCTCATCCCTCTCACCATATTCTAATTTTAAATTACGAATGTATTTTTTACTATTTCATTCTATTCACTTAAGTTACCTCGAACATTAACATTTTAAGGGTCCTTTTTCACTAATAATAAAAAGACTCACTTCCTAGGAATATGAAAGGTCACAAGTGATGGGGATGGATGAAAATTCATGTGGGGGCAGATGAAGAGACAATTTGTAATTCTATGTATTAAAATGGATCCTCCCATTCCAAGGGTTGGAAATTTTGTATTGAATGTATATTGTTTAGATTTACCACTACTTGCATCACATATAAAATCATTAATTTCGTCTATTCCTTTTATTATGTTCCTCTACTTTCTCTCTAAGTCCCACAACCCAACCAGCTTGCAAGTCAGTTAAGTATTGACGCCGGTTTACAAATGCTGGTATTTAGATCCTCACCACTCCTACAAAGATATCATAATGCAATTCTCCATATTAAATATAGAAACCAATCAATCCAACATTTTCTTGGCTAGACCAGAAAACCACCCATAGTTTATTACAAATCCACTACACCTCTCATTACCATTTTCCATGACCTTGTTAGGAAATATACACGAAGCACCTACAGGTCATTTTCCATGTATCTAACAACTAATAGATAGGATCTCAGCAGATCTCAACATTGATTGGAGCCTCCGAACAGTTATTATATCTAAACGATCCATTACACCAATTCAGGTTAGGAGGTCCTTCTTTTCCTTAGATTCACAAATTCCATGATTGTGTATTGAGGATATAAGATTACCCAACTAGTTTTTTCTATATCCATATATATTCCACATTCACCGACTGTCTTGGCATGACCTCGAGAGGTCGGGTACAAGGAAGAGGTACTTGTAGATTCCCATGCTCGCATGTCAGTTTTCCATCATACAAAACTGCTGAACCTGACGTGAAACAAAAACTTCTTCCTCTTTTATTTTTCATTTCTTTCATCCACCTTCACTCTTTAACATTATTCTGTGGGTATTCAAATACCCCTGAAATATGTCAGGATACGACGCATATTGTAGACCTCTCTTAGGTCTTGAAGCAAGTTATAGTCAAACAAGTAGACAACCATCACTCTCGCTTTCGGCATGAGGTGATAACTATTCAAGTAATTATTTGTAGTCTCAAAATCCCCCCCAAAGAACTAGCTCCAGTTCTTCATTCCAAATTGAGGAGTTGGATCAACTTGCACAAACACAACAACTAGAGCCATCAGGCTCTAACAATATGAGGTTTACTAGAGAATCCATTTAATCTCCTCGGGTCTTGTTTAGACCACAGATCAGTAGACAGTCAGATCCACTCCCATTTTTAGATGAGGAGTATTTAGCACACTACGCTAGAAGTAAGAAACACTTCCAAAACATGTACCCACCTATAGGGAGTTTGCAAACATAGTCTGATACCCTATTCCAAGAAAACTTCCCCATTCCTCCGCCTATGGGAAATACCCTCAGTGAAGCTTGGCAGGGTAATGATCTATTCATAGTACGGTACCATACCCCTTTACAACCTCAAGGTATACAACAAATGCCATTAAGTAAAAACACCATGTCTTCAATAATAGAGGTCATTTCAGCCTTAGTTGAAAAGATTAGAGGGCTGCTACTTGCTCAAGCAAACAAAAATTCATATTTTGGGCAAGCAGGAATCCCCAACCCTTTGCATCACCCTAGTCAATTTTACCTCCTTACAGGAACAGGAACATTAGGCATGCCTCCTCAACATATGTATAATTACCCATAGCAAACGCCAACTAGGACCACATTTTCAATACCGCTCTAGTTGAAAACATGACACCTCCTGGCTTGGCACCTAACAACCCATACCCAAAAAATGCTCCTCCTTATTTAAACATTTATTCAGAGTCACCACAATGGGACATGTTCTCTTCTTATGGGATGTTCGTTCAACCGTAGGGATTCCCTTATGTCCCTGTAAATACATATGATATGCCATATCAACAAACCATGCCACCCCCACCCCCTCAATAAGCACCATCGATGGTCGAGGCCTACGTAGTAGGGACTTATTCAGAATATTTAAAAGAGCCCCTAGACTTCACCATATGATGTGTCATGCTTCCAAGACCTCTTCCTGATTTACCCAAATACAAAGGAAAAGGAGATCCAAATGCACACTTTAAGGCTTATGCCATAGCCATATGGGAATTACTCCCTTGGGATGGGGTCATTGCTAAGATATTCCCTAAGACCTTAGAGGGTATTTCCCTTGATTGGTATTATAGAACATCTGAAGCCTCAATAAACTCATTTAAACAACTCATGTCAGAGTTTTTCAAAGCTTTTGACATGAACAAATTGTTAAGAACATGAATCAGGGAATTCTTGCATATTAAACAAGAACATAATGAATCCGCTGCTCATTTTATTCAAAGATGGTGTACGGTTCTCTACTCATCAGCAAGTGCTCTAAACATGGATCAATGGAACTATGTGATTTATTCCTTCATTCTCTCAATAGAGAGATAAAGGAAGAAGTCCAGAAGTTCCCACTAAGAACTTATGATGAAGTAGTTGAGAGTGCTCTCCGAATCGACCAAGCAGTGATAGATAGTGGTCGTAAGACATCTAGGACAAATGGGAAATTAACCACTCCCAATCAAAACACCGCAGCCTATCCTAATACCAAGAACGCTAATCAAGGACCTAAGATCCTTAACAAGAACCGCAGAGTTACAACAGATGGAGTAACTGACCAAGTTAAAAGGGTAAATGTTATAAACATTTTGCCACCTATTAATAATCACCGAAATAACAATTTTGCTCCAACAATCAATGTGATGGATTTTAATTGTCCACCATGACCACAACAACAACAATAACAACAACAACTATAGCGACAAATCTAAACACAAGGTCCAAATCAAAACCCAACTAGATATCAGAGTCAAAACCAAAGGCAACAGCCTCAAAATTTTAACTCTAACAACCAACAACCTTATCAGAATTTTGGGCCACAATAGGTTTTAAATCAACAGCCTCAAAATTATAATCCCAATTTGTCTTGTGTCTTCCACAAGATTTAAGGTCACGATACTAGGACTTGTCGTGACTACAATAAATTCATGCAACGCTTTCCAGAAGATAAAAAACAACTCTTTATAGATATGTTTTAGGCAAACTCTGTAGGACCCATGCCAAACACTTATACAGGGGCAGTTTCCCCTCAAAATGCACCCCTCAAAATCTTCAATGATCCACTCCCAAACCATTCTAACAATAACAGGCTAGATCCTAGTAGAACAAATAAGGGTGTTGTAACAGGAAACAATGGATATGAAGCTTCAACTTCATTAAATCCACCATTCGCACCCCAACTAGGAACTCGACCTCAAACTAAAATAGTTTTTCTAGTAGAGTTAGACACCGAGCTACCCATAGAAACCATAACAAGAACATGGGATTATTTTTCTCAACCTACTCCAAGTTATCCATTGGAACTAGACAACAGTCAACAAACGTTGGTAAAACCCATAGGAACCTATGATTTAATTAATAACTTAACTAAAACCTTCTGTCACATTTCCTATTTGGATTTGTTAAAGAATTCTCCCACCCACAGCGCTGCCCTCTTAAAACCGTTAGGCCTTGGTCATTTAATCAACATCACTCCTCCCCTTGAAACATGAGTAAACCATGTAGACTTTGACGTCTACCCTCCAGGGTAGCCAGATAGGGATACTGAGATTATATTTGATATAAGAAAAATGCCAACGGATGCTAAAATTACATGAAAAGGCGACCCAACTTTACATTTTTAAGTATGGGTTTACAATAATTTTGTTAAATGCGCAATGATTGATGATAGCGTAGTAGTTAACATAGTCCCCTTCGTTTTTCTTCAAAAGTTAGGATATGGAGAGACAAACTATTCCACAACATAAAATACGCTAAGAGGATATGATAGCCTCAAGGCCACTTCAAATGGAGCCATAGTTTTACTAGTCACTTTAGGACACAAGATGGTTCTCAGCGAATTTTATATTATAGATCGGGAAACCAACTATAATATGATCCTCGGTCGGCCATGGATACACCGCATGAAGGCAATCCCTTCCACATTATTCCAAGAAATAATATTTCTACACTTCGCAAAAATATTTGTGGCACAAGGTGACCCAAAACCCTTAAATATACACCTAGCTGATTTGAAGAAAATACCAGGTGTTCACTCCGAGTTTGAACTCCCAACAAATCAACTTATCAAACCAATTAATTCAAAACAAAAAGAGAAGATGATACCCACCACAAAATTGGAAATTACAAATCTAGCTAAGGACATTCTAGCACCAAAAATGAGACCAATGTCATAGAAACAGTGTCATTAGGGACTACCACAAAAACTTTTGAGTTGCTAGAGAAAGACTTACCTATTCTCCTACCATTTGATTCTATGGGTATGGGATGCACCCTGGGAATTGATTCTCTTCCATCAGATGAAGTTTTTATGGTAGAAGTAAGCAAAGCGAAAGAAATAGATACGATAAATATCCCAACATCCATTTTTCCAAGAAAATATTGGACTCTCCACTTCGATGGAGCTAGATGTCACTTTGGAGCTGGGGTAGGAGTGATCTTTACTTCACCTAAGGGAAAGATCCTGCCTTTCACCCTTAAATTAAACTTTGAATGTACAAAAAACAGAGTTGAGTACGAAGCTCTCCTCCTTGGCCTCATTCCAGCCAAAAGAATGGGTGTCAATAACATTAGAGTACTAGGAGACTCGCAAGTAGTTGTAAACCAAGTCTCCGAGGTATATGAAACTAGGGCTAAACATTTACAACTCTATAAAACAATGGTATTAGATCTAAGAAAGGGATTTAACTTCATATCAATTGAAGAAATCCCTCGAGAGAAGAACCTTCTTGCAAACTCAATGGCAACCTCAGCTTCCCATTTCACTCCAAATAGTGAGTTGGAAGATACAAATTTCATAGTATCACTTTGTACCGAACCATTGGTGCGTAAAATACCAACAAAATCACTCCTGAATCATGGAGAAGATGAGGATTATTTTTCTATCATGGATCAATTTGACGATGATAGAGTCACTCTCAAATATCTAAACGCCTATGTAGAGCTACACCTTGCTCACCACATAGTGGATCTTTCCCTAATACCACATTCTTATTCCTATTTTTGAAATCCCATGGTAGAGTCTCCTCCACAAAAGGATCTAAATACCTACGAGATAGAAGTTGGAGAAAGCTTGGAACTACCTCCATCCCCACCTTTATTTGAAGAAGGTAATGCTTCTTTAATAGAAGAAACCATTGACATAAACATTGGAATGGAAGAAGAACAAATTTTTTTGAAGTTGGGATCCTCGTTAACTCCTGAAGAGATAGAAATACATACCCAAATCCTTAAAGAAAATAAAAATTATTTCACATTTAACTATAAAGAAATGATGAACATTGCACCACACATCGCAGTACATAACCTTGCCACTAAACCAGATGCAAAACTAATTAAACAGAAGTCAAGACCAATAAAACCAAAAGTGGCTCTCATGGTAAAAGAGGAAGTAATAAAACTTCTCCAAGTGGGATTCATCAAACCCGTTGACTATTCGTAATGGGTATCTACTATCATCCCTGTTGTCAAAAAGAATGGGAAGATACGCATTTGGATAGATTTCTAGGATATTAACAAAGCTTGTCCCAAAGATTACTTTGCGTTACCATTCATTGATGTTATTATTGATGCAACAGTTAGATTTGAACTGTTGTCCCTCATGCATGGATTCTCAGGGTATAATCAGATTAGAATATCTGAATAGGATCAAGCAAGAGCTACATTCATAACTCGCTGGGGAACTTATTGCTATGTTGTCATGCCATCTAGTCTTAAGAACACTGGTCCTACGTATCAGTGGGTAATGACATATATATTCCACGATCTTATCCATAAAATTGTGGAATCCTATGTGGATGACTTATTGGCCAAGGCGAAGAAATGTTGTGATCATCCAGAAGTACTCTGTATCATCCTCTCATGATTAATTGAATATGGCATCACATTAAACCCAGAGAAGTGTGTGTTTGGTGTAACAGAAGGTAAACTTCTAGGATACATTATATCTTCATGAGGGATTGATGTCAATCCAACCAAAATCTAGGATGTTCTCGAAATGATTTCACCATTAGACGAATCTAGAATCAAGTCATTTCTTGGGAAACTCAGTGCAATCAAAAGGTTCATCCCAGATTTAAGTTTTGCTATTCATCCAATCAACAATCTATTAAAAAAATATTATAGCATTGATTGGACTGAAGAATGCAACGAGGCCTTTGAAGCAGTTAAACAATTCTTGTTGTCTCCACCCACGCTAATTCCTCCCAAACTAGACCACCCTTTGATCCTATACTCAAGAGCCACTGATGTCTCACTATCCTGCATGCTAGCTAAAGAAGACAATGATAAATGGGAAAGTGCATTCAATTTAACTTGCCGAATGTTGCTCGATTATGAAACACGTTATACACAGGTAGAGAGAGAATTCCTTGCCATAGTCTTTGTAATAAAATGTTTAAGACATTACATATTAAACCAAGAAACAAGGTTCATTGTAAAGAAAAATCATTTACAAACATTTCTCATGCAAGGGTCTTTATCTAAAAAGGTTGGGTGTTTCATAACCTTAACGGGTGAATTTCAGTTAACATTTGTGAACCAAAAATCCATTAAGGGACAAATCATTGTAGACTAGTTAGCTGATAATCCACAAGATGGAGGTGATCTGGTAAATCTAGACTTTCTTGATGAGTGTATATAGTTTGTCAAAACTAGGTCCCCCATCTCTACATGTCCCTGGTACACTGATATCATCAATTTTATCATGGACAACACATACCCGGAAAGTGCCACATCACAAAAAAGAAGGCAGTTACGCATTATCACCAATAAATATGCTATTTTAGAATAATTATTATATTATAAAGCCTTCGACCGCATGCTTCTAAGATGTGTTGACACAGAAGAATCCAAGAAGATTCTTTATGAATCCCATAGAGGGATATGTGGAGGCCACTTCAGTGGTCACGCCACTACTCACAAAATACATCAGATGGGCTATTTTTGGCCCACTCTCGAACATGACGCAGTAGAGTTTGTATGTAAGTGCCACAAATGCCAAGAATTCTCTCACGAGATTCACATGCCAGCATAGTCCCTATAACCAATAGTGACCCTTTGGCCCTTCTCCACATGGGGTCTAGACTTGATAGGGAAATTATCTCCCTCATCAACTGATGGCCATAATTTTATAATTACAGCCATGGAATATTTTACCAAATGGGTGGAGGCCATGCCTCTCACCATAGTACCAAGTTCAGTAATTTCCAAATTCATTCTGAACCAAATCATTTGCAGGTATGGTGTCCCATAAGTCATTATCTTAGATAATGGAATGCCCTTTAAAAATGATGAGGTCTATGAGTTATGTAGCAAATTCAAAATAAACCATCACACGACCTCTGTTTACTACCCTCAAGCCAATGGGTAAGCTGAAGCAAAAAACAAAACATTAAGGCTATTCTCCTCAAAACATTCAAGGAGAACAAGGGAGATTGGCATTTAAAACTATATCCAGCCTTGTGGGCCCATCGAACCTCAATAAGAACACCAATAGGAGCAACCCCTTTCTCGTTGGTATTTTGGGTAGAAGCGGTTCTTCCACTAGAGGTTTAAATACCCAGTCTCCGCATCTCATTACAAGGGATTTTGGACGAAGAAGCTTACAGGGAGGCATTCCTCTCTCAACTAGAAAGCCTTGACAAGACCAGGCTAAATGCCAAACAATGGCACAGAGCCTATGCCAACCAGATGTGCTGGAAATATAACAAAAAAGTCTATGAGTGAGAAATATATGAGGGAGATCTAGTTCTAAGACTAGACAACCAGATTGATAAGAAAACTGGCGAAGGAAGGAAGTTCCAGCCCAAGTGGTTGGGCCCATACCGAGTCATGAAAGACTACAAAAATGGTGCATATCTTTTGTGCACACTAGAAGGTGAGGAATTCAATGAAACTATTAATTCCTTACATCTTAAATGGTTTTACGCATAAGACATTAGAATCACCACTTGTACATTATAGCTACCTACATTGCATTAGTCATTTAGTTGTTTCATTTTGTCCACTCATTTTGTAAAAACTGTAGTCTAGGAACTTACTCTTAAGCAATATATTACAAATTTCTAAAAGTATTGGCAAAAGCATTCAAATCACATCTCTTCAAACATCATCAAGTATTTTCAAATCTTCTCATCAAGTTCGGTAGACAAGTATTGACGAAAACCATACCAAGGCCTCTATACCTAGTTTTTCTTTCTTTCAACTATGTGAAGTTGTCCTTACCAATGGTCTGTTCTAGAAGCTTCTTGGTGTCACATCTATCCCTCTTAAGTCTCTTTGAAAGAAAGGATATCAAAAATTCACAAATCAAAAGTGTCAAAAATCAAATAGAATCAAAGTGCCAAGCAAAACAAAATATTTTATTTTACACACTTCTTTGCCCCACCAACCTTTGGTGATAAGCTCACATCTCTTACTAGTGGTGCGAGGTTGGGAAAGGAAAGGAGTTCCCTTACTCACCTATATCTTTCCTTTGGTGACAAACCCATGCTTCTCACTAGTGGCATGAGGCAGGGTGTGGGGGGGTCCATTCACACAATTTAACAAATCTTGGTATTTTAGAAATACAAATCAAAATATATTAAGAGAAAACAAATGTCCCAAATTCCAAAGAGATCAAATCCTAAAAAATAGATTTTGTCAACTAGGTTTCCATTTATAAATCTAAGTCTAAATAAACTAGAAAGTAAGTGGCCTTCTAAGCTTGGTTGTAGTTCTGAGTAGGGTAAGTGTGTAGGTCTAAGTTTGGTTTCTGTTACTAATTTGTCTGTCTCTCATCATTCCATTCAGTAACACTCATACAATTTGTGCCCTTCCTAACCCTTGGTGTTAAGCCCTCACATCTTACTGGTTACGTGGACTTGAGAGTGGGGCAAGTTCATCTATTTATCACTATGCATTCATCACGTTTTTCCTACATAAGAAGAAATCACAGACATTTCCCAAAGAGGTTGAAAGTTCAAAACTACAATGTGTTCATCATTTGTTATCCATCACAAACATTCTGAAAAGCATTAAAACAAATACTCTAAAAACATCTAGTATACATATGGAAACAAGTCACAAAATTCTAGGCACCAAGAGTCTAGATCCAAAAGGATATATATATATATATATATATATATATATATATATCAAGTTTTATATACAATGCCTTCATGCACTAGGCATGGCCAAAATGCTCATATAGATATCTGACAAAACACTACAAAAATGGCCTCTCAACCCCTATGGGATCCCTTAGAGGGCGCATGACCACGTCTAGGACTCTAGCTACAGTAGCGCTCCAAATGTACTAAGGGCTCGCGGTCACATCCAGTAGCTACTGTCTCACTATGAGAATGAATCCTCCTCATCAAGTGCTCAACCATCCTATATCTAGCTACCTCAACACGGAAAGAATTCATGATCCTTGCCACCTGCCAGACAGGGGTAAAAAGATTAGTATGCCTACCAGTTGCTGAAGGCTCTTCCATGTCCTCAAAAAGATCAGCCCGAGTCTTCTCCGAGGGAATCAGTAAGGTATCCGCACATACTCGATGAATCAAGTCTCGCCACTCATCAGCAGTTGCTAAAAATAAAGGAGAAAACAAGTTAGAAAACTATCAAAAACAAAACCAAGAATAAATGAAACAACAAAAAGAAATAACAACTAAAAAATTCTAACTAAAGCAAAGTCAAGAGAAGAGTGGTAACTCACTTAGATCTCCAAGCCTCTAGGAAGGGCCTCTAGGATCTGCACCTGCCACTAATGCTACCACTGACTATCGTCCCTCTCCCACATCTGGAGAAATGTGACGGCCTGCCACGGACTTGCCATCTCCCCCTAAATCATGAGAAGGAAACTCCTCTAAAATCAGAGTTACCTTCTTTGCACTCTGCTTCGCCCTCTTGGCCCTCAGGATATCCTGAGTGTTATTCTACTCAGAATCGTTATTGTACTCCTCACTTGTCCCACCAGCCCTGGTCTCTATCTCCTTTGTCTCCTCCTCTATCTCTTCCCCAGTGAACTCCTCAGACTCAGGGTCCACGTCAATGGGCTCATCGCTGCTATTGGCAGGACCGATGGTAATCTGAAGTATAGGTGCTTGAGGAGCATTGGCTACCCCTCAAGCATGAACCACCCTCTTAGTCGTGATGGGGACATTAGGAGTAACAGTAGTCCAACCCTGGCCTCTAGGACCTCCCCGAGCCTCACGAATAGATTTATACACTGGCCCCGCTTGATGAAACATGTCAATATATGGGAGAGACCGACCTACAGTGGTACTCTGTCAAAGGGGTGGATCTTGAACTTCCCCGTCCTATCTACTAGCTGACTTGTAGTGTGGCAAACAATCAATGTAACAGTTTCCTCTCCCCATAATCCTGCCATAGCCTAATAAGGAGTAGCCTCCATATCTACAGCGGTCAAAGATGCCACTGGCTATTGAGGTGTTATCAGAATGGTCATCTCTATCCACCTCGCTGCCCTGACGGTCCCAAGATCCTCTGCGTCTACACCTCTCCTATAGGGATTTATATGATCATACACCCAACTCATGAAAAGAGTGGGGTGACTCGATTACTGTCCCTTTAGTCGAACCACCCTGTATAAATTGTGGTAGGTGGTCCTGAGGATGTCTTCTCCCCAAGTGTAAACATGTCCATGGCCTTTAATCTGTGTAATGATGGGCACCCAACAATATAAGAGAGTGTCCCCTCCCTTATCTGTAATCAATCTCGAAGCAAGGATGCCCATGATAGCCTTGTGGAGGACAGGAATGTCTAACTCTACAATGGAGTGGACCCTCACCCCCTTCTTTGACCCCATTGAAAATACGACATCCCCCATATAAGTGGCCCACTGAACCACCTGAGATCTTGACACTGCTGTCTTAAGAGACAATAGCCTCCTAAGGATCGGAACCCCTAGTATACGGTAAACATCCTCCATGGTGATGGTTCACTCACCTCTAACTCCTGGCAATTAGAAATTGTTTTGATCCGCATCCCAATATGAAAATAAGTCACATAATATGTGACTAGTAGGTGCAACGTGAGGGACTTGTGTAATCCTCCAAATGCCAGCCCTCTGAAGAGTATCTCGCTCTACCTGAGTGAGTGCCTCTAACACTACTGGGATCCAATCACACTCCCTCTCTTAACTCCATCTAATGTACTCCTCCTTTTGCATACACCCAGAAACACAGAAAAGGAGTAAGTTAGTAACAAAATCCGATTAAAAAAGCTAACAAGAACATGTAAAAATGCTAAAAATGCAAACACAAGTAAATAAAGCATCTTTTGTTGCATTCTGTTATGAACTTCTGCCTTGTGCAGAATGGCGGTTCCATAACTGCCACCTTCTAAGGTGTTATGTTTGTGGAGCCTATTTTCATGTTAGAGTGTGGTACACATTCTATGTGTAACACTCGGGTATTTTTTACGGCGGTCCCATGGTATTTTTACGGCAGTCTATGTGTTACACTCGGGTATTTTCATGGGTGGTTTATTAACCCATGGGTAATGGGTAACCGTTATGGGCTGTTTTTGGGCCCATGGTTTTTTCGGTTTTTTGCCCATTGTTTTGATACCCATGGTTTTGTATCAAACTGCTTAAGCAGTTGTCTATTTATATGGTCTTATGCATATGATAGATGGACAAGCAAATGTATTACAGATGTGTTTTGAATTCGGGTGTGAATTCTGTAGAGTTTTTTGAGCATAGCTCCAAATGGATCTGGGTATTGTATTGAGAGAGTGGGGGCTTGTAATAAAATCTGAGCAAGTGATTCTTTGTGGGCGTAGCCCAAATTGGGTGAACCACGTTAAATCTTGTCTCTCTGTGTTGTGTTATTTATTCTGCACTTTTATTTACGATCTGTAATATTTTCTGCATATTAGTTTCTACTGTTGCGATTCTGTAATGGATTATTCCGCATATTTTATCTCTTATTTCCTAACATAAGGTGGCAGTCCCGTAACCACCACACTGTGTAGGGCCGCAGTCTTGTCCCGAACCTGCGAATGGCTCAAAAGCCCTTAAAATCACCAAAAACAAGGAAAATACACCATTTTAACTAAAATAAGGACCTACCCTATACACGCCCCCTAGAGACTCATTTAAAACTAGTATTTTCAAAAATAACCCCCCAAGACAAAGATTTTATCATTTCAACATTTTAGGTTTAAAATCAATAAATTGAGAAGAAGTAACCTAAGACTTCGTGCGTCGATGTTCCACTCTCAGAGGCATGATCGCTATATCACCATGAACATTTTGACTATACTCTCATTGAAAACTGTCACCGTGGGTCCTAGAGCTCAAAAACTATCAAATCAATCTGTGTAAATGAATAGTAAAATGAGTTCATTATATATATATATATAGCTTTTTAAAATTGATTTTGAATGTCTTTTGCAAGGTCAGAGCATTGATGGAGGTAAGCTCTAAACTCCACACAGATGGTAAGTCCTCATTTCCTATCAATTTAGTTTTATTTCTCAATTTGTTTTATCTAGCTGCACTTGAGTCCCCTTTTTTATTTTGCAGATAGCAGGATTTTGGATGGCGACTTTCCGACACATGGGCATGTCAGGTATAACTCCTAACTCCCCATTTTGGGACCGCCATACTCGGATCCACCATTTTACACCTCTTCATGGCTAAGACGCTTCTTTGAGGGGGAAATATGTATGTACCCAAAATTGTAGGGTACTGTACTGCAAAAAAGATGTTACGCATACCCCAATGATGATACAGGTCTCCTCACAAGGTTTTCAAGATCCAAAAAATCTCGCCAAGTATATGTTTGTATCCCATATGCCTCACTCAGCCTCCAGGTGCTTTATTCCACCCTCTACCCCCCCTTTATTCTTACATTTTGGTCTTAAGTGACGAGACCGCCACCCTGCCTAAGCGACAGTCCCGTGACCTATTCCCAGGTAAGGGCAGCAGTCCCATAACTGCCGCCCTATACAGGGCAGCGATCCTGTTCATGTTTTCCAGAAACTTCTGACGATCGCGTCAAACGTAAATCCTCAATTTCTATCCACATTTTTTAGCTACTTTACTTTGCATTTATGTTTTGGCCACCCTATGAATAGTGTTTTCACTTTGTTTAATGGTAAAAGAGTTCAATTCTAAGTTATCTTCTAGTGAATGCATTTGCTATAAGTAGCCAACTTGTTTTCAAACAAAAGGCCCCTCTCCTTCTCTATTTAATCATTCAGTCTTTTGATTTTCTTCCTTAGAATTCTAATATTTTCATGTTTTGCATCCATTGTTAGTTTTCCTTTGCTATTTAGAGGTCATTCAATCTTCTTGTTTCATTCTTGCTTCATTGTTGTTCCATGCAAGTCAGTTTAGAATAAAATAGTTTCATTCTTAGATTGGAATTCATTTAGAGTTGAAGGTTTTGTTTAGCCATAAAAGATAGCTTCTAAAAAATCTAGGCACATTTGTGTTTTATTCCCGCAATAAATCCCACTAGGAATTGCATAGTCAAGCTCTGTTCACTTGCACTATCTCTCTCTTACTTGCATTGTATTCGGTCTATATCTAAAAGTTGTCATTGTTCAAGTGCCTTATTTTGTTGATTGTATCATATACACACTTTTCTGGATTCAAGAGAACACGAAGGAACAAGGAGATCAAACCAAGGGGACAAAGTCACGCACAATTGGATTTAACACTGTTCTATAAATTCCAGGTTTTATCTATCAAAGTTCTAGTTACAATGTATCAAATAGAGTAGTAAATTAGTTTATTTCAGTCAAAGCTCACTATCGATATTTCTAGGGAAGCTGTGGGGATTGATAGTTTCTGAGAAACTGTGATTCATTCCTCACTTCTGAGGTAGGATCGAGAGTCTTTAAATCTAAAATAATTAGTTGCTTAGATATTTAGGATAAATTCACAACTAAACAGACAAATAGCTACACCAAGCTACTTTTTTTGTTTTAATTCTGTTACTATATTAGTTGTCCATTTTCTAAATATATTAGCATAGTTGTTCTTTTAATTTCATTAAAATACTTCATCGAAAATACAAAAATAAAAGAATACATGTATAGTGTAGATATATCTTTCATAATTACTTTTTTAGTTTTAGTTAAAAGTTGAATCGTTTTGTATGACAATCACCAGACCTAGAGATCCCAGAGAATACATTTTCAAACCAATAGTGCCTCAACCAAATCTCCCCACAACACTAGCTGATATAGATCAATACCTTAGGATATAGTTCTTTCGAACAACATCAAACCTACAAGCAATTAGTGAAAAAAATGAGAGAGTTAAATACCGAAGACTACAAGGCATACACATTCTGGTCAAATCATCCTAACTATAGACTCCCCTGATAGAATATCCACATGACCATACAAGAACCCAAAAGAGAACAAATATTTGGCTATGATCCATTAGTTCTGCACCCAGATGCAGGAGACCTTCTTATCGACATAGACATAGGGTTACATATTCAAGTTGCCTAAACCCCCGTAAGGTATTTTGAGAAGGTCACACAACTCCTCGTACTAAACATAGAAGCTGAAAAGGCTTATGACCATTGGATAGTTAGAAGAAGAGATTAATTCTTCACATGACCATAATAGGTCCACAATAACCACAAACTCACAGTTGTGATCCCCAGGTCCCACAACCCAACGGGCCTACAAGTTAGTTAAGTATTGACACTGGTTTATGAACACTGGTATTTATATCCTCACCACTCCCGCTAGATATCATAACGCAGTTCTCCATATTAAATATCGAAGCCAATCAATCCAACATTTTCTGGGCTAGACCAGAAAACCACCCATAGTTTATTACAAATCCACTGCACCTCTCATTACCATTTTCCATGGCCTTGTCAAGAAATATACACGAAGCAGCTACAGGTCATTTTCCACATATCCAACAGCCAATAGATAGGATCTCGGTAGATCTCGACATTGATTAGAGCCTTCAAACAGTTATTATATCCGAATGATGCATTACACCACTTCAGGTTAGGAGGGCCTTCTTTGCCTTAGATTCATAGATTCCGTTATTGCGTATTGAGGATATAATATTACCCGACTAGTTTGTCTGTATCCATATATATTCCACATTCACCGGCTATCTCGGCACAACCTCGGGAGGTCAGGTATGAGGAATAGGTACTTGTAGATTTCCATTCTCGCATGTCACTTTTCCATGGTACAGTAACCCTCTTTCCTTATTTCTCTGACTCCCCTTTACCTCTCTTCGTTGTAAATTTATCTTTTGTAACTATTACAATCACTTTTCGATAGGTTTAGTGAAGTGTTCTTGTGTGATCCCCATCCCATGGGCCACCCCATAAATTTTAGGTAGTTTATATTGAATAATGGAGGGTATAATTTTAAGAGACCTATGGGAAATTAGAGGTGGAATATCCATGTTGAATATCCTCAGAACCACATTCATGACAAAGGAAAATTTCTTGGGGTTTACGAATAAAATGTTCTAAAGGCATAATTATCATTATTGCATGACAACATTACTCCTATCATGCAACAAAAAAATTATCATCATGTGAAAATAAATTTTGTTTCACGTAACAACAATTTTTTTGTCGCGCGACGACAAATGTCTTATCGTAGGACAATAAATGTCATGTCATGCAATAAGAAATTTGTTATCATGTGAAAGGACATTTACTATCACAAGAAAGTGAATTTTCATCTTTACTTATTACTTTTTGCATTCCTTGATATTTGTTACATAACTATACTTGTTTTCACGCATCTCTCTTTTCTCCTTGTTGCTTGTTCACATGATACTTGATTATACTTTTCTATACGGATGATAACTTACTAGTAAGTTACTAGTATACTACCTAGTGAATTACCTATATCTATATAGGAGCAGTTTTCAATAGTAGGTAAAGCTAACCCCTAAAAAAAATTATACTAGAAAATTTAGGTGAAAGTTACACTTTCGTACTCTGAAAATTTCACCTTTTCAAATTTTCCAAATTTGGAATATTCACCAAATTAAGAGTATTCGCTACTAAAATGTTCCCTTAATAATGGATGCCTACCCATATATAAGAAGGATGGGCTTAGCCTTGGATCATTGGTGAAAATTAAATAATTTGTAAAAGAAAAAATTATTGTTCCAACAAAGCATAACCATTAAAAAAACAAAATCATAAAAAAACAAGATACATGTAACTATTATGATTAGATAACCATGTTTAGAAAAAGGCTTGTAATGTTACTCATGAACCACCTACTACAATGTTAGAAAAATTTATTGTATGTTACAATGTATACAATTAAAAATAGGAATGGAAGTAATTGTTATTTCAATGATAATAATTAAATATAGAGAAGTGTAAAAGTAGTTGTCCTAGGAGCATCAATGGGAGTGGTTGATAACAATGTGAAGCATAATGAATTATGTGATAATTGGTAAATATATTGTGTTCATTTCAAAAGTTCCATGTGAACATGTACATGTGTATGGAAAAAAATGATAGAGCATAAGATTAATCAAAGTAATATAATAAGTGATATGGAACATAGAATAGTATAAGCAACGAATGCCACATTTGATCAAGATGTAATATATTGTTTTGGAAATTTTTCAAAAATTTACATGCCAATAAATTGTTATAATATGAAATTCTATGACTAAGAGAGGGGAGAAAGGTTTCCCTTGATGTTTGTTTTAAAATGAGGTCAATGTAGGTAAGTACGCCCTTAACATTTATGTTTGAACTTATAACAATAGTTCATCATCGAGTAGCAAGTGGTAAATGGTATGAATCAAGTGTGAATGCCATAGTGGTCTATCTAATGATGATAGAGGGAGAGGGCCCACTATCTAATAATGCAAAAGAGGAACACATGTGAACATAATCCAAGAACCTAGTCTCATGTGAGAGTGCATGTTTCAATATGACTAGAGTAGTTTTATGTCAGGAATGTGTGGAATGATACTGTGAACAAGGCCTAGATGTGCCAAGTATAGTATTTATCTGATGTGTATACCTATACCTATGAGGTGGGCTATGAAACTGATGTAGCTATCATGGATGAGAAGCAAAATTCAATTTTGTAGGAGATCTAGGTGATAGTGTGGAAGTATAAAAATAATATACATGAGCCCACGATTACTATTAGTAATATATTTAGTAGTAGGTGTAGGAAAAATTAAAGGTGTAAAAATAATAAAATATAGGCATAAAGGATCCTATTATGGGATGTCGAAATGATCACAATGTAATTCTCATGTATACACTTAACGTACAAATGGGCAATAGATGGGATGGGTTAGGAATCCCTAAGCCAAGGAAGTAAAATGACTATGTCACAATGTGTAACCTCAGACCTAACAGAGAAATGCATAGAGATTGTAAGATGACCATCAGTGATTGGGAAAACTATATTTCTATGGGAAGTAGGTGATCTACATTTCTTATGAGATCAGGAAAATCTAATAGATCGAAAGAAATATCATGAACATACATTAGGTTTGAATGTAAGATGCACTATGACATTGTTAACAACTTTATTAGAAACATAAGCATAAATGTGTAATCTATGTGATGAAAAAGGAAGAATTAAAATTAACATTAGTAAAAGTAATGACACGTGGAAGAAGATCAGTTACCAACAATGAATCTAAGGTGATGATCCGAAGAGGATGCAGGAAGAACATGATAAACATGATTGGAAGAAGACTGGGGAAATTCTCTTTCTTGTTTGGGTAATGGATCATTAAAAATTGTAAGCTTAAGATTATCATGGGTATATTTAAAAATATAAATTTTCTACTTAGGTAGCTCAATTTCAATTTTATCAATTATATCTTGAATCAAATTTCTATGATTAAATAAGCTATTAGTAGAGTGGGCATTAGATGTATGATAATTAGAATGTGTATTTTCATCAAAATTCTTTCAATGATGACGATTAGGATCTAGCTTAAGAGGAGATGGAAGAGAAATCTGATTGATTTTAATAAGCTTGGCAATCAACATACAAGGTGGATATGATAATCTAGTAAAAGTGCATCATGTAGGTTATATTCAAAGATTTACAGGTTGGGTTATAATATGGATATTATGATTTTTTTGATTTCACTTTCCCTTATAGGAATATTTTCTTTGCAACATGTAAGTAGATTGATTAGAAAAATTAGCACCATAATACATTTTACCTAGAGAAAGTAACTTGATTTTAAATAATTTCAATGTATGGTATAGATGATCAAAGAGTGAAAAGATTTGAAGATAACACATTGTTGCAAAGTAGGAAACATGATTTGCAAACAAACATATTGCAATTTAGTTTCAGCTAAGAAATTTTCCATTTGAGAAATATTTTTCTTAAAGTGCAAAACACAGTCACTAAGATATTCATTATATCATTTCTTCACTTTTTCCATTTGTGAATATGATATATTTGTTCTAGTATTCATAGAAAAGTGATCCAATTTTTTTTAAAAGGATTAAAATATCTAACAAAGTACAATAGAAAGTCATAAAACCATTACAATGAATATTCATGTAAGCTCCTACAAAATAACTTGGTCAATAATTCTTCATCACAAGATTAATGTAAGAATGTAACATAAACTGATATAATATTCTCTTGCATATGGTTATGACCATAAAAAGAGGAAAATTAGGTGAAGCAATATTGGGAGGAAGTGGATAATAAGAAAATTAGGGTGCGAGAGGACTATATAGTAAGAGTAAAGAATAAATAAATGGAGATGAAATAGAATAAGCATAAGAATATTTATGTAATTAATGAATTTGAGCTTGTAAATCATGATCCGAAGAATCTAAGGCATATGTTATTAAATAAGTTCTAGAGTTTTTATATGAGAAATAAGAAGGAATGAAATATGATTATTAGGGGTAGGAATAGGGATGAGAATAGGTGAGGCTCTTGATTGGGGGAGGGGTGGTGAGTGGAATAAAATATTTTTTTGTAGTAGTGGGGAAAATGTAAGTATTTGGAGGATTTTATTTAGAGATCCACTAGGATTATTCCCAAAAATAAAATAACAAGAGATCTAGGTTCTCAGGATGATCAAGAAGTTATTTATTTACATTATTTATATTGTTAGTGATAAACTCATGAAAGGTACTAGAAATGATAAGAAACAAGAAGATATGATAAAGGGGCTACAAGGATCGGCTTCGCCAAATAATTTAGAATAACTTAAATCTTATCACATGAATGAGATCAAACATATATAAGATTAGTAAGAAATATCTAACAAGTAATGCAAATCAAATGTGAAAAATAAATAGGTAAGAATGATTTAGCTTGTATCCAAGTTTTTGGAATGACCCTGGGATGGAAACAAGGTGGAATAGATAGATCTGGTTTGAGTATACTTTTTCCAGAAAACTAAGATCTCCAAACCTTATAAATAGAACTATGTAAAGGAGGCCAAGAAAACCTCATGTGCTAGTGTCCAAACTTGTCAATAATGTCCTAGAAACAGTTACAGATATGATATTTTCAGGATTTGGACTTTTATTCCCCATTTAATTATTTTTCACTCTAGTGTCATTGTAGGGTTTCATTGTTGCAGCTAAACCTGTAAACAAACCCTTTGTTACATAAAAAATGATGAAACACACATTATATGGAATAAATAATGCTTATTTTTTAGTCATACTGACCTCAACGATGACTCCAATGTGAATGCCACTAAACATTACACTACATTTAAGACTCAATATAGCTCTAGTATATGTCTGTGTTAAAATTTTATCAATTGAAGATAGGTTTCCATTATACTTGTCGCACCAAGATAAGTGGCTACAAATTATTTTCCCACAGGATGAAGGTGTGAGATGGAATTCAGGAATATCCCTTCATGTGTAGTAAAATATGTCACCTAAATATAGTTCTTGAATATTTCTCTTTATCCCCGGTAGATAGGAAATAATAGCGTAAATTACCTCACCCCTAATAGTAGAGATTAATTTATGTAAATATATGATTACTTCATTTGAATATCATAATTAACAACTAAAAATATGACCAATAATCATAACTAGGAATTTAGAGAAGATAATAGTGAATGTGGAATTTCAAATTTAAGAAAAGGAGGGAAAAGGAAGGAAGTTCCTAAAGGGGACAATGGTATATGAGAGTTGTTTCCCCTAATGGGAAGTAATATCTAGGTTTATGGGAGGATAAAATAGGAAATACATAGCTAGGTCATATGCTTTTCAAAGTCCAAAAGTATAATAGTAATTCTAAAAAATCAAATGATAGAAGAATTAAAAGGATATAAAAATGTAAAAGAAATATAAGTTTTGTTAATGTCTTTTTTTCTTTCTAAAGAATTATTGTCGCCAAATCACTGCACCCCCCCGAATGGCCAGGATGTGAATAGGATGTTCGGTGTGATTGGGACACATGGGATCACCTCTCAAGCTGTGGGACTTGGGCTCGAGGTGAACCTCCGGAGAAGGCCGGCTTCCTCTTCCTAAACTAAGTGTTGTACTACTCCTAGTGTAACAAAAATGATTATCTAGTCCTATGCTAACATTTTCATGGGGTTTTAGGGAAAGAGATTTACAGAAATGAAACTATACTAGGGATGGTGATGCACCAGATAAAGGGTGTCTTCAGATTCAGGAAGGGTTAATTTGAAGAGGGTGTGTGCACCACAGGTCAACTTCACCTACTGCAACTTAGAGAGGGTACAGGATACCACAAACTAAGAGACACGCGTTCCCTTTGTTAAACTTTATCAGACCGAGAAATATACCAGTTTCCCAGTGAAGAAGGATGAACTCAAGAAGGGTGAACAGACACCACAACTCAACTGCATGCAATACTTCACCACTCGATAAGCACAGAACTCCAAGAACCTGCAATAGAACTTAAACTTGCACAGTGTACCTGCAAGTATGAGAAAGGCACAAAGAAGCACAGAAGGATGAAAGGACCGAGATTAGTCACAAAACACACACTTTTATTGCTTCAATAACATGCACAATGCATCATACATTCAGAAGAGGCAATAGTTGCCATTACAGTCTTGAAGAGGAGGCTTGAAAGTTCTCTCAACACACAAGAACAACTTGCAGAAGAGAGAGGATTCTTGAAAAGTATACACTCGCCTGAGATATCTAACTGTCCAACTTGTCTGAACTGTTGGAACCCTTTGAAATGAGCTTCCAACTTACATTTATAGAAGAATATGTGAGAAAGAAGAGGAAATGGTCATAATTGCATTCCTAAAATGAAGGCCCATGATGTATTTATTGCAGTTAGTTGAACTACCTGAGAAGGTTCCATCATGGGTCATTAATTGCCTGATGACCTAGTCTTCTCAATTAATTAAAAGAATATTTAAATAAATTATTTAAATAATAATAATAAATATTATTATTAAAATATTTAAATAAAAATATTAATTTAATTAACATAATGTTGGGACCCCCCCATTGACCCGTTTGACTTGAAGAGGAGGGGGGTCCATGTGGAAATAGTCTGCACAAATCTCAACTCGGTGAGCTTCGAATCCTCTAACTCGGTGTTGCAATCGATTTTGAACCCCACACTAACTCTTTCCTCGTCTTGGCAATCGAGCTCTTTTGCATTGAGTCCTTCAAATGGTGAGCTATCAAACTTGATTCTTATCATTTTGCTAAAATGCATGTAGATCCTGTGAACCTGGCCTGACGCAATATTAAGACTCGCCTCACGAATGCCACTGCTACGGTCTTGCTTCAAACTCCAAATCGAGCCATTCTGAATTACCAAGCCACCTATATGCATTGTGAACATGAAGCTTTAAGCCCGAAATTGAAAGCCTCTACAAATACATTAAACTTCAACACCCGCGAGCTTATTCTTTATCTCGACTTGGTACCAATGTTTCCACAATATGAAAAGTTTGACTCTAAATCATACTTAGTGGATTTGATCCATAATACATTGGTTGTACCCACAGAGGTTAAACAATTCAATGAATTTAAATTATTTCACTCCTGCATGTTGCGCCATTTAGAAATGATTTTCGAGCTATGAAAATTGTTAGGGATCACGTTACGTGGCCCTGTCAACACTGAATCGATTGATTTCTCTGTGATAGCTCTAGTCTTGACAGATAGAGTTATTTCTTCTTGTTTTGGACCACATATTCACATGCATTCCACGTTCAAACTCCATGAAACAACACCACGAGCTCTCTCAACTGATTCGACCTGGCTTTGTTTTGCATATCAACCCGAGCACCCGGTTGGCTCAAACTCACTTGAATGTCGTGCTTAACCCAACATTTCTAAAAAGAATGGTTTTACCACAATGTTCACGGTTCTTCCTTATCATATAACACTTGTAGTAAGAATGTTTTGGCTTGGCCATAATAAGCACAATTTGTACCTTCCAAACGATGAGAAAATGCCATTATCAACAAAGACCTAATGTTGCCATGATGATGACCCAGGCTTCATGCCCGTAACATGTCGATAGACACTCTTGAGACTGATTTTTGGCCAAAGAGCCCTTCGGTATTTTGGTAGTGCACTCGGAAATCTCGGCTCCAATCAACAATTATGCCACTATTGGGATCTTAGTATGGCATAGGTAGCTGTGAGCTAAACCATATACTCATTTTTCCAGAAACTAAAAGATCCTTTATGTTACAATTTGCAACACATAAAATAAGCCCTTCAAAAAATACATTGAACAAACTGGGGCAACCAAAAGGACCTTGGAAAAATGTACAGGTAACAACCATATGAATTCTTCCTTAGTCGTGGATCAAAGCTGATAGAAATAAGCTAGATAAAAACAACTTGAAATTACAGTATAAGCGTTCATTGTTAAAAAACAAGTTTCTCTGAACCTGGTAAAAGAATATTTTTATTGTCTGATTGGACGTACATAATGGAAGGGTATAAATATTGCCTACTGCCCACAGAGTTTCTCAAAGAGACCATTTACAAGTAACAAGGATGCAGCAAAACGGCCGACCGGGTATTTTCAGAGCTGACCTTCACATTTAATTCGTTTCTAGGAAAAGAAATGCTGAGCAATACGAATCGTTTCATTCTGCACCGTAATAAACCTTCATCTCCTGACCCGGGAAAATTTTATGAAGCCTTGAATGACGTGACTCCAATCCATCGTATACAGCAGTGAATATTTGTTTCCTGCAGCTGTGCGTGGGAGCTTGTCTCGCGACCACCGAATGCTGAAGCGTTCAAAAGACTACTGTGCTGCACGTGCCTGCTGCCTATGGTTGATCTATCTCGCGACCACATTAGTTCAGAACTGTACAGAGGATGAGGAGAAGGTCGTGGTAGTTATTAAAGCCGATTCAAAATCTGAATAGTTCAGTATTCTGATTGGAATCCTAACAAGGGCGGACCTGTATGAACGGAGACACTTTCTTCGTATGATCGATGGAACCCAATCCACAGTCCATGCAACACGCATCCTTTGATCTCCATGCACTCGCCGCTCCACTCGGCATTTGACTCGTTCCTCTAACCTGGCGTCATTCTTTATTCACCGGTTTATATGGCAATTCACTCGCCATCTCTCGGTTATCAACTTCCTCCTGGTGACTCGCACAACGTGCTCCGATCCTGTTTACACGGCCCGTGCGGAATTTTGATCACGGTTTTCCATCTTAATATTTCCCATTGGCACTGGTCGCCTGAATCTCCCCTTCACGGAGTGAACAGCTTGGAATGCCATCTTAATATTTCCCATTTGGCATACCAGCTCTGAATTCCCGCATAACGGCTTGGCCACACCAATCCACGGGCCCCGGCCTCAGCTTTGCCGCGCAAACTTGGAAATTTGACCCGATTTCTCCACTTTTCCACCAGCGTGCGGGATCTTCATGAATCTTCTCCTGCCGAGTTTTCCTTCAACAGATTTGAGGATAACATTAAACTCTCAGTGCAAACATTTCAGCTGTAGCTTGTAAGGTGTGATAATTCCGACAGAATCCTTTATGCTCGCCAATCTAGTGACTCGTTGAAGATGCTCATATAATTGCAAAGCAAATTGTGCCTCATGAATATTATGATATGAAACAGTCCCACCTCTATGAGATTCACTTCCATGAGTTACATCGTAAAACAAGTAAGATCTCGATAGAGAGTCTTTGTAATAAATTTCCTCAGGTCTGCTGGTAACACTCTTACTGTCACTTAATCGATTTTCATAAAAATATCTTGAAGGAAAATCCCAAATTTGAGGATGCATTCGATGCTGAACAGATAAAAACATCGTTGGACGACTTGCTTGCTGGAAGTGCTCAAAAAGGCTTCTACTATACTACAACATGTCAACTACCTGTGCACCAAATGCTCGGCCGAGGAAGGTCTGAACACCGTTATAATTTACAGCTCTGTTTAAAATGTCAGTTTGACTCAATTTTACATGGGTATTCCATGGTGCTTATACTATCTTCCTGGGTCGATAGAAGTCCTTCCATTATGTAATTACAAACCCGAGATTCAATGATGTTGAACCTCCCATATCTGCATAATTTCATATCATCTCGGTCAAACAAGATAATTCTCCCAAGTGGTTGGTCGAGCACTGTCTTAATGGATTAAACCTGGCATCATGTTGACTTTGACTCTCCCTGACTTGGCCTTCAGATCTTTTTGCATCGATCTCCACCGAGATCCTTGTACAGTTCCTTTCATTTGTCAATTTTCAATGAGCTATATTTTGCATTAACAAGACCATCGTCGAGCTCTTACAACTGAGAGTCTCTACTGAGATGATTTCCGAGATGACTATCAATTTGACACCGGGTTCTTTAACAACTCGACCCTGAACTCTTCACTGAGTCGAGATCAACTGGGTGCCTTTCGATGCTAGGTGATCTCTTCATATGCAATTTAGGAATTATTTTTTAATTATTGCATCTCGATAATAACCGAAGGTGGGTTCCTGGGACTATTATTTCATTTTGAACGTGATAGGACCCCCTTGTCCAATCTTGCCAGGTGTGCAAAATTGGATAACATTTTTGGCGACCTCTCGGGGATGATTACCTGCTAAGCATGATTCCAGTAGCCTTAAGTCATCCATTGGGCATGGAGTCTATGTTGGAATCTTGAAAGTAGTATGACACATCCCGAAATCTCCTTGAACATTGCTGATATCCTAGACCTCCCTAGAATGCTAAGCATGAAGTATACTGAATCTATTGAATGCTTGACATCCATGGAACACTGCAAAATTTTGAATGAAGCAGATTTTGAAACTCTTAATGAAACCTTGAACCTTCTTCTCCTTGACACCTTCCAATGATGAAACAATGTGCAGAAAAACACAAAACAACAACACACAACAATGTGCATAAGCACTTGGAGGAAAACACCTAATTTAACTGTACAGGGGGTGGAATGCTTCTCAAAAAAAAGTTTTGAGATGTATCCGATTCACATGAATGGGCAGTTCTTCTCCATTGAGCCTAGATAGACGAAATGAATTTGCCTCTTTGCAACTTGTGATGATGTATGGCCCACTCCCGAGAGAGTCAAATTTGGCATGCTTTCCTGGTTTGGCCCTGTCTTCATCCCATTTGAGAACTAAATCTCCCTCTTGAAAATGCCTGTCGGACGCCTTCTTGTCAAAATATTTCTTAACTTGAGCCTGATGCTGCTCCAAAGTTTTCATAGCCTTCTCTCATACTTCCTCTAACTCCATGAGTTCAGCAAACCTTACTGTCAGAGGATCACTCTCTATAACTTCAAGTTGATGAGCTAACTCCAAAGAAGGTAACTCCAATGAGAGTGGGAGTTTTGCCTCTCTTCCATATACAAGAACAAAAGGAGAATTTTCGATGGCCCTTTTAGGTGTGATCTGATCTGCCCATAAGGCAGTCTTAAGCTGTGTATGCCAAGTCCTCTTGTTAGTTTCCACTGTGCGCTTAATAATCCTTATGAGGTTTTTATTGCTAGACTCAGCCAATCTGTTTCCTTGTGGATAGTAATTGGATGAAGGTTTGAGGTATACCCCATTTTTAACAGCCCATTTACTCAATTTCATACCAAGAAAAGCCAGCGCATTGTCTGAAATGACTGTAAACGGAACACCGAACCTCGTCATTATTTCCTCCAAAAATTCTAGAACTGCCTTTTCATTGCTCTCTTTTAATGCTACCGCCTCTGTCCATCGAGTAAAATAGTCTGTTGCGGTAAGGACCCACTTATGTCCGTCACTGGATGGAGGATTAATCATTCCGATGAAGTCCAACCCCCATTGAACAAAGGGTTGATCCACTTGAACTGGATGTAGTGGAAGAGCTGCCAACTTCTGCTTACCTGTGAAAAAGGCACATTCCTTACATTTCCTTACCCAGAGATGGGCATCCTTGAATAAATCCGGCCAATAGTAGCTGGCTCGCATGATCTTGGTACATGTTGTTCATGCAGAATAATGTCCTCTAGATAGGCCATTATGAAATTCTTCTAGTATCTTACTTACCTGTTTCGGTCCTATGCACCGAAGGAGAACGCCATTCAAATCTTTTCGAAAGAGAATGCTATCTACCAAAACATATGGGATAGATTAAAGACGGAAAGTTCGTCTTTGGTTTTTATCCATCTTTGTCAGGTATGCTCTTGAGAAGATGAAATTCTTCATTTTGGATAACCAGTCAGCTTGATCAACATCCTCATCAGTATTTAGGAGTGTCACATCCTCATTACCTTTTGATTCCATGTCTGCAGCAAGTTGCTCACATAAACCCTTACCTCTGACAAGTTTAGTGACTTTGATATGCACATCATACTCCATTACCTTTGTGATCCATCCAGCATGCTTTTTGTTCATTTCTTTGTTCAGCAAAAACTCCTTGACACCTGGATGAGACACCATCAGATGAATCTTGTTGTTGGACAACATGTGCTTGAATTTCTTCAAAGCTTGAATAACCGCAAAAACTTGATTTTCAATGAATGAGTATTTGAACTCGTAGTCTTTGAGGGATTGACTGAAGAAAGTAATTGGTTGCTCCATCAGGTTGTTGTTTTGTTGGGTGAGGATCCCTGAAATACTGTCTTGACCTGCAAAAGCATAAAGGATAAAATCTTTTTCAAACCTGGGGTTCACAAGTGTGGGAGCTTGGGAAATGGCTATTTTGATGGCTTCGAAGCTTTCTCGTCCTTCCTTTGTCCATGAGAATGGCATGTTTTTCTTTAGCATGGTTGTCAGTGGTTTAGCCAATGTCGCGAATTGAGGGATGAATCTCCACATGAAATTTATGGTTCTCAGAAAACTCTGGAGGCCCTTCTTGTGACTTGGGAGAGATAAGGACATAATTGAATGAATCCTGGCTGGATCGATTGATAATCCTTCTGCTGAAACCACATGCCCCAACAATTTTCCCTCGTGCACTGCAAAAATACATTTCTTGGGGTTAAGTGAAACCCCAAATTCCCTACACCTTTGGAAAACCTTCCTTAGATGTGTGATGTGATCTTCTGCATGCTTAGAGCATACAGTTATATCATCAAGGTAAACTAAAATAATATCGTTGATTAGTCCCTTAAATGCCATGTCCATGGCTCTTTGGAAAGTAGCCCCGGCATTGGACAATCCGAATGGCATTTTATTGTAGGCATACGTGCCCCACTTGGTAGTGAAAGCCGTTTTGAATTGGTCGGATTCTTGGACTAGGATTTGATTGTAACCTGAATATCCATCGAGCAAAGAAAATCTTTGAGCTCCTGCCACCGTTTGAAGGATCTGCTCCATCGATGGAAGAGGATAATGGTCTTTTAATGATGCACGATTCAAATCCCTGAAATCTACGCATAACCGGATCTCTCCGTTCTTCTTCCTCACGGGCACCAAATTGGCTACCCATGAGGAATGCTTGATGGGAAAAATTATACAGGCCTCGATGAGCTTGGTTAGCTCCTTTCTCATTAGTGGCTCAATTTTGGGATTAATTGGTCTCTGTTTTTGATGAACTGGCTTAGAATTAGGATCCTGTTCGATGGTATGTTGTGCTAGACCTGGATCAAAACCATGTAGATCTTTATAGCTCCATGCAAAGATGTCATGATACTCTTGACAAAGTTTGATGAAAGCTTCTTTCTCTTCAGAAGTACACACTTTTCTGATCTTAAGAAATTTTTCATTTGATACTTCAACTTCCTCAAAATATTCTTCTCTAACCACCTTGTTAGGGCTTTATCTTGTGGCTTGGTCATCTGAATTGAAAATGGATTCCAAAGTGACTAAACCTTTTGGTAACTTGTTGCTTTTCAATTGAATAATTTTCTCACCATATGACTCCTGCAACTTATCTTGATTCTTTGTAGCAAACTCTGCCTCTTCTTGTAGGAAGAGGATAATTTGTTTGTAACTATCAAACACTTGCCAACTACTCACATTATCAGGGACTGCTGGTCGAACCACCATTTTAACAAATTGCTGCCCTTCTTTCATGATATCAACTGGTATGTTGTATTGTGAACCAATTGTAGCAAGCCTATATGCATCTTGATTTTGATTTCTAGGGATTGCATGGATTCCAAAAGCTTCAAAATCTTCAATCAGGTCCCAGACTCGGTTCTTATATGATCTTAAAAGATCATTTTTGGATGCACTACGTGCCGAAACTTGATGAACAACTAACTCACTATCTCCAAAAATAGTCAAGGCCTTGATTCCCTTCCTTTGGGCTAGCTGAATTCCTTGCACAAGAGCCTCGTATTCAGCAACATTGTTAGTGCAACTGAACTGCAACCGGAAATATGAGAAGTACTTATCTCCCTCTGGAGAAATTAACATAACACTAGTACCCAATCCATTCTTACTTCATGAGCCATCAAATAACAATTGCCAGAATCCTTTAGAATCACTTGGTGTTTTGACAAGTTGTGGTATGATCGTATCTTCTTCATGGATACAGTAAGTACCTAATCCTGTTTCTTCCAATACCAGCAAACCAGCTTCTTCTTCTGCCAATACATCAACGTAGGGATCATACTGATGATCTCTACATACTTCATCTAGCAAAGTATCAAGGACTTCCTCAATAAGGGTGGTTGGTTCATGATCGGCATCTTCCTCTTCGGGATCGCCAATGGTGTAATTCCCATTTATGGGACTAGCAGTGTAGGGTTCTACATGATTATGGCAGATTGGTTCTGCCCTTATAGTTAATTTGGTTCTGTATCGAGTCCTGAGAATCATATGCGACCAATCGGCTGATAGGTAACCGCCCATCTTGGCAGTGAAATCCCGTGATAGGCAGATGGCAAAGAGGGGAGGGAGATCAATGACTGATATGTCTTGGGAGAATGACAAACTTGGGCATGCATGAATGGTAAGTTGAAGTCCTTTGATAACCCCAACAATCTTAATAGCTATGCCATCCAGTTGAACAACCCCTCTTGCAACTGGCGCATATTGTATGCCTAGTACATCTGCAATTTGTTTCGGCATGACAGGGCTGCTGGCACCAGAATCGATCATGCAATTATGTACCAGGTGTTCGCCAATGATCAGGGAAATGTAGAATGGCGGTGGTTTTTTTGCCGTAGGAATGATTTTCCCTTCCGGTTGACACAAATTTGTAGCATTTGTCACTCCATGGCTTGGTGATCCGCTGGTTGTACTGGAACTGTTCAGAGCTTCTTGCAATAGGTTTCTTTGGGAAGGGATCGAGAGTACGTCCCACATGGTAATGCTTAGATTGGTTTTCTTCATTTGTTCTACTATGCTGAAGGGAATTACTCCAAATTTGATGACACTTTTTTGGGTATTGGGGTCCTCCTTTGGAAAATGTTTGTTGGGTACCGTGATGCCTGGAGAACCATCTTTCCCTATGGTGTGGCTAGCCGGTGTTTCTAGTGATTTCTTTCCCACATTTTTATCAACTGCCATTTGAAACCCAGGTTGAGAAGTGGATGCCAGATCAGCTTCGAGAGGTTGAGGCTCCATTGCTCTCTTTTTGGAACGAGTGTTTGCTACCACTAATGAAGAATCTATATTTAATCCGTAAAAATCTTCTTCTTGCCAGTTTAGCAAAGCGGATTCTTCAGGTGCCTGCGGTTGATCTGCTGCTTCTTGCATAGATGAATTGTTTGTTAACTCTGAAGGGGCAGATACACTTTGAACCATAAGGGCCTGGCTAAGAACCCCATTGGGACAAAGATTTTGATTGTGAGGTTGAGAGCAAGGATAACACCATTCGTAGTCTTGAACTAGATTATTTTGAACAGGTACTATAGCTCTAGATGAGCTAGCTGCAAGAGGGTTCTGAAAGTTCAAGGGCTTGACATTTGCAACTTGACTTGTAGTTTGATTTCGAAGCTGATTGTTCCCTTGAAAAGGAGAACGGTTAGCTTGATACTACTGATTTTGTGGTTGATACGGACAATTGTATTGAAATTGTTGCCTTTTGAGTGCAACGAGCTCATTTCAAAATTTTTATAGTAGTGAATTGACTTCAAATAGGTCATTTGAAGAGGCAGGGGAAGATTGAGATGGTTGCTTGGAGTCTACTGGAATAGGAGCAATGATAGGCTGATGATTCGTAAGATCTGGAGAAAAGGGCATTGGTGGTCGTGGAGCTATCTTTCCATCCTGAATCAAAGAATTCTCTGCACTTATGGCAACTTCGCAAGCATCAGGAAGTGTAGTCCCTCCCATGGACTGGATCATAACTGCTACATCACTATTCAAGGCTCGCAAATAGTACAAGAATGCATTATGTGCAGAAGGCTTTACGAGCGCCGGAATCCTATTCCAAGTCCTGTGGAATCGGAAGTTGAAATCACTCATGTATTCTTGGGAAGCTCTCTTTATGGTAGTAAGTTGTTCCAAAAGTCATAGGTGATCACTTTTGTCTTCAAATTGTTAACATAGATTTTCTCCCAACTCGTCCCAAGTGGTTATAGTGCCAACACCTAACCCACGAAACCATTGAAGCGCTTTTCCCTTGAAAGAGGTAGCAAGAAGTCTAAACTGCAATGTTGTCTTCGGTGATATTATGTACTGCACAGATGCTGGCTACATCAAAGATATGCTCCACTGGAGTAACATGAGTTTCCCCCCGTGTAGAAGGGTAAACTTTTGAGTGCCGCAACAGGTATCAGGTCACGTTGAGCCAACATGAGAGGACTGCTTGCATTGAAAGGGGGAAAAACTTGGTTCCTCGCCATAGCAATGAAAGGTTGATTTTTCTTGGGTGGAGGAAATCTTCCATAAGGAGTAGTTGAATGACCCCCTACTAGGTAAATCTGCAACTGGGGATGTCGAAATGCCTCTTTTGCTTCTCTTTGGAGGAGACAAGGAAAGTTCGATATGCTGATACTTTCCTTTCTTTGAAGAAGCTCTTGTCTGAATTCTTCGCATAAGTTACTGCACTGAGATTTGGAATCCAGAGATAGAGAGTCCCCCAGGTACTTTGACGTGTGTAAGTGAGAAGAGAAGTACCAACTCTCTCCCACCGGGCGTGCCAAAAACTGTTGTCGCCAAATCACTGTACCCCCCGAATGGCCAGGATGTGAATAGGACGTTCGGTGTGATTGGGGACACATGGGATCACCTCTCAAGCTGTGGGGACTTGGGCTCGAGGTGAACCTCCGGAGAAGGCCGGCTTCCTCTTCCTAAACTAAGTGCTTGTACTACTCCTAGTGTAACAAAAATGATTATCTAGTCCTATGCTAACATTTTCATGGGGTTTTAGGGAAAGAGATTTACGGAAATGAAACTATACTAGGGATGGTGATGCACCAAATAAAGGGTGTCTTCAGATTCAGGAAGGGTTAATTTGAAGAGGGTGTGTGCACCACAGGTCAACTTCACCTACTGCAACTTAGAGAGGGTACAGGATACCACAAACTAAGAGACACGCGTTCCCTTTGTTAAACTTTACCAGACCGAGAAATATACCAGTTTCCCAGTGAAGAAGGATGAATTCAAGAAGGGTGAATAGACACCACAACTCAACTGCATGCAATACTTTACCACTAGATAAGCACAGAACTCCAAGAACCTGCAATAGAACTTAAACTTGTACAATGTACCTGCAAGTATGAGAAAGGCACAAAGAAGCACAGAAGGATGAAAGGACCGAGATTAGTCACAAAACACACACTTTTATTGCTTCAATAACATGCACAATGCACCATACATTCAGAAGAGGCAATAGTTGCCATTACAGTCTTGAGGAGGAGGCTTGAAAGTTCTCTCAACACACAAGAACAACTTGCAGAAGAGAGAGGATTCTTGAAAAGTATACACTCGCCTGAGATATCTAACTGTCCAACTTGTCTGAACTGTTGGAACCCTTTGAAATGAGCTTCCAACTTACATTTATAGAAGAATATGTGAGAAAGAAGAGGAAATGGTCATAATTGCATTCCTAAAATGAAGGCCCATGATGTATTTATTGTAGTTAGTTGAACTACCTGAGAAGGTTCCATCATGGGTCATTAATTGCCTAATGACCTAGTCTTCTCAATTAATTAAAAGAATATTTAAATAATAATAATAAAAATTATTATTAAAATATTTAAATAAAAATATTAATTTAATTAACATAATGTTGGGACCCCCCCGTTGACCCCTTTGACTTGAAGAGGAGCGGGGTCCATGTGGAAATAGCCTGCACAAATCTCAACTCGGTGAGCTTCGAATCCTCTAACTCGGTGTTGCTATCGATTTTGAACCCCACACTAACTCTTTCCTCGTCTTGGCAATCGAGCTCTTTTGCATTGAGTCCTTCAAATGGTGAGCTATCAAACTTGATTCTTATCATTTTGCTAAAATGCATGTAGATCCTGTGAACCTGGCCTGACGCAATATAAGACTCGCCTCACGAATGCCACTGCTACGGTCTTGCTTCAAACTCCAAATCGAGCCATTCTGAATTACCAAGCCACCTATATGCATTGTGAACATGAAGCTTTAAGCCCGAAATTGAAAGCCTCTACAAATACATTAAACTTCAACACCCGCGAGCTTATTGTTTATCTCGACTTGGTACCAATGTTTCCACAATATGAAAAGTTTGACTCTAAATCATACTTAGTGGATTTGATCCATAATACATTGGTTTTACCCACAGAGGTTAAACAATTCAATGAATTTAAATTATTTCACTCCTGCATGTTGCGCCATTTAGAAATGATTTTCGAGCTATTAAAATTGTTAGGGATCATGTTACGTGGCCCTGTCAACACTGAATCGATTGATTTCTATGTGATAGCTCTAGTCTTGACAGATAGAGTTATTTCTTCTTGTTTTGGACCACATATTCACATGCATTCCACGTTCAAACTCCATGAAACAACACCACGAGCTCTCTAACTGATTCGACCTGGCTTTGTTTTGCATATCAACCCGAGCACCCGGTTGGCTCAAACTCACTTGAATGTCGTGCTTAACCCAACATTTCTAAAAAGAATGGTTTTACCATAATGTTCACGGTTCTTCCTTATCATATAACACTTGTAGTAAGAATGTTTTGGATTTGCCATAATAAGCACAATTTGTACCTTTCAAACGATGAGAAAATGCCATTACCAATAAAGACCTAATGCTGACATGATGATGACCTAGGTTCATGCCCATAACATGTCGATAGACACCCTTGATACTGTTTTTTGGCCAAAGAGCCCTTCGGTATTTGGTAGTGCACTCGGCAATCTCGGCTCCAATCAACAATTATGCCACTATTGGGATCTTAGTATGGCATAGGTAGCTGTGAGCTAAACCATATACTCATTTTTCCAGAAACTAAAAGATCCTTTATGTTACAATTTGCAACACATAAAATAAGCCCTTCAAAAAATACGTTGAACAAACTCGGGCAAACCAAAAGGACCTTGGAAAAATGTACAGGTAACAACCATATGAATTCTTCCTTAGTCGTGGATCAAAGCTGATAGAAATAAGCTAGATAAAAACAGCTTGAAATTATAGTATAAGCGTTCATTGTTAAAAAACAAGTTTCTCTGAACCTGGTAAAAGAATATATTTATTGTCTGATTGGACGTACATAATGGAAGGGTATAAATATTGCCTACTGCCCACAGAGTTTCTCAAAGAGACCATTTACAAGTAACAAGAATGCAGCTAAAACGGCTGACCGGGTATTTTCAGAGCTGACCTTCACATTTAATTCATTTCTAGGAAAGGAAATGCTGAGCAATACGAATCGTTTCATTCTGCACCGTAATAAACCTTCATCTCCTGACTCAGGAAAATTTTATGAATCCTTGAATGACGTGACTCCAATCCATCGTATACAGCAGTGAATATTTGTTTCCTGCAGCTGTGCGTAGGGAGCTTGTCTCGCGACCACCGAATGCTGGAAGCATTCAAAAGACTACTGTGCTGCACGTGCCTGCTGCCTGTGGTTGATCTATCTCGTGACCACATTAGTTCAGAACTGTACAGACGATGAGGAGAAGGTCGTGGCAGTTATTAAAGCCGATTCAAAATATGAATAGTTCAGTATTCTGATTGGAATCCTAACAAGGGCGGACCTGTATGAATGGAGACACTTTCTTCGTATGATCGATGGAACCCAATCCACAGTCCATACAACACGCATCCTTTGATCTCCATGCACTCGTCGACTCAACTCAGCATTTGACTCGTTCCTCCTAACCTGGCGTCATTCTTTATTCACCGATTTATATGGCAATTCGCTCGCCATCTCTCGGTTATCAACTTCCTCCTGGTGACTCGCACAACGTGCTCCGATCCTGTTTACATGGCCCGTGCAGAATTTTGATCACGGTTTTCCATCTTAATATTTCCCATTGGCACTGGTCGCCTGAATCTCCCCTTCACGGAGTGAACAGCTTGGAATGCCATCTTAATATTTCCCATTTGGCATACCAGCTCCGAATTCCGGCATAACGGCTTGGCCACACCAATCCACTGGCCCCGGCCTCAGCTTTGCCGTGCAAACTTGGCAATTTGACCCGATTTCTCCACTTTTCCACCAGCGTGCGGGATCTTCATGAATCTTCTCCTGCCGAGTTTTCCTTCAACAGATTTGAGGATAAAATTAAACTCTCAGTGCAAACATTTCAGCTGTAGCTTGTAAGGTGTGATAATTCCGACATAATCCTTTATGCTCGCCAATCTAGTGACTCGTTGAAGATGCTCATATAATTACAAAGCAAATTGTGACTCATGAATATTCTGATATGAAACAGTCCCACCTCTATGAGATTCGCTTCCATGAGTTACATCGTAAAACAAGTAAGATCTCGATAGAGAGTCTTTGTAATAAATTTCCTCAGGTCTGCTGGTAACACTCTTACTGTCACTTAATCGATTTTCATAAAAATATCTTGAAGGAAAATCCCGAATTCAAGGATGCATTCGATGCTGAACAGATAAAAACATCGTTGGAACGACTTGCTTGCTGGAAGTGCTCAAAAAGGCTTCTACTTATACTGCAACATGTCAACTGCCTGTGCACGAAATGCTCGGCCGAGGAAGGTCTGAACACCATTATAATTCGCAGCTCTTTTTAAAATTTTCAGTTTGACTCAATTTTACATGGGTATTCCATGGTGCTTATACTATCTTCCTGGGTCGATAGAAGTCCTTCCATTATGTAATTACAAACCCGAGATTCAATGATGTTGAACCTCCCATATCTGCATAATTTCATATCATCTCGGTCAAACAAGATAATTCTCCCAAGTGGTTGGTCGAGCACTGTCTTAATGGATTAAACCTGGCATCATGTTGACTTTGACTCTCCCTGACTTGGCCTTCAGATTTTTTTGCATCGATCTCCACTGAGATCCTTGTACAGTTCCTTTCATTTGTCAATTTTCAACGAGCTATATTTTGCATTAACAAGACCATCGTCGAGCTCTTACAACTGAGAGTCTTTACTGAGATGATTTCCAAGATGACTATCAATTTGACACCGGGTTCTTTAACAACTCGACCCCTGAACTCTTCACTGAGTCGAGATCAACTGGGTGCCTTTCGATGCTAGGTGATCTCTTCATATGCAATTTAGGAATTATTTTTTAATTATTGCATCTCGATAATAACTGAAGGTGGGTTCCTGGGACTATTATTTCATTTTGAACGTGACAGGACCCCCTTGTCCAATCTTGCCAGGTGTGCAAAATTGGATAACAGGAATCATACATATAATAACATAATTATAATTGCGATGTAATATTACTAGTAAAATTCACTTTAATTGTCTACAGTTTGGCACTAACACTTGTTGCTATCTTTCTTCTCATTGTTTTGCATGTGTCATAGTTGTTACCATGCACATACCGTATTCCGCCTAAAAGATCTCTTGAAATTTGCAAATCAGATTTAGGTTCCCTCGTTTGGACCATTGTCACTTTGATCCATCTCATGCACCAAAAATAAGTGGGGGGTAAACATCGGGTGATTATTTCACCCTCTCAACAGTCTAGAAACGAAATACATAATTGTATAGAACAAAATGTCATCCAACAAGGGATAATAAAATTGTTTAGAATAGGAAATGAGCTATGAAAAATAAAGGGACACAAGCACTAAGATCAGACATAAATGGTGGGTGCTAGTGTCCCACTTAGGCATTTTTTTCATGGGGAAAACATAGAAATTTGAAATTTATAACAAATTTTCCAGTAGCATTTTTCTTATAGAGTTAAATAATAAATGTTCAACTCTAGTTTACTATTTGAAACAAATGAAAAAAATGAATGGCATGTTTCATAATTTGGGAAAGTATTTAGTTATTATTATTTTTTGATTCAAATTTTTCCTCCCAGTATCAAATAAAGAGTGACACCTTTATTTCTGGGAAAATGATATGCCTAGAGAAAAGTATCATCTTTTTCTAGTTACTATTGTATTCGTGACCATATGTAGTAGCACTTATATTTCAGAAAGCATCAATGGGTGGAGTGAAAATCTGATAGCTATACCAGCAATCTTCCTTAGCCGCTATAAAGGTTAAATTCTTAGAGTATTCACATCAGTTTGGGAATTGATCACTCTTAACTCTTCCAGCCATCTCCAAGGAAACAAACACACAAGTATATTCTAGCCTTTCTCTCTCCCTGTTCAATTTTATTATATTATTGATTCACTTGTTTTCATACACATTTCTATTCTTTTTTATCTAATTTAAAGCTCAGTTTCATATATCATAAGCATTGACTAAATTTTTCTTCTTTTTCAAGTTTTTCCTTATCCTGAGAAAAGGAAACACAAATGGAATAAGAAAAGATTTCAACAACAAAATTATCAAGAAAAGGCAATATTTAATTAAAAATTTAGGTATCATTTGCAATATGTACATGTGTCACCCCTAGGGTTCTCATCCCCTCTTAGAATCCATGGTAAACATCCTACAATTTCCATTTAGTACATTATAGGTTACAATTTTCTTTTTCTTTCCATAAGGTATTCTATTCTTATCTATTTTATGCTACCGAATATTCCTTTGAACCAGTATAAAGTAGGGGAAAATGTAGACAATAAATTATACACTTAGTACTATTAGAGAATGGCTCTAGTATGTCATTATATGCATTATTTATAATTAAGACAACTAGACATTAAAAACACTTATTTTTCTTTACATTGACATTCCTTTATCTTTCCATGATTTTTTTCTAAAATTTTATGAAATTATCCCTTTGCTTTTGTACAACACACAACGTGTTAGCTAGCTAACTTTCTTTCCTACTTTATCTTCAAAGCTCTCTGGACATTATGCTTTTGAGTAAAGGACATGAGTTCCCAGACGATACTATCTTCTTTCCGAACTTCATCCTTTTTTATTGATTTCTTATGTTTAAAATTTCACATCAATTTTTATCTTTTCTAAACTTGTCTTTATCAGTTTAGGTTTGCTTTTAGGTTTGTTAATGAAACAATCAAAATGAAGGAATCATACGTGAACATAACCTAATAACCATTTTAAGGGTAAATAATGGGCAACTAGGTAATTGGCATATTACTTTCTATCTAGTACTTGTGGAAAATGAACACTTGAGGACTGCGTTATTCATTATATATTAAGGAAAAATTCTAAATTCCATCAAACACGCCTATGTTGGGGGAAAATAGTTGTAGCCCATTATCTTGGCGTAATTGGAATAAGGGAATCTTATCTTGAAGTGAGATGATTCTATTACACACACCAAAACTACACTCAAAACTAGTTCTGAAATGTAGTGCAATACTTTGTGACAACCACATTGGGGTGACTACCGAGGAATGTCTGACTCAAACATATTTTATTTTATTTATTTTAATGTGTGTTTGAGCCTTTTTTGGGTAGCTAGGGTTAGTTTTGAACTTACATATGTAATTGGGAAACCCTATAGTGAAGTGGATGCAACATATATTTAAAGTGAAGGTGATATGAATAGACCCTAAAAGAACCAAATCTTCACTCACTACTAAGACATTAGGGCCCCATATAGAAACTAACACACAAGGAGATACTATCCCCTCTTGGGTGCTATCATCTAGTATATATGAAGATCATTATCCATTAAACAAAGAATATACAACTAAAATCTATATTTTTCCATCATCATTCCAGCCCAAATCTAATTTAAACAACAAGTTATCATCTAGGGCACTCTCATCCTCTTATTATTTTTAATAACTTGTCATTACATGTTATATCTTGTATGTTTTTGATTCATATTAGTCCGCGGATTAAGGTTTTTATATATGTTAAATCAACAAGAAAATTCTCATATCATAAAAGTTCCTAAGAATTTTCAATAAAACCTCCACTGAACTTCATCAAGAAGCTTATAATGGAAGATACAATTTCTTAGTCAAACAGAGGATAACCTATAGTATAATATTAATTAAAAATAAGATATTTATGTATATATGTTTACAGATGTAAAATTATTTTGCTATGAAATATTCAAAGAGAATTCCTCTTATGGAGCATTGGGTAGATATCCAACAATAATTGAGAATGGTGATTAAGGAAAATATCTTCTACACTAAAGAATTCAACAATGACATGTTGGATGATATTTTTAAGATTCATAATGTGACCACTGAGGAATCTAAGGGCATAACCATTTTTTATGGTTTTAGTGATTATATGATTGATGTTATGGTAACCTTGGTGGTTAACCTCTCTAAAGTTGTAATTTTTAGAGAGAGAGAGAGAGGGAGAGTACCCACTATAAGATAATTTAGAATGAAAAATATAATGTCGAAACCTTCGTCATCTTTAATTAATCCTATTAATTTTCTATTTCTCAAACTTTCTACTTTTTTTGTTGTAATTTTCATTTTCATGAATTTGAAAATTGTAAAATTTACTGTGGAAAAGTAAAGTTAGAAAAGTTAGAAAATATTACTCAAATGTTAGTTACAAGGTATTTGTGCTCTCAACCCCACATAAATTTAATGCATTCTCATTGTAAAGGGTCATAAAAATGTGTATTTGGAAAAAAACATTCTAAGAGGTTCACATCTTCTCTACATTTTTTTCAGTTTTTTAAAAAATTAATAAGAAAAAAATATGAAACATTATATTTTTTATTTTGCTCAAGAGAATTATTGAATTTTTTATCTTTATTTCTTAAATCATACAATTTTTATAGAATAATACAATTTACGGGAATTCTAATTTTCTATTATATAATGTGGAACTCCCTAATTAATTGGTGGCATACATATTTAAATTTAGATCTAGTCTTTTTTCAATTTGAAAGTGTTGTCTTCCTTCACTCCTAATTTATTTATTTCACACTCTTTCCCAATTTTTCTTTTCTATTCTTTTTTCATCTTCCCTACGTGATAATGAATAATTAAGTTTTGCTATGATCCCCCCTCGAATGGGGGTAAAAAAATGTCAATGGGTGATAAATTAATTCACTTTTCAATTTAATCAAAATGACCGATGGCAGTACAAGATATTGAAACATATTAGTATGCATCCTAAGATTCTATTTAAATCATCACGAGATAACTATGGTTTTGTTTTTTATCCTATGATAGTAAAGGAATCTAATATGTAAACATAGCTAGGGTAACAATTGTGTTGTATACATTATAATTATGTTTAAATCTAAATTCCCTCTCTTAAGTAAATTATCTAATAATAAGATAAGTATTTTTCTAAATACATTTCTAAATAACCCTAAAACCAAAGTCTTAACAAAACCAAAGTCAATCCTTATAATATTCCCACCTAAATACATAACCTAGTGGTTGTTTTAAGCCATTGCACTAAGATAAGCCACACCCTAGATCTTAGGGTTCCCTATGAGACCCTAGTTTTCTTGTAAACATTCACGTATATTTCATTTATTTATAATTTCCTTTTATTTCATTAATTAGCTCCTTTCTTACCTTACTTTGTGTTTTCCAGTTGAAGCAGTTCATCTGAGATGATATATTTGTGTAATTTTCTATCCTTTTTTATTTTGTAGGATATGGAGATCTTCCACAGATGCTCATGTTGATTTATTTATTCATTAATTTATTATTTTTGTAAATTTCAAAAATCTTGAATAAGGGTTATAATGGTGGTATATATATATTATCTAGTATATTTCTTTGACTCGGATGATTTTTTTTAGAAAAATATTGTGGGCCCAAGGTGGAAGATACACATAAAATCAGGGGCCAATCTGTGGAGGAAGAGGGAAGGTTTTTGTTAAAGTGCATCTTGGCAAGGAAAGGGCCACACCATGGCCATAAAAGGGATAGTGTGACATGAAAGGAAAATGTCATGTGGCTGGAGGAAGAAGGGTAAGCTATGGTTGGTGGATTGTGTCCATGCCACCAATGGAGTCTGCACCAAGGTTTTAAGGGAGATGGTTGGGTTCGGTCAGGTCGATCCAACCCCATTGCAGTCCCCCTCATTATATACATATATAAATATATATATATATGTGTGTGTGTGTGTGTATGTATGTATATATATATATATATATATGTATGTATGTATATGTATATACATACATACACACACACACACACACACACACACACACATATATATATGTGTATGTATATATATATACATATACATATACATACATACATACATACATATATATATTATATATATAAATATATATATATATACATACATACATATGTGTGTTTACACGTGCCCACACACACACAGATATATATATATATATATATATCTGTGTGTGTGTGTGTGGGCTCGTGCAAACACACATATGTATGTATGTATATTTTAGTGTGTGTATTTATGTACCATGATTCCAATTATGAATTCATCTGGCATAATATAAAAAATAATAACTATAGATTTTTAGAATGATCCCTTCAACCATTTAATACATTTGCTCATCTAAATACACACACACACACACACAAGGTTTTAAATCTTCAAAAAGATCATCTTTTTTTTTTAATATGGATTTAAACACTTTTCCGAAACAAACAAAATACCCAAAGTCACAAATGCAGATATCTTATAACAGTAACTAATTTAGATTTTTTCTATATTTAGTCAAAACTACATTGTTATTAGAACACACTCCCACCTTCATATGTACATGTTATTATCTTCCATTCAAAAATGGTATGGATTTACATAAGTAGGAAAGACTATTTTATATAAGTAAGATGAATTCCTAATCAGCACTTAAGGGACAAGAAAATATGGTAGGAATACTAATTTACATGGCTAAATATCTTTTAATTCAATTACAATATCACAAAAATTCAATCACTACACACCACACACACACACACACACACACACACACACACACACACACACACATTCAAATTTTTATTTATTTGTTTTGTTTGTTTTGCAAGTATAACCCTCAATAACCATATAAATGAAATTGCGAGAATTCACAATTATTTCAGCAAAAATAGTTTATCGATAATATATTTTGATAACTTAGTTTCAAAGGTTCCTTAATGAGTTCTATTGGTATTTATTTCCTTAAGAACAAAATCGAGATTTCTTGATATTATGTATTATCCATCCATCAAGCTAAAAATATAGATTATATACATAAATTCTTATTCTATTTCCATACTAAAAATATCCCCAAACTTTGAGGGACATAACAACATTCCAAATAGTTATAATCCACATAAAAAGCAATAGATCCCATAACTAAGGAAGAGTTCCTTCTTATTGTTTTTTAACGACCTCTAAATCCCATAGTCTACAGTTTATAACTTCCATTTCAATAGAGAGATAAATTTCAACAATTTCCACTAACAATAAAAATAAACTATTAAAATGCAAGCATAAAAAGACTCTGAAATAAGTGAACAACATGCTCAAATTCTTGGGTAACTCTCCAACTACCCAATCCTCGAATTGAAATCAACTAGCAACTCTAATATTCACATTTTTCATTTTTCAAACACCACGAAATTAATTTATGATATTCCCTACCAACCTACATACATTATCACATTCCTTATTCCCAAAAAAAGAACATGTTATCTTTCACAAATCCCATGGGAAAGATGTTTATAATGCTACAAAATATTCTAAGGAAAAAAAAAATCAAATCACTTATACAATGATGGTTGAGAGAAGACAACAAGGAAAATTATTCAAAACCCAAATCCATTAAAAAAACAAATAAAACAATGGGAATGGGAAGATGGGAGGATGATAACATAATACAAAAATATATAATATCAAGAGTTTGAAAATATCCTGCAAATATTATCTTCAAGAGACTTCAAAAACTCCCAAACATTACACCTTAATTATCTCCTACGATGATGAGAAGAATTTCATGGATTCCCTATGAATACATGAATATGAGGTTCCCATCACAATCCCAAATCCTCAATCTAAATCCTCACCCCATTGGAGTAGAGGAGAAAGAAAACAAAGGTATAAATTTCAACACAACGTAAAAACTAAAGAACTACAAAATCTCAAAACCAACCCATGATTCAAAACCATTACCAACCATAACGTACACCCACATACAAGAAATTTTTATAAACCAAAATAAAAAATGTGTTAGACATACCTCACACTCCAAGCTCCATTCCAAAATCTACTAGCTCTTTGACTCCTCAAGATTTCAAAGCTGCCCACCAAAGCTCTCCATCAAAAATCCCCAAACATAAAAATTTAAAAAAGATAAATGAAAAATATCCATCTGAAAAACCCATTAGAGGGTGACATATGTCACCCTTCTCACTAAGTAAATCCTCCATGTCACCCAAGTCACTTTCCATGCTCTACAAACAATAAATGCAAGAGAGGAAAAAATCCCAATCAGTCCCAAAAGCCCACATAAAATCCCAAAGTAACACATGTGAGATAAGCGAAAAGTATTTAGATAGTAACTTAAGAGACGGTAGAATGAGGAATAGGATTTTTAGGTTCACAAAAATCTTCCCCTACCCATAGGTTAAGTCCCATGGACCAATTTTAAGGTAAAAGAGACCCCTACCTTTTAATACAATCCTTCAAAAATGCCCTTAAAGGTTAAATTCGAAATTGGGGGTTGAGTGATAGAATGGAAGTGAGGTATGGTCCCCAAACACTTTCTTAACAATTGTAAAGACATCCCTAAACAAGTTCAAGACACTAAAACACCCCATAACATAAATCAATCAAAATGACCTCATTAGCAAAAAGAAATCCAATTTAGGTAATCAATGAATTAAATTTAACTTTACTATGGTGTTGAAGGTTAGGAAAAACAACAAAATGAATACATAAAATTCACATGCAAGAATAAACCAAATTTCCCAATTACAAACATTGGGAAAATTGAAACAAGGTGAGATAAATGATTCAGAAAGATGTCTTAGGCATATTTTGTAGTGCTACTACTGAGTCCCACATTCACCGAGTGTTGTACCCTACAAATATTGCACACTCAAGGAAAACCTCAAATCTACTTGACATGATAAAATATCCTTATAAATCATAATAAAATATGACTATACAATATCAACTAAATAAAATTTCACCATATCTATTCTACCTATAATACATATATGCATGATCCAATATCCAAAATATATAACTCAAAGCCACTATCATCAGTGAATACCATATAGGAAGCTAATATATCTAATCTAAAACATCAAAATATCATTATCTCTAATCAAAATTAAATAACTAGTGTCATGAATATCATATACTATCCCAAAGTTTTGTGTCAAATGATAATGCCATATACCATGTAGGATGATAATTTTAGCAATTTAAAATCATAATATACCATAAACAAATAATATTTTCTCACATGCAATAATAAACCTATTTCATATGAGTCAGCAGTCTCTAGGAATAGATAGAAAATTGTGTTGCCAATACATCCCCCTCCACCAGAATTAGAATTCCTCCTCAAGGACATTGGAATTGGTAGGAATAACATGCTCTTTTGAATGTCATGAATTCCACATGATTGATTTTCTAATTATCAACATGTGTCCCTTGGAATCTAAATTTGGTTTATGAATGTATAATATAAGGGGAATAGAGACCATCAGCGAAGAGTACTGAATTTATTCAAAGGAAGTTTAGTAGCATCCATTTCAATGCCACATTTCCTATAATTTTTTAAATACCTATGATAGTACTATATTACTAAAATTTCTTACGAAATTTGTTTCTAGAGAGACCAACAATTTTTTTTTTCCATTTCAGGAGGATTAGTAATTTTGCATACAAAACATGTACTAAGAAATCTAGGGAGTTATATACCTCAATAACTATGAATGATATTTCCATCTTGCATGAATTTTGACTTCATATTTTATCCTCTTATGTCACAATTGAAAACTATGCACTCTGACCTTCATATATTTATGAGATTTAGCATTTTCCCATAAGATCCAACAACGTAGGGCCCATGTAAAATAAGCTTGATGAAAAGGGTAATAATTTAAAAAAATCAAAAGTGTCTACAAGGGTATCTAAAACACATCCAAGATATATAGTAATTAACTACATTGTCTATGATATAACCACATGGTTGGAATAATTTACAAAAAAAATCTAGGGTCTCATTATGTTTATTGTTTACTATTAACTAATGAATCATGTCCAATTATTTTGGTTTAGACAACCACGTGAGAGTGGTACAGTTTTATTTTGGTCCAAGGTAACTCAAAATCCAATCTTAAGTAAATATAATACCTATATAACCATACCCTAAAACATACCACCAATCATCTACTAATAGTAGTACTAAATTTGTTTCAAACACAACATGGCTCATTTAAAGTTTTAAAATGTTCACAAGTATAAAAATTTTACCCCATAAGGAAAAATCAAATGAGAAGAGTGGATTATTTTCCTTAAGAGCTTCAAGGATTATCAATTACTAGGGTAACTCTCCCACATATTTCTTATGTGACCATGTAAAGAAGTTGACCTTTTTTACTTCCAAGGAGGTCAAGAGAAAAAAAATCATTTTCTTTAAATGAAAAATGAATATTTCAATATTTATCGATGTCCTAAACATATGTTTATTGACTTTTTAATTATCCTAGGTTTCCAATGACCCACTAAGTCCAAATGGACTCTAATTCGCATGAGGTTAGTGATATGCGATTATTTACTAAAAAGGGCTCAAAAGTTACAAATTACGATGGAGATAATGATCGCATCGAGATGAACTACACAAAATCAATCCCAACATTGAATTATAATGTTATATGCCACACTATATTCAAAGGTTTCCATCATTCATGCTAGGAGGAGTGATTAAAATAGATTCCACTTTGAAACATAAGGTTAACTTATATCAATAAAATAAAATCCTTATACATAAATCAACAAAACCATAAAAATTAATGAAATCTCCAAATGCAATCCAACATGCATCTATGTTATACACATTTGTTATATGTTTATAATTGTTTATGTTATGTCAAAGTAAAACATGGAAAATTTTCAAATCAATATTATAGCCAAATCTAGTATGCATTTAAGATAGAAATTTCACCATGTCATGAAAAGTATATGATTCAATTACTTCTACTAATTAGATCAGGTCTCTTTCATATTTTTTGGGGATTACCAATAATTTTTTTCTACCGAGGTTATTAATTAATTCTTTTTGCATGATCGGGAATTCCTAAATTATCATCAAATTTAAACCATGGTTATAGGTCATAGGTATGTTCATATTTCAAATTTTGTAATTTTTCATTTGCTATATTTTTTATCCATATCGTCTCATAAATTTAGGATCCCAAGAACCAACAGCAATGTAGATAAAATCCTCACCCTACCATGAGAGATATGCATAAATATTTTGTTGATATAGAGAAAAGATAGAGAATCGAGAGAATACTTTGTTATTTTCACATAGTTGTTATTTACCCTTTTTAAGAAAAAAGGTGTGAGTGAGGGACCATATTTCAAAACATTATATTTTACTCATTAAATATGGAAAATTCTATCTCCTAGATAAATTTCTTAAAGGTTCATTTTTATTTCAATCATCATTCATGTTTTTACAAGTAAATTACATTATAATGTAAAAGGAAACCAAGGTTAAACAAATTACCCTTAAATGAAAGTAAACATACCAAGCATAAAAATGGATTCCTAAGGAACTCAATTATTACCAATGCATCCCTAAAAATTCTCAAAAGTTGCAATGAAATGATTGGTGCAGGATACATGAAGAAGATAAAGGTTTGCTTTTAAGAGTTTGAAATTTTTTTCTTCAATTACTATAGAGGTCTGAGTATCTATGAAGTAACCCCCAACATATGATCACTTCATGACTAGTTACTAAATCAATCAATTTCAAAACCTTATTACTAATTATGGTATCAATATGAAAAAAATAGTTTATTATAAATGCATCACACTTTGTTACAACGAAACACCCCATTAGAAAGAATGGGGATTGTCATAATTTACCTGAAACAAATATATTTATAGTGTGGTATATTTAAAAAAAATTGAGAGAGTATGACATAATTACCTCTATCGATGGGTCCCCATGACCATGTTAGGAATATTTATTTAAGCACCATGTCCTAAGAACTTAGGTATATCCATAATTACAAAAGGAAACATTGTAGTCCAAAACGTCGGTCTTCTCCCAAAGAAGCATAATACGATCAATTTGAAAAATCTTGTAAGCCTTTCTATAGATCCTCATATTCCAAAAGAACACTATTCTCCAAAAATAATATAACTATGAAAGACTGATCCATCGCATACAAAATTCATAAATTCTATAATTAGTTATCATAACTATATCAATGATGCAAATTATCATCATAGAAAGAAAGGAGACACAAAAATCACTTCCCAATTCAGTAATCGATAGTACATAACATCCATTCCCATGTATTAATCCATACTGTATAACATTATAGCCAATCCACTGGAGAGAATAGAGCATCATGAGGGCCACTCAACCAAAGAGCACCAAAGAAGTCATAGTAGTCTCTCAACCAAAGAGGAATTAAATACAAGTATGTCTCTCCATCAAAGGAATACCAAGTATCACTAGTGTGACTCCGCTAGAGGAGGGACTTAGTTTCTAGTATCAAGTGAGGCTATGTCACTCCATGGTGCCAGATGCATGGAACCCCATCACCTGTAAACCAAGGGTATGTCCTGTAACCCCCAAGCATACAGTCATGAAACCTTGGGCGTATCCCTATATGAAAATAGAACACAACATGAAAAAAGTAGAAAGATATCAAAGTCAGGATCAAAAAGCCACATAAAATCCTTGACAAGAGTTTATCCAAGTGGCCTAAAAAATGATTAAACTTCAACTCAGCAAAAGAGATAAAATCCATAAAATATCACTAGTCAAAAAAAAAATTCTATGTAGTTGCATTAAAACTATGAAAATCATTCAATAAGTTCAAAACTAACAAGAAGATGTCCGAATCTTTGTAATAAGTCAAAAAAATAAAGTTGTACTTCCAAATTTTCAAGTTTACAAATATAAAACATATGAAAATATTGACATCACACTTACTATGTAGCCTTTTTTTGGATGCCTATGGGGATACTAATCATTGAGTATGCATCTCGGTATAAAAATAATAATATGGATCCAATAAGATATATGTGATAAGCTCTCCTCTCATGGGTGGAAAAATAATCCTCCAATGCACCAAAAATGACAATATTAGTACCCACTATTAAATATGAAAACTTACTGTCCTAACCAGTGATAATATAAGGACCAAAAATGATTAAAAAAAATTCATATATTCTCCACAAGGGATTCTAAGGGACACCCATATGAATATTCCCAAAATTTATTCTCCAAGTGAAACAAAAAACCATCTTATGGTGTGTTATGTAGGTTTTTGACATAGTGTTGAACTATAGCACGAGGTTGGGTATCCTTTAAAATATGTTCATCGACAGTGACATGCATATTCAACAAATGAACAGTAAGAAATTCCCATAGTATCCCCATAACACACCAATAAAACTCGACAAAAGTAACCCACATGTCACCAAGAACACAATACTCTTACCAAGTTCACCCAGAGGTTCAAGTGTTTGAACACTCACTTCGATACCAATTGCAATGCCCACATTTTCACAATCCACAACCTAATCACATTTTTTTGCAAAATTGGAATAATTTAACAAAATTGTTTGGATAAAACTTAAATGTGATTTGGCTAAGTTCAAAGCTAAACAAAAAACTCAGGAAATGATATGTTAATCACGTGAAAAAGCTATTAGGACCGTGTCCTCATTATTTTGTGATAATTACTAATTAAGTTTTTCTATGATCACTTCCTCTAATGGGGGTAAATAAAAAGTTAACGGGTGATAAATTAATTTACTTTTCAATTTAATAAAAATGAGCGAGGGCAGTACAAAATAGTCAAATATCTTGATATGAATTCTAAAACTATATTTAAATCATCTTGAAGTAACTATGGTTTTGTTCATTATCCTACAATAATAAAGGGATCTAAGATATAAACATATCAAATGTAATAGTTTTTTTGTATACATGTTAGTTACGTTTAAACAAAAAATCCCTTTTCTAAGAAAATTGGCTAATAACAACATAAGATATTTTCTAAATACATTTATAAATCACCCTAAACACAAACTTAGTCTTAAGGAAACTTCAAATTAATCTTCAAACCTAAATACATATCTTAGTGTTTGTTTGAAGCCATTTGATTAATATAAACCACTCCCTAGATTTTAGGGCTCCCTAAGATATGCTAATTTTCTTTTAAAATTAAATGTATGTTTTATTTCTTTCTGATTTCTTTTTCATTTCATTCCTCGGCTCCTTTCTTCCTTTCTTTGTATTTGCATGTTGAATATGTTCACCTAAGATGATAAATCTGTGGATTTATTTATTTTTTCTCCTTGTATTTATTTGGCACAATATGGAGAACTTCTAAGGAGGCTTGTGTTTATTTATTTATTTAATAAATTATTATTTATGTTAATTTCACAAATCTTGTATAAGGGTTAAAATGGTGGTATGAATACATATATTTATATTCTTTTGTGTATATCTTTGATTGAAATGTTTTATTCCAGAAAAATTCTCTATGCCCAGTGTGGTGGTTACACAGATATTTGCGGGAGGATATATCGAGGAAGAGGGTAGGTTTTTGTTGAAGTGTGGATTTGTAGGGTAAGGGACACACAATTTCCTTGGTAGGGGAAACTTTACGCAGAAGCAAGAGGAAACGTAACTTGAGGAAGAAGGGCATGATATGGTCGGTGGGATGTGCCGACACCACTTATGGATTATGTGCAAATATTTTGGGGGAGGTGGTTGGGTTCGATCGGGCTGAAAAAACAAAAATGCAACACCCCTCAGATATATATTTGACCTTAAGCATCAACGTAATTATGAGGGTTAATAAATTCACCCTTTTGTTATGGATGTGTAAGGGAAATGTAAACTAATCTAATTTGTGAAGAGAATGAATGTAAAATAAATTAACAATATTTTCTCCAAACATCAATATTTATTAATACCTCAAATGGATTACATTAGTCGCATGCACAGATATAATTTGTTTACTCTATACATCTTGACTAATTCCGTTTTGTGGCACACATATTTTATCTCATGAATCATATCTCTATTATCTCATGTGGCACACTATATACATTTGATTAAGTACAATAAATATGTCTCTTATAAAATAATAATAAGACACTTCTTTTGGTCATGCCTCTGTCGTCTTTTGTCTTGCTATGATTCTATTTTCCTTTGATCTGTGGCTTTTTCCTATATTCTGCAGTTTTATCCTATGTATTGCAGCTTCTTCTTTCTTTCACAAATTTCCTCCTTTATATGTGGCTTTCTTTAATCTTTTGTGACTTCTTTATTTTGTTTCATGGGTTTCCTTTGTACTTTGGATTGTTCCAAAAATTCACGAAGAACCCTGTCAACATCATCCCCCGACTTAAAACATTGTCTCGTCCTTGAGATAATCAGGACATGAATAACCCTGTATAAATATAGCATTTGTTTATATAGCTAGCTAAGGAGAACCCTAATTGCATTATCAGATCTAGAAAAGTAATGGATATGGATTCATGCATCAATCTTCAATTCTCCTATGAATTTTGTAATCTTTACTCTAATTCTTTTGTAGCAGGGTTCTCTTGAGTTATAAGTTTTCTATCCATTTCTAGACATGTGTGATCATACTCTGTAATCTGGGAGTGAATGTATTTTTGCAGGTCATGTGTATGCGCAACCTTGAATGGAATGTCTAAAAATTTCCCCATTGGATCGTACTTAGTAGATTTGATGGATTATTTTTTGTACTCAGGATGTGGGAGATGTGTAAGAACAATTACGGTATCCATCTTTCATGATTCTCCTTGGTGTTCCCTAGTTTTCTTCTTAATCATGATTTTTTCGGTTAGTTATTTTCTATTATTTCCTTCCTATTGATGCATTAAGCCCTTATGGGCTAGTGCTTGTATAAATTCTGCATGTTTACCTACCATATTTATTATATTTTTTGGGGGAAGCTATGTTGGCATTATTGTCATGTTTTGTTAGCTCACGGTTTTTTTTTGGTTATGTTGCGTGGTTTCAACTTTTGATGGTTTTGTTATCCCAAATTCACCCCCACAGAAAAATTGGTCAAGATAAGTCCTGGACATAAGAAAACTATGAAGGAAACAACTTAGAACCACCAGCTCACATTCCAGGATGACAAACAATGTTGCACGGAGACTCTACAATGCAATGGTGAGGCTTGCGGAAGTTTAAACGACCCTGTGTGAGAAGAAAGAGAAAAAATAAATCTCTCAAGAAAATGCGTGCCTTAAATTAATCAAACAGGTTACAGATGGGCTCGGAAATGAAATTACAGGGTTGGAAATGAAGGATCGTTGTCGGAGAGAAGCCAGGAGCAAGAAGGAAAAGAAGCAGTGAAGTTTCAAGGTCTTCGGACTCAAAACCATTAAGGAAGGAATCTAGAATCGACTAAGTATGGAAGAGCCAATGGAAGAGACCATGTGTATTAATGACGGTTCTCAAAAAGTGAATTCAAAAGGGGAAGCCCAAACTAGCACCAGGCTTCCACAAATCCAAAGCCCCAAAGAAATTATGGGGCATTGAAAATTCTTCAACTAAAAAGGAAGTGCTAGGTGTTAGCTTGGCGTAAAACCAGAAGGGAAGCCCATGGCAGAGACTCCAACTTGCGCCAGCCCTCAATGTAGCAAATGGTTAGACAGAGTCAAAAAGTGGACTTCAAAATTGGCTAAGTATAAAAGTGTAAGTAGAGAACGCCAAATTTCAGTGTGGCAAATCTCCAAGAGTTGGTCCCAAGGTATAGACCCAAATGAACATGAGTTCGCCATGTAGTCCAAAGTCTAAAAGTAAGAAGGGTCGTAGAAAATTCAATAGATTAGCGCAAGATGACAAGTATCAACTTGAATCTCCTCCAAAGAAAAACTTTGGGTCGGGTTTTCAAGAAAGCGCGGTGCACCACATGTCATTCCAATGGGGACAGAGTCAATTGAATAGTCAATGCACAAACAGGCTGGTGGAGGCTACCAAGTTTCTCAATGCTACTGATTCAAGGATTGAACAATGAATAGGTTTCCAAATGAGCACCAGACTACCGCATGTCTTAGGGGGAAGGTGGGCCTTCGGGGGAAAAGTTGGTTTTTTCCCCCTTGCTATCTAAAAAGGATAAACTTGTAGAATTGTCCACAACTCCGCCTAAGGAAAAAAGTCATCATTTGGGCCCAAGTCAAAACCAAAGTGGGGAATAGGAGGAAAACATGAAAAAAAATTCTTTGTAAAAAAGGCACAACAATAAAGATGGAAGTGCATTTCCTAGCAAACAAAAAGGGAGCCACATGTCCAAGCGGAGTTTCGTAGCTGCGGGAGTTTTTTGAGTTTTGTATTTTTTGCGCTTAAGGGAAAAAGATAAATTACAGACCTGTAAGCATGATTTTTACTCTAATCTGGCTGCCACGTGTCCCATAACAAAATGGGACCCATTTTTCAAGATTTTTTCTTGCCCTCCTGTATGGACCTGATACAAACTTCAAAGGGGCATATCTTTCGAATCAGGGCTTGAAATATTGTGAATCTGGCACCGTTGGAAGCATCTCAATGTCCTTTACGCCATGAAAGGATTAAAAATCATTTTTCAAGCCCTGGTAGGTAAAAAAATAAAGAATATTCTTCAGGTCCATTAACGCAAAATCCAATCTCTTCAACTACCATATTTGATTCGATTCAATCCGTTGGGGAACTAGAAGCGACATATTGTGGGTCTAGAAGGCATTGATATTCAGTGGTTAAACTTTCAAAGTGGGATTCGATGCTTATCTCATGGTGGTTGGAGTAGGATTCTATTTTTCCCTCTTCTCTCTATCTCTTATTCTTTCTATATATTATAAACATTTCTCATTTATGAAAGGAGAGACATTCTGGGCATAGAGAAACTCTATCAAATTTGTTTAGATTGATGCCATTTTTGAGCAATGAACCTTCTCCTACACTTGAAAAATGTATTTGTGCCTCTATTCCAGAAATGTAATGGCCTGTGCACCTTCTAGAGCAATAAAAATGTGTTTTTGTGGTGTTCTTCAACCCTTTGCATCATTTTGTTGTTTCTTCGTGCCTCTCCCTTCCATATTTGTTTTTTTGTGCATGTATTTCACATTTGTAGGTGCAGGATGTTGTGTTTCCTAGAGTTTAATGGTGAATTTGAAGATCTAGGTTGTGTTACTTCTGTTTGACCTCCCTCATCTCCATTTTTTTTGTTTCTTTCTCCCTCAATAGAATATATCTCTTCCTTTCCTAGTGTATATTTGCTTTAGTGTAGGCTCTATTTTTTCCCTCTTTCTCTCTCCTTGGTTCCTTGGAATGGTTAGATTAGGTTAGATTTAATTTTCCTGCACTAGAGTAGCTCATGGAAAGTAGTTTAGGAAGAGCAACCAACCTTCTCTAGAGAGCTTTCCCACTTTTGTAAGGTCCCACACCTTGGGGAAATTTCAATGTTATGCAATCACACCAAATGAGTCTGCCTTAGAAAAGCATATTCTTAGAACTCATTTGAGGGTGCTATGATTTTGTACTAACAGTTTTGGCACGCCCAGTGGGACCAAAGGTCTTCTATTTATTTCATCAATTTGATGTGTTCTTAGTGGGATTCATCCTTTTGAGGCACATACAAGCACATCTGGCGACTCCATCTTGTCAAAAACCCATCCTCTGAGTTGCAGACTTTTTTCCATCTTGTTCCACTTGTTTCATCCATTTTCTTCTTCCATCTCTTTCATTTTCTCCCATTCCATGAGGTTGTGTAATCATGACTTCATTCCCTTCATGGAACTCACACTTAGAACAATACAATCCACCTCCAATGCATTTCCTAACTCCTCAAAATCACCATTATGATCAGATCCAAAACCATTATGCTTACCCATATGAGCAGTGTCAAATCAAGTTTGACTATGAAGATAATCAAGGACAAGGGGACGCATATAATGGTGATAGTTATGCAGAGGATGCTGGTCTACTGGAGAAGATTCAAAAAATGGAGGCTAACACGGTGCAGTCGAGGTCCATAGCACAAATGAAGTCATTCAAGATTGGTTGTAGGGCACCTTATCCATGGGAAAGACCTTTTCCAAGACATTACAACCCTCTAGAGAATCTAGACTTCATGGTTGAAATGCTGCCCCAACTTGCACAATGGACTGAAGAGATAGAGGCGTATGAATTTGGTGTTAGACAACGTTGTTAATGGGTAAATCCTAAACCATTATTTTGTAATTTTCTCTCCACTCCTCAAGTAGCACCATCTCAATTTGAGATTCAATTTCCAAGCTTCCCATTATATGCTGCCCCAAGTGTGAAATCCATTTCTCCATCCCCTAGTCTTCCATCCCATTTTAGTTCTTCTTCCCTTTTCCCTTCCAAACAATCATCCCCTCTGAACAAACAACAAGTTCCACCTCTCTCCCCACCACAAAAAATTGCAGAGATGGTTGAACCCAAACCTACCAATCCTCTTGCTCTCCCAAGTTTGTGTTGGGAAGATACTCAAGAATCTAGTCAAGGATGATGAGAAGAGGAGCCCAACAGAAAAGAAATAATAAACAATCTAATGATTTGGGCTGCTAAATTTGGGTTTACAAAGATTCCCTTGATGGTCAAACTAATAGAGGAGGTCAAAGTCAAAGAGCAAGTGGTGGTTTAGTTTGAATTTACAGTAGAGGAGGACCATATAGTTTCAGAGGCCCCAAGTGTAGATCAGGCTATAGAATAACCTTTATTTCTTCCTCCCACTTCATCCCCTTTAATCTTTGATGTTGAAGAAGAGTTTTATCTTTCAAACTTCATGTTTGAGAGTGAAGGGAGCCATGGTGATCAAGTTGTAGATCAGGAAGGCACCATGGAGGAGGTAGAGCACATGCAACAGGACAACAAGGTGGAAGATTGTTTGTCAGAATTGGAAAATTGCTTTAATGAAAAGTATCCATAGGAGATAACATCATTTTTTCCTCATTCATCCACCTTCCAATAATATGAACCTATTGTCATGGAGTAGAGCATTCAATTGCAGTAGTCTACATTTTATAGCAGCCCTCTGGAATCAAGTTTGGGACACTTAAACCTTCCATGCTCTTCACAAGAGGAATAAAGGAAAGGACAGAAAGATATCACCATTTCTCCCATGCCATTCACCCAAGAAGGTCCACAAGAAGACTCCATTTTTAGAGTTGAATTTTAGAGAAATGGGCACATCCAAAGGATTAGACTGTGCCCAATTAGGTACTTGGATTCATTGGATGCAAAGGAGAAGCTAGAACTAGTCATACCAAGTTCAGGGCATGAGGATGAATACCAAAGCACCAAGGTTCATCATCAATACCTCTAAGAGTTAAATGCAAGTCAAATTGAGGAGGTAATTTCCATTAGTGTTAATACCTTGATGATTTTCATGGAGGACCGGATTATTTTCATTTTTTCACTCATATAAGAAGCTATATTTAGTGTCAAATCATTTGCATGGATTCCCCTCTTGTTAAAGAGAATCTACTTCTCCCTTACTGTAGCGGGCATTGTTTAGCATTTTTTCTCTCTGGTTAGTGTAGGAGTAGGAGTAAACTTTTTTTCCAACAAAATAAGTACTTATGCACACTCTGCATGTATCATTTGAGGCATGTATGATTTTGTCTCCGTATATAAGTTTTGTTCACATTGCTCTAAAGGTGCATAAAGCCATGATCTTTAGTATTCATAGTAGGGAAACTCGTAGTTACCTGTAATAGTTTCCATTTTCTACAATTTTCTACTCTCAGAAATTCCATTTCCAAGATTTCCTTATGAAAAATGAGAGTGTAGACTCAGGGTCAGACAAAACATAGAAAAGGCATACAGTCATGCTCGCAGTGGCTCAAGGATCAGAAATTCAAAAGTTCATATCAGTTTCATGTTTATCAAGCAAAATCCATGCCAAATGGATGCTCCAAGGCCATCGGTCTCTTCATCTAGCTTGCAAATGTCCCCGTAACTCGCCAAATTGTTATCCCAAATTCCACCCCCCGAAAAAACCTGTCAAGAAAAATCCTACACATAAGGAAATTATGAAGGAAATGACTCAGACCCGCAATCTCACATTCTAGGATGAAAAAACAGCTTGTAGGGTGACTCTACAATGGAATGGTGGGGCCTCTAAAATTTTAAATGACCCTGTGTGAGAAGAAAGAGAAGAAACAACTTTGTCAAGTGAACCTGTGCCTTAAATTCATCAAACAAGTTATAGATGGACTCGAAAATGAAATAATAGAGTCAAAAATGAAGGAGCTATGTCGCAGAGAAGCCAGGAGCAAGAAGGAAAATAAATAGTGAATTTTCAAGGTCTTTGGGCTCAAAACTGTTTAGGAAATAATCCAAAATTGACTAAGTATGACAGAGCCAACAGAAGAGACCATGTGTCTTAACGATGCTTCTCCAAAAATGAATTCAAAAGGGGAAGCCCAAACTAGAACCAGGCTTCCACATGTCCAAAGCCCCAAATAAATTGTGGGGCATTGAAAATTCTTCAACTAAAAAGGAAGTGACAGGTGTCAACTTGGCGGAAAACCGAAAAGGAAGCCTAGGGTGGAGACTCCAACTTGCGCTAGCCCTCCATGTAGAAAATGGTTAGACAGAGTAAAAAATCAGGATTCAAAATTGGCTAAGTATAAAAGTGTAAGACACCAAGTGTTAGTGTGGTTCATCTCCAAGAGTTGGTCCCAAGGTGGAGACCCAAATGAGCATGAGCTCACCATGTAGCCTAAAATATAAAAGTAAGAAGGGTCATTGAAAATTCCATAGATCAGCGGAAGCTGACAAGTGTCAACCTGATGCTCCTCCAAAGGTAAACTTTCGGCCAGGTTTTCAAGCAAGCATGGTGCCTCCACGTGTCATTCCAATGGGGGCATAGTCAGTTGAATAGTCAATGCACAAATAGTCTTGTGGAGGCTTCTAAGTGTCTGAATGGTGCTGATTCAAGGATTGAACAATAAATAGGTTTCCAATTGAGTGCGAGACTACCACGTGTCTCAGTGGAAGGCGAGCCTTTGGGGGAAAAGTTGGCTTTTTGCCCCTTGCTATCTCAAAAGGATAAAGTTGTAAAATGGCTTGCAACTCCGCCCAAGAAAAACATCAGGATTCGGGCCCGAGTCAAAACCAAAGTGGGGAGTCAAAGGAAAAGGTGAAAATTTGCCTTTTGTCAAAAAGGCACAAAGATAAAGACGGAAGTGCATTTCCTAGCCAACCAAAAGGAGCCACGTGTCCAAGCAGAGTTTTGGGGATTCGGGAGTTTTTTGAGTTTTGCATTTTTTGAGCTAAAGGGCAAAAGATAAATTGTGGACCTGTAAACGTGATTTTTTCTCTAATCTAGCTGCCATTTGTCCCATATAAAAAAGGAACCCATTTTTCAAGATATTTTCCCACCCTCCTATATGGAACCAATACAAACTTTGAAGGGGCATATCTTTCGACTCAAGGCTCGAAATAATGTGAATCTGACACCGTTGGAAGCGTCTAGACGTCCTCTATGCCATGAAAGGATTACAAATCATTTTTCAGGCCCAGGTAGGTAAAAAATGAAGAATATTATTCTAGGCCATTAACAAAGAATCCATTCTCTTCAACTACTATATTTGATTTGATTCAATCCGTTGGGGAAACAGAAGTGACATATTGTGGGCTGATTTGTAGAAGGCATTGATATTCAGTAGTTAAACTTTAAAATCAGGATTATATGCGTATCTCATAGATGTTGGAGAAGGATTCTATTTTTCCCTCTTCTCTCTCTCTTATTCTTTCCATATATTGTAACATTTCTCATTTTTGAAACGAGAGACATTCTGGGCTTAGAGAAAGTCTCTCAAATTTTTTTCTCGATGCCATTCTTGAGAAACGAACCTTCTCCTATGCTTGGAAAATGTATTTGTGCCTCTATTCGAAATATGTAATGGTCTGTGCACATTCTAGAGCAATAGAAACATGTTATTTTGGTGTTCTTCAACCCTTTGCACCATTTTTTTGTTTCTTCATGCCTCTCCCTTCTAGATTTGTTTTTCTGTGCATGTATTTCACATATGCATGTGCAGGATGTTCTTTTTCATGGATTTTAATGGCGAATTTGAAGATTTGGGCCGTGTTACTTCTGTCTGACCTCCCTCATCTCCATTTTTTCTATTTCTTTCTCCCTCAACAGAATATCTCACTTCCTTTGCTAGTGTATCACTGATTTAGTGTAGGCTCTGTTTTTTCCTTTTTCTCTCTCCTTGGTTCCTTGGAATGGTTAGATTAGGTTAGATTTAGTTTTCCTGCATTAGAGTAGCTTGTGGAAGGTAGTTTAGGGAGAGGAACCAACCTTCTCTGGAGAGCTTTCGCACTTTTGCAAGGTCCCACACCTTGGGGAAAGTTCAATGTTACACAATCACATCAAATGAGTCTGCCTTAGAAAAGCATATTCTTAGAACTCGTTTGGGGGTGTTATGATTTTGTACTAATAGGTTTATTCCTTATTTGCATGGATTTTTCAGTTTCTCTTTCTTTACAAATTTTTTTCCTAGTGTTCCACGTAGTTTTATTTGATTAACGGTTCTCCTTGACTCCACCGTTATTTTCTTTTTTATACAGTTATGTTTCCTTCATGGTTTTTTGTCTATTACGTGGGTATTATTCCTCCATATTTTTTCCCATTATTATGTGTGTATTCTTCCTCCCTATCTTTTTCCTTTGGTAAACGTCTATTATTCCTCAGCAATTTTTTCCTTTATAATGCGGGTATGCTTCCTCCGTGGATTTTTTCTTTATTACGAAGGTATGCTTCCTCTACAATTTTTATTTCTTTATGATTATTTCTACTTTCTTTTTTTTGGTAAAGTAAGAGTACCTTTGCGATTTTTCATCCTACTTCTCATCCTATCCACCGAATTTCTAGTTTATAGAAATGTCATATTTTTTTTCTCCATTCATTTTAATTGTGATATTTTTTTCGCTGTGCTTGATTGACCTAACGTGCTAATTGTTTGAGTTTTGATGTTTGAATTTGTTTTGCTCCTGATGAAAATATATCCTTGATGATGTAAGTTCGTATCCATTTGACTATGATCTTTCCATAATTCTTCCATTTATTATCATATAACAATACCTGATCTCTTATGTCAAATTATTTCTTTTTTATATGGCAGTCATCTCATGCTTTCTATCCCCTTTTTTCTTGAGTTTGATTGTATGTTTCTATAAAAATATTTATCCAATTTTTCTAATTCAATAAGTCTTTTGTGGCATGAATAACTTTGTTTCATTCTGAATGTTACTTCAACTCTTAATCTTGGGAGGATGAATTCTATGGGAACCACACCTTTAAGTCCATATACTAGTTAAAATGGGGAATATTTGGTCAACCTTTTGTAGGTAGTGACGTAAGCCCATACTGCTGAGGGTATAATTAGGTCCCAATCTAATTTTTGGAGTGAAAATAGCTTTTTGAGTACCTTTTCCGAAACCTTGTTGAATGCTTCCACTGTCCCATGGGCTTGTGGATGATATGGTGTAATGCAGTTTTGATTTATCATAGGTTGACCTAACAATTCCTTAATAGTGGCATTCACAAAATGTTTTTCTTGATAACTTGTAATGCTTAGTTGACATTCAAACTGAGTAATTATGTTTTCATAGATAAATCTTTATGCTATGTTGGAAGTGTAATCTAGTTGGGATTTCTTCTACACATATTGTTAGATACTTTTTCCTTATAATGATGAATCTATCCTGAGAATGATTTGTGGGGGGTTTAATAGGTCAAATGAAATCTATGACACACTTATCAAATGGTCCTAGTACTAGGATTGGTCTTAATGGCATCTCATCTCTTACATTTTGTTTTCCTACCTATTGTTGCAAATCAGCAGCACCCCTAGATGCAAATCAGGTTTCTAAGTTGATGTTTCAGGAATCCAGTGTGATTGCACAACATTAAAACCTCTCTCCAAGTGTGGGACTTGTAAAATGAGAGAGGAATATCTAGATTAGAGGCTGGTTCCTCAAACTCCTCTGATTAGATCTATTATTTACACAACTGCAGAGGTTCAGATCCTAATTTTATCCTAATTTGCAAGGAGACAGGGATAAGAAATGCAAAAATTGAAACTAAACTGATAAAGGTGATACACCAAAGGAGTGGTGAGCACTTCTTACTCATGCAAATTAACACAAATCAGAAATTGTAACATAAAACATCATGCACAGGTTGATAACTGTAATCAAGGGTTTGAAATGAAGCAAACAACACATACAAAGGACTGAAAGCATTCACAGAGCCTGCATTGTGATTTTCAATATCAAAATCCTTGTATTCCAACACCAAAGAGGCAAAAAAACCTGTTACAATCCCTAGAAGGTCTGATACATGCAAAAATCACTTGTTAAAGGTGAAAACAGAAGCTTGCTATGTAAAAAAAAGTGTTCCACCTTTGAAAAATGAGCCAAATCTGACTTTTACAGTGCATGGGTCGAGCCCAAGAGAGAGAAAAACGTGAAAACACGTGGGAGCCATTCCTCATTTACCAAAATGCATTAAAAATAGCATGGAGGTCCTTAAAAACCCATGCCCTGACATTTTTGACCATGCTGGAGAAGAATGCGACCCATTTTGCATTAAAATTGGTTGTTGAAACGTCAGTTCTATTCATGGGCGCGTACCAGAAGCGTTTTTTGATTTTATCCCTCTAAACTAAATCAAAATTCAAAATTGACCACGGAATCTTGTAGAAAATTTCACCATCTTTCCATTGATATAAAGAACGTGAAAATCCAAGCTCTGGATAGAAAGTTATGGCCGTTTGAAGATTTAGGGCCAAAATAGGGCCAAAATGGATCGGCGGGAAAAAAATTCGAATTTTACCCCTTTTTTGCATTTGGAATTTTTTTTCAAAAATCCCCGTGCTCCACCACTCCAGGTGCCACATGGCACATTTTGATTGGGTGCAGATCCTTCCTGACCATTTTTTCCTTCGGGTCACTTGGTGTTTTTTTCGCCCTTGGACACGTGGCAACTCCTGATTCGTTGCGGGCCTTCTAGGGAAAAATTTCGCACCAAAACTCCGCTGAGCCATAACTTGAAAAATACGTGGAGTTGGGAGGAAAAATTTACCTTTCTGGAAAGCTGAGAAAGAGCTCTATCCAGTGGTGCCATTTCCAGAAGGTTTTGAGTTCCTGGAAAACAAAATATTCTGACTGAGGCACAAGAGAAGGAAAGATGTAAACGAGTTAGCCACAAAATGAGCAGGGGGAACATTTGGGATAACACTACCCGTTGACATATGTCACAAGACCTTACATGCTTGTGTTCATACTTGAATAGTGTAGGCCACCATATTCTTGCCATCATTACTTTTTTGGTTGGTTTGTTCTCCTCCATTGTGTCCATTGGCTATACCTTCATGAGATTTTTCTAGTATGTTCTCTATTTCATGTTTTATGGAAACCCTTATAAGAATGCCATCTTGTCCTTTGTTATATAATTTTCATTAAATTAAGTTGAAGAATAAATATTGGATTAGTAAGTTCTTCTTTTGTTGCTTTGTATATTGATTATGGGATTATACTCTAGCCAATAATTGTTTTATGTCATAATTTTTTTTTTGGATGGCCTCAACTCTAAATAGATATTCTCTGGGGAATTCATCATCAATAGGTCATTCATATTCCATTGTCTCTATTCTTGATAGATAATCTTGTTCATTATTCAATTTACCTGGTTTTACTACAATATTAAAGTAAAAATCTTGAAACAAAATTATCCAGCAACATATTCCACCTTATAGTACCTGTCTATTTAGTAAATATTCTAGTGGTTCGTGGTCTGTGTAAAAGACAAACTATGTAGCCAATAGATAATGTATATACTTTTGTAGGGCATATACCATGCTCAACGCCTCTTTTTTTATAGTAGAGTAATTCCTTTCAGTTTTAGCTCATTTTTTACTTGCAAAGGTTATTGGATTATCCATTTTATTTCTTGGTTATGTCATAACAGTACCAATGGTAATGCCTAGTGAATCTACATGTAATTTTAAAGGAACTTTCTAGTTTGGAAATATTAATATTGGTGTATGTAATATTTTATCTTTAAGAACCTCAAAATTATTGGCACTTGATTTACTTCATTGTATTTGTTTGTTCGTTCTTTTATTCAACAATTATTTCAAAGGTGCACTAATCTCAACATAGTTTCTTATGAGTTTTCTATGATAGCCTGTATACCCATGAATTTTCCTCATCTATTTTTGTGTCTTGGGAGGAGGTAGGTTGATGATAAATGAAGTTTTGAATGAATTGATTAATAATCCTTATTTGCAAATCACATGACCCAAAAGTGTACCAAAGGAGGTCAAATATATACATTTATTCAAGTTGAGAGATATCTGTAATGATTTTTATCTTTGGAAAATGAGTGTAGTTGTTTCTTCATGTAATTTCTTTATAACCCAAGTGCATCGGCCTATCACCAAGCATGCACTAGGTGCTTACCCAAGGTGCACGGGGGTGTCTATCCCCTCCTTTATGTGATCCTCATGAGAATGATCTGTCATTGATGGATAATGAGTTACAAGAATGGAAATATAGACATTCACTTGAAAACAGAAGATACAAATAACAAATCCATGTACAAATGCATTATAAAAGGGAATTAACATTGTAAATGAGCATAATGAAACTATATCATACTAAGAATAATATGAACAACACAGGGGTTTACAGTTAAGAACATGAATAACTAGAATCTCACACATATAATGATTTATAAACATTTATAGTGGCTTCATTACATCATAAGAGTCATATAGACTGAATACATCAAGGAATATTATCTTATACTCTATAGAGAGATATTTCTTAGCTATCCTACCCATTACAGCCCTTGTTCATATCTAAACCCATTCATAAATTGTCAATAACATCCTTGCAAGTATTTTTGCAGCACCTTGTTACTACTTAAAACCCTTTTGAACCATTCATTTCCCCACCACATCATTATATCTCCCCTCTCCCCCTTTTTTGGACCCAAAGGCTCCTTTAAAATTGGATCTGGATGCATCGTGTTGATTTACTTCATGAATAGATCACGTGCAAAGTAAAAGTGTGGTCCTCCATGGTCGAATGCCTATGCCATCTTGTAAATTCCTCCACTACCTATAATGATCATCCTGGGAATATTCTTTACATGGAATATTCTTTTCTTGACCTCCAAAGCTCTAAGATGGCCCCTTATCCATTCAGTATGCCTATTTAGGCTTTTCACATGTTTCTCCTATAACAACTCCTTCAAAATATGGCTAAGTCCCTAAACCTTCCTACTCCGACACCCGCTAACCTATTTTCCCGCGTGCCTTTCCTTTGTGCACTTTTTCCTGAACTCCTTCCTTCTTTACTTCTTCTCATGCACATTGACTCCTTCCCTGGGAATTAATCAATTCAGGGCCCAATATTTCCCCACACTACACATGTTTTCCATCCTCTGAAACATTGTTCCCTTCCATCAAAGAATACAAAATAAAGCAAATGAAATAATAAAGAATAGAAGAATGGAATAATCTTGCTACTGCTGCAGGAGAAGTGGGAAATCTTTCTTCATGGGGGACTCAATATTAACCCAAGCATCCACCTCATTTTACACCTATTGAAGAAATTCACCTACGATCACGCTAACCTCATCAAAACTATTCTCATCCTCCTTAAATTTCAACATATCTTCAATGATTTCCATCTACTTTCTAAGGTCTCCCAGCGCGTCCATCCTGCGAATAACTTTGGGGTAAAACTATTTCAGTTTTGTTTTAATCAGAAACCTTAAGGTTTTTGACCACCTCTGATTTTTTCTCTAACCTGGCCAATATCCTGTCCCACTCCACTCTATTGCTCTTATTTTTCTCTTGAAATTATTTCAGATCTGCTTCATGGCTAGCAACTTATATGCTTGTTACTATGTCCCTGTCACCACAATTGTCACATACAACTTCTGCCATTTACATCGGGGTCTTCATTAAGGCAAGGAGATTAGAATAACAAGTTAGTATCTCCCCAATCTTCAACTTCTATTCCTTCAACTTCTTTCACTGATTCTAATGCAAGTGGTCTCCTTTCAATGACAAGTATGCCCATAATGTCTTCAATGTGGTGCATGGCCTCTATCTTCTTGTGGACTTTGCACATCTTTTCCTTTTCATCCCTCAGTTCATGCCTTAATTGCATGCTGATCATTTCCTTCTCTTTTATCTCATTGTGCCTCTTAATGATTTTGTCACTCTTTTTTCTCAAGCTCCACCTCCAATACCCTTATGCGGAAGAGTCTTTATTCCACCTCTACCAATACTTTGTTGAGCGCATTTCAAACTTCTTCATCCGAAATTTGCTAGGAATTTACAAGAGGGTTTATTCCCTTAGAATCTGATATCTTCATCAATGCATCAAAATTTACCTCGAACTCAGGCTAATCAATGTGGGACTCAAAATACCAGGATAGAATTTTCCTACTCTGTGGGTATGCATCCTCTTCAAACAACAGAAGACCAAATGAGAAGTGTGTCGGTAGGCACGGTACTTTGGAAGCACACGTGTAGTACCTTACTTGGTTCATTAATATAAGTTATAGCATGTTGTTGCACCATTACTATGCCCTTCCCACTTGTGTGTGCTTTCGTTGGGAAGTTGGGGTCTCCGCCCAATCTCCTATAATCCTTTCGTAAACTTTATCTCTCTTCAGTTCCCATCAGTACCTCATCGGTAGTTTTCATTACCTCCTGCTCCACCAACTGTTGGATAATACACACTAGCTCCCTCTCTATAGTGTTATTTATCTTCTCCTCAGTCGGGGTCGGAGTCTTATGATAACACATGTTAACCTACTCACTTCCTCCTTTGATATGAGAACCCTCATCATATTCCCTCTCCTCTTAATCCCCTTCCTCACCAGACTTGTGTACATTGTACACAAGAAGATTCTAAGCTCCCTTGCGGTCTTGATTGTCTCCTTCATTTTCCTCCTTAGAGTTATCATCCTTTATTTTCTCTGTCTTCTCTAAGTAAGAACCTTCTGCCACCTTTTACTTGTTCTTCACTAGTTACTCCAACATAGGGAATCATCCTTCTCGAGTGACTCTTCTGTCCTAGGAGACTCTTCTTTCTCTTGTTACTCCTTACTAATGGGAGACTTCTTTAATCAAGCGTAGGTGATTTTACCCATACCTGACTCATATGCCCCTATGGTTTGCACTATATGTGTGCTTGGCACCTTCTTTACAGGAGTCTCATCTCATTCTCTCTTCTTAATTACTCCCTTCTTATTTCTCCCTATGGGGTATTCTGGAATAGAGATGTCATCCTTAATATAGGTACCCTTATCAAACTTTGGCCTTAGCCACACATACACCCTTTCCGCCAGCTTACCTGCAGTAGGAAATGTCACCTATTTTGCCATGTTTACATCATGAGAAACATAATTTTCTATATAGGTGCACTTATTTAGATACACAAAGTTCCAGTACATCTTGTAGTGATATTGATCTACAACAATTAGATAAAATCTCAGTTTATTCACCTTTTTAAACCTATTTACCGCACCTTGAAAATATTTCTCTTTGATGGAGAAGGGTAACTTACACAAAGGTTCCTTGGTGTCGTTTCATCAAGTTAAACTTGCCAATACAAAAATGTTGATGCACAGAAAATATAAATTATCCATCCACTAGTACAAGAAACTATTTTGGTATCCTCCATTCAGCTCCGAATGTATCATGCATCCATTTATGTCATTTTTCCAAGGGGCCCTTGTGAGCGGCCATCATGGTGTCACAAGTATAATCTTCAAACCTCAAGTGGGAGATGGGTTCTCATATAAGTATTCCCAAAAAACTTACTTGGCCAATCAAGAACTCCAATATCTTAATAGAGTTTTGTAAGGAGAACATTACCGAACATGATCTTCTCCTCATCACGCGTGGCATCAATAATCTCTTCCGTAATGAATATTAGAGGTTGTAAATTGTACCCTGTAAGATCTTGTGGCAGACATTCAACCAACCTTTATTTATCTATGTCCATCTCTCCTACCCATTCAGCTTTGTCGCCAAGCGTGCCATCTTCATAACAGGGTCGATGATTTCAATGGTGTCCAACTACCGTGAACCCTTCTTATAGTCATATGCCTTAACATTCTTCTTGATGGCCTCCTTGTCTCACAAGTCCTCATCGAGTGGCTCTCCTTCATATTTCATGAAAGTGAACTTAGAAATAACCTATCGGGTTATGTGCATCCACCTTCCTGTGAAATAAAAGTACTCCTCATGCACGCCTGACATTAACCACTGGTATAGTTTCTTAGGTTTTCCAAAATAGGGAAATTCATAAAGTTGCAAAAGCACAACCTTTTCTAAATTCACTTTTACTTCATCATCATATATGGTTTCCCATCTGGTGTCCTCTTTTCCATTGGGTGAACCAACTGTAGAGTCGTCTCCTTTTTTTTTGGTGCTCATGTGATGATTGTAATCACTCACGACCATCCTCCTTATATGCCAAAAACAATATTCATATTGGTATGTGGAAATTCCCTTTCAATGAATACTGGTTGTCATGCAGTATTCCACATACCAGTATTCATTAAAACTTGTTGATATCACAGGTTTAACTTTTCCCTTTTTCTTTCCCTTCTTTCGTGAGACACTAGATCCTTTCCTTGGTGCCTTTTTTCTGTTCTTCACTCCTCTGTATTTTCTCACTTGCGTCAATTTTTATTACTGCCCAAACCCCTTGGATTTACTTCTATGAAATTTCCACGAAAATGCGTTCCCTAGCATGTAAACCCTAACCTAGAGAAATTCATTTCCATAAGACAGTGTATCCACCCATGGGAACCCACAAAAACCTCCTCCATGTACTCTTGTGCACTTTCCTTCCATACCGGTTCACAAGTCCTTTACTTTCTTTAACTTCACACACTCCTCTTCGCACTTCTTCACAAGAATATCATTAAAATGCAAGAACTTATTCGATAATAAAACATGAGGGTGAAAGAATAAATCACATCGAACTTCGATTTATAAAAAAAAAATTCCACACAAACCCTGATGTCACCTACCAACGTATGAACACATTAAAGTCATATTTTTCTAATACCATCCTTTCGCGTGTTCTATCCATGAATTTTCCTCTACATTTAAATGTACAAGACTACTTCCACAACTTTTTGTTGTGCAAGTGCCTTGACCATAGAGCTCTTTGTCTTGGACCAAGTTCTTTCGACTACCTACCTCATGTTGCTCTTACAATTTTTATCCTTTTTACATGGTTTTCTCAAAGACTTCTTGACACCAATATTCTCATGTTCACCTTTTCTACACATGTTCTTTTGATCCCATGCGCCTCTGACTTCACAACCCAAGCCATCCCATTAGCATTCCTCTAGGGAATTCCTCCAGCTATTACCACTCCTACTCACTTCCGCTTTATGTTCCACCCCACACTAAAAATATATATGGTCCTCTGAGCATAACACCTTGATGATATAATTAGCCACTGACACACACAAGTTCCCAAAACAAACTAAAAGGAATAAAGAAATGATAAAAGGAAACAAAAGGAAAGGAGAATTCATTAAGGGAAATCCTAAGCGAACTAGAAATAATGCCTTATTTACAAACACCCATAATCATTATTTAAAGTAGGAATTCAGCCTACTTCCATTGAAATACCTAAGAAGTCACTTTCTGTCTAGCGCCTATAGCTAGGAAGTGGTTGAATTAATTATATTGGTAATATAATAAGGTCCCAACCAATGGACCTATAGATTTCGAGGATAACACACAAACATAGAATCCTATAGTAAAACCATCTGCCCAACCTCAAATTATTTTTTCTTTATGTGACGATCATGTCAAGCCTTTTGTCTCACCTTCTCTATCTTCTAACTCAACTTAGCAAGTGATCACCTCTTTTCTAACATTATTATCTTGTCAATCTGATCTTGTAATAATTATTCCTCTTCCAATACTCTTGTGCGTGTAATACACAAGGAGGGTAGTATAAACTCTATTGGAAAAAGAACATCCACACGAAACACCAATTGGAAAGGTGTGGCTTTGTTCAATATCTTGTAAGTTGTTCTATACACCCATAGAATGACTCATATTTTTTCATCACACTCCTTCATCCCAACATAACAAATCTTGGTAAGTGTATGAATCAATATCTTGTTAAATTCCTCAGCCGTCCCATTAGCCTAAGAGTGATAAGGAGTAGTCTTTTGATGAACCACCATGAACTCTAAAAACAATATCCTAATGGTATCACTGACAAAATGAGTACAATGGTCACTAGTCAAACTTAGAGGGCACACATACCTACTGATTATATTTTCCTACACCATGCAATCCCTTATAGGCATTGCCTCCACCCACCATGTTAGATAATTAGTGCAAGTAATGATACAGCGTGAATTCGTCCTTCGTGCGAAAGGTGAAATATGGCATACAAACTCATTTGCCCATTTCTCGAACGCTTCAGCACTAGTTCTTGATTTCAATGGCATTTCATCCCATTTTCATGGCTTACCAAGGCATTGGAAATGATCACAAGCCTTGCAATATTCAATAAAATCCTTATAAACCATCTCCCACCAAAGGCCAACTAAGAGGATCTTGCATGGAGTTGCATTCGCCACATAGTGTCCTCCTACAATTCCACCATGAGCTTCTTCCATGATTGTAGTGCACTCATGCTCTAGTACATACTGATGCAAAACCTCATCACTTCCCATGTTATATAAGAGTCGACCAACCAAAATATAGGGTGTGGTGCATATGGCTAACTAATTCCTTTCTAATTCCTTCATCCCTTCTAGCACCACACTCATTCTTAAGAACATAGTGATACCTTCCAAATCAAAGGGCACGTAGTGTAATCTAAAAAGTTGTGTATCTCGCATTGTGTCCTCAATGTTTTGTGCATCCTCTCTGGAGTCAATCGTTGATAAATGGGTAGGACCCAAATTACTCTTACCCGTTTTTACAACTGTAAAATCAAATTCCAGAAACAATAGGACCCAACTGCATATGCACCCTTGTAAGACTGGCTAGTTCACAGAGTACATTAGTACCACGTGGTCCATGTAGAATATAAAGGGTTTTGCTAACAAATAGTTCCTAAATTTGTGTAGTACGTAAATCATCGACAATACCTCATGTTCCATAGTAGTATAAGTATATTCTGCTAGGGTTAGGTTCCTACTAGAAAATCACAAGGGATGGTTGATAATTCCCTCTCCTAGTTGTGCTAATATTGCTCCAATCTCCATCCTGGTTATATCAACATGCATGTGAAAAGGCTTATCCCAAAAGGGAAAGTGTAATATGGGTGCAATACTGAGTCTATTCTTCACTATGTCAAAATCCATCTAATGCAGCTCTCCCCAAGGGAACATACTCTTGTGTTTTAGCAACCCCTTCAATGGCGTGAAAATATTGGCATAGCCCTTAATGAATTTCTTGTAATACCCTGTATGTCCAAGGCATGCGTGCACGGTACTCTAGATGGTAGGATCCCCTAAAACCACAATAATGGAAAATTTAGTAGGATCCACTAGAAATCCTTCTTTACATATGATATGTCCCATTAGGGTGCCAAATGGAGTAGCCAAGACACATTTATGAATGTTGAGGGATATACTTAACTACTTACATCTCTCAAACATCCACCTCATATTGTCACAATGGTCCTTCACTAATCCATACAACATCCAATCATCCAGTGAGACTTGCAAAAACTTGTAAGTGAAGTCCAGAAATGCCTGAACCACAATGCATGAAAATGCAGCAAGTGTGTTCTTCAATTCAAACTAAATGACCGTATAGGAAAATATTCCCCCATTCAGTGGCAAAAGTTTTATTTTCTTGGTCCTCCTTTGCAATTCTAACCTAATGATATCCTGAGAATCCATCTATGAAAGAATAGATCTTATGCCCGGTTACTCCTTCCAGGATATCCTGAGTGAAGAGGGTTGGAAAAGGTTCAATGACACACACCACATTTAAATGCCTATAATTCAAAAAAATCCTTATTCTCACATCCTTCTTAATGATGATGACATCAAACTTATCCAATTTGATTCCTCAATAGTGTCAATGATTCCTAATGTGATCATCTTGTCAATATCCTCCTTGACTTTGAATTGTAGATTCAGATTCATTTGATAAGATCTCTTATGAATTGGGTGTGCGCCCTCCTTCAGTTTGATATTCATTTATCCCAAGGAGTGGTGAACTATTTTAAGCTCATGGTACATGCATGGGAATAAATCTATGAATTCACACAACATATCAATAATCTTTAAAACCTCCATTTCTATTTAGTAATCTCCAATAGTAGCTTTTTTAGGTTCCACCTCTGAGCCAATGTTAGGCTTCTTAGTTTTTAGAGGTTCATGGTAGGCATAAAATTTCTCACCAGTACTATCTATAACCTCGTGCACACTGATAGTATGGTTAACATCTAAGTTTTCCAACTCTTCACCATCTATGATGTAGAGAAATTTTCCTTTCTCCTTTTCCATGCATGCACGCTTAAGTTGTACCTCCTCTAATTCTTCCTAATCGAAGCATGCTCCTAAGTCAGGTTCTCCTAACAACTCCAATATTCTATCCTCTGACATGACACTATCTCCCGTATTTAGGCACTTAACAACCTGTAGTGCCTTATCCACTGATGGCTTATTACTCCGATACTCAAAATTTTGAATGAGATCAGTTATAAACTCCCTCCAATTTCTTGTTTAATAGCGTAGATATGAATGAATGTACCACATGCATGCACAACCCTGTAAGGTGGAGTAAATATTATGCACACATAAAGATGGAGGCAAGGTTCATGCACCTTCCATCTAGGCCTTTTCACATTCCTGGATGTGAAACGAGGTGGGTTCCTTCCCATGATAGTCTTGTAAAGCAGTAGGTGCATTGCTTCAAATAAACCTAACAGAGAACATGATTCTCACCTCGCGTAACTCTAGAAGGTTATCCGGATGTGTCACCCACCAACGTGTTGCGGTCCTGAGAAAATTATACCTAATCATACTTATCTTTTTGATATCGTATCTCCATAGGGTCTCCATTGTTCACAGGAAAACGTCAAGGTTGACTCCCTCAGTGTAACTCGGAAATGTTTTTTCTTCTAGGCACCGAATTGAGCACACCTTTGGTACTCTTGTCACAGAGCCTCTTAACTTCCTTTTGACTAACTCATATATCCCCCACACCTAATTTTCACATGCCACACTAATCATATTACTTATAGATTGATTTTTTCCCCACTGAATAACACCTTCTTTTGTTGGTTACACAACCTCAGAGTCTTTGATAGTGCACACATAGATTCTATCTAGGTCATCTTATCCCAAGGGCTCAGTATAGGGTGCTGACTTTCCATTTGTTAAACAAATGATAACACATTCCTCCTTATTCTCAAAAATTATATACCACTTATTGAAATGTAAGTCAACATTATTCTTATAGCACCAGGCGTACCTAAGTAATGCTGGAAAGGTTTCCACCTTAGCAAGTGCTAGGACTTCGAAGTCTCTAGTGAATTTAACCCCTTGGATGGTAATGGAAGCATCCTTTAAGAAACCAATGGGCATCACCTTTTGCTTGTTAGCCATATACAACACATTTGAAGATGATTGTAATACATGACTTCCCATTTGATTTTATGCATCCAATGTGATAACATTAACTTCCACACCTATGTCAATCAGATTATTACTCAAGTGCCATCCATCAATAAATAATTCCAATGTAATCTCATTATCATAGTCAAGACTATGAGGAGGTAAATTAGCATGCAAAACCTCAATCTCACGCTCTCCTCCAGCACTTGGTGCTTTTCCTGTTAGCCACTCTCCTAACAGAGGGATGATATTCTCTTGTATTAGCATCTTACATACCTCCCTGACTTCTTCCAAATACTTATGTGGAGACTCAACACTCATCTTCTACTCTAACTACTGTGACTATTCCTTCAGACACTAAATCTCTCCTTGTAGGCTTCGAATAACATCCATGGATTCATGATAAAATTTCTTCTAATGCGTAATATTCAGATACTTCCCATGTACCACTTCTTATCTTATAACTAGTGGTCTCTACTTTGGTATCATCCCTGGCACATGTAACCTAAGCTCACGTTGTCACCAGTATAGGTTCTAACTCTGACTCACGTGCCAACCTTGGCATCCATTATAGATTAGCATGTTTTACACTCACCATCCCAGTCGTCCTTATCCTTCCATTGATTTTCATTCATATGTTCAAATAATTCTGAGCATTCGTCATACTTTTTCTTTTTCCCACACTAAGAGAACTACAACAAAGCAGGACACTCACACTTGTAATGTTATGTAGATCCATAGTTTTAGCATATTCCACCCAAAAACTCACTTCTTCCTCCTCCATGATTACCATGTCCTCAAAATCCACCCCCAAAGCCTCTTCTGTGACGTCATCCATCCACGCACCCTTCATAATGATGGCCAGCATACTTGGAACTACTAGAAACACTAGTCTAGCATACATGAGTATCAATGGCATCATGTATTTGTTCAATCAATCTAAAATCCTTGGTGTCATGAGTAGTAGAGGTGAAAGTTTTTTAATAACATGACACATTCTTACGGACTGCACATTGTAGCAATGGGAATCTTCTCACATCATGACCTCCATGGAAAATCTCACAGTGCAGTAATATGGCATGAACTGACCTTTGCCGGAAATTTTCCTTTGTATGACCCTTTACTTAATGATTTGTACACCATAACTTGTTGTGAGTCTCATGATCCAAGTTCACAGACAGTTTCTCCAGCTTGCTTTGCCATGGAAGCAATCTAGGCTTCAAGAAATGGACTAACACCGATATCAACACTTCCCACAGCCTCAGTGCACAAGGAAACCTCCAAGGTCTCATGTGAATATGTATAATTATTCTATGAAATTTTCCTCCTGAATGGTGTGATCATTATTGTGACGAATCACTGATCATGTTGGGAAGGGTGAATGTCATAAGAAAATTTGGATATGAGAGTCTTGAAACATGCATCATACTCACGCACACTCTCTGTCACTCATTATTGAATATCCTTCAATGCATTGATGCTTTTCTATTCAAACTTAGGTATGTGGAACTCTACCAAAAAGTCATTACACAATGCAATCTAATCCACCACTATCTGGTGTGGATCATACTTCCTGTACCAACTATGTGTGCGCCCTTGCAACATGGTTACAAACTAACTAGCCTTCCGTTTTGGTGTAGTGATATTCTTCGTGAGCCATAACAACTCACACTTATGCACATCTTCTACAGTGTCTTCCACACCTTTCTAATCATGCAAATGCAAATACATCTATAAAAATACCTGATGGGGTTATTGAGGCCCTTGCCCACTAGATCCAGGCCCTTGGCCTCCTCTAATATTTCCACCACCTCGAGAACCACTAGATCCACTACTACCAACTTCTCCAGATCCACCACATCCTCCTCTTGTCACAGGTAAGGGGCCTAACATAGTTTTTCCCTGTGATCTCACTGTCGCACTAAATGTTGCACCGAAAGTCTGAGAAGTTTACCCACACCCAAATGTGTTTCCCATACCACTTCTAGATGTGATGAAAAAAAATTTGTGAACCCACACCTTTTCTAAATGTCATACTCGGATAAGATATCTTTGAATATAGGAAATTAATGTGCAACCATAGATGTACCAAATGAAAAATTATACCTCCTAGGTGTCGCTTGACTATAAATACAAATATCAACTATATTATCAAAAATTGTCTCAGGAACTGTAAAAATAAATGCAAGGGTCTAGTCTTCATGTGGGTTAAGATGCGCTACTACAAATCTAATCCTTTCTTCATATGATGAGCTCTCTCTAGAAGATGAGGTGTTTTCTCTTCCGTGATTTGCAAAATAGGGTAGCTCATACTGCTTAGGTTCCACGTCCTCTACATGAACCTCAAATCCTTCCTTCAACTTCTACCTCCATAAATCCATCACTCTTATAGCACCAAATTTTCTTTCTAACTCCCTCTCATGATATTCAATATATTTTATCTGCCTCTCCTATCTCTCCAATTCCACCACAAGGTCCACCATCCTCTACCACACAACCTTCTGTGCACTTCGCCTAAAAGGAGTTTAGCCAGCCATGGGGAAGTATTCCAAACTAAAATTAATAACCAAGATCTTGATAGCTAGTGGAATAGAACACAAGAATGATCCCCTAAGCTCCCTCAAGAACTCAAACTCAACAGTAATACATAGAAATAGTTTTTTCCAAGGTATAGCTAGTCAACACTCTACTCCACCAGCGATCAACAACATGGGTGCAGGTCAGATCGACATCATACAACAGTTGATATTCCTTCTAGGTCTAAACACAAGGTCTATAGTACCAACTTGTACTTGATTCATATGTCGAGAGCAATTCATAAAACTACACTGGAAAATAATAGAATAATGTCTCATAGAGTTCGTGATACAGGTTCTCATCCACCCATTTACATACATCAAACTCGGATCTAGTACTGAACCTCTGAGAAAACACATCCTCTATGGTTTTAAGCTAGGATTTGATGCTATCCAAGGTCAAGCACTCTGTCATATCACCCCATTCTCACAACAACTTTGATAAGAGGTCCCGACAATGGAACCAAAATATAGTCATTTCTTCATGTACTTTCTTTATTCCCCAATCACATCGGCACATCACCCAACATGTGCTAAACACTCACCTGAGGAATTTAGGGGCATCGATCCCTTCCTTTATGTGTACCTCATGATAATGACCTGAAATTGGTGGAGAATGAGTTGCAAGAAAAGAAATATAAAAATTCACTCAAAAATAGAAGATTCAAATAACAGATACATGTAGAGATACAAAATAACTGGAATGAATATTATAAATAAGCATAATGAAACTAGATCTGACTCATAATAATATGAAGAAAACCAGGGTTTACACTTAAGAACATGAATAAATATAATCTCGTACAAATAATGATTTATAAACATTTACATTGGCCTTATTACATCATAAAGGTCATATCGACTGAATACATCAAGGAATATAATCATAAACCCTACAAAATAATATGTAGAGAGAGAGTTCTTAACTATCTTACCCATTACAACCCTTGTTCATACCCAAACCCATCCATATATGCTCAATAACATCCATGCAAGTATTTCTGTACCACCTTGTTACTACATAAAAATAGTTCACAATTTTTGCACTCATGTAAAATGGGAAACTCAAAAATTTGTTACAATGGATGGCATTGGTGTAGTAACCCTAAGCTAGGGGAGAGTCTTTCAGTTCAATATTTGTTCAATTGGATTAATTAATGACTGCATGTAATTTTCAGCTATTTGTGTTGTTACAAAACGTAACAGATCACATAGTTTGCAATTTCGTGATTGTCTTCAACAAAAGAACATGAAGGTCCAAAGGACAGATGTGAAATCTTAATGAAGACTAAAAATACAGAATAGATGAAGTGTTAAGTTTTGGAACAATAGTCATAGTTTCATATTACATCAGTATCAAAAATCATTACTAAGGTTATAGGAATTTTAAAGTTCTTTCCTTCATGATTAAATACATTCAATTATGTTATTGAGATGTTTAATTCATTATATAATCCATATACAAAGCTGAAATGTAGAAGGAAGTACACAACTCAATTTTAGAAATCAATGTTTTATTCATAAGGAATTTCAAATGTTCACACACAAGCTATGTGATGTAACTCAAAATTAAATTACAAATACTAAAGTAAGAGGTACATATGCATGAAAAATAAACTAGAATATCAAATAACCCATCATTGCATTGGGTTTTTTTCATTTCACTTCATGCATTTTGAGCTCCATCTTTGCTCCATCTTCATCCTCACATCTTAGCAATGGCACTGTACCTAAAAACAAGAAAAGGAAAGATTTCTAATCACGAGCTCAGGGTTGATTCACATTCCTATACTATCCAATTTATTACAAGTAGATCTCCTAGCATCAGGAGGTATAAGTTACACGGAAGATCAAAGGCATAACTGATAAAAACACTATTTTGTAGCAACATACATGACTCATTCACTCAGAAAGAACCAAAGAGAAAAACTATGGAATAAAAGAGAAGCCAAAATGCCTAATGTTTTCTAACTAGTTATCTAAATGTGTAGGTACAAGTAAGAAGAAGGAAATAAACACTAACTATTGTGTTTACATATCAGAACTATTACATTTTGTAACTTGAAATAGAAAAGTACATATATTTCAGTTCATACTAAAGACTAAATATACAAATATGTACCTGTACTAATCCATAAAAGAAATGCAAGTTTAGTGCTACAGATTCTAAAAAATTGAATGAGATGAAATTACAGCTGAAATAGAATGGAAAATGAAATCTGAGAAAATTTTGACAGGGCTTCGCCATGTAAAATGGACATTTTACATCTTTCCATCATGTTATTTCAAAACTAATAAATGCATGAAAGATGCGACAAAATATAAACTATTGTACTAATCAAATAGTAATCTGAATAAGGAGAAGTATTGCTGAAATAGAATATTCAGATTTCACTATTCATTATAGGAACTTACTTTTTATTTCAGGCCAAATTAAGGAAATATTCGATGTATTACACGAAGTACAACTTTTCCAATTAATAATGGTGATTTTTTCTTCTTCATGTAAAGTTGATTAAGTAGAAAAAATAATTCATAAGTAGCAGAAATTTCAATTTTCAAGTGATCTCAAATTGTAAGAAGATCAAATAACAGTCATCCAGTTGTGAGATAGCTAAAGAGAAGTAAACAATTTTAGTTATAAATTTTGAGAATATCCTAAAGCTCTCATATCACTTATTACAAATGAATCTCTTAAAATAAGTATAGATAAGGTATAGATTTCTAGCTTAAGGAATTTATTTATTCACATAGCATCAAAGTAATGTAAGCATGAGTCATCAACAATGAAGGAAAATTTCTTCAGTTTTGAGAGAAAATCTATAAATAAGGAACATTATAGGTAAGATAACAGAAGCTCAATACTTGTACAAAACCATCATCTATCAATGACTCAGACAGTCATGAAAGGGAGTACAAATTCAGATTTGTAGATCAAGATGGCCACTTCTAGTAGTTGATTCAGGAATAGGAGTTGTAGAACAAAGACAACAATAAATCCTTCATTTAAATATGAGAGCAGTAAAGTAGCTTGCAATGTAAAGGTTTCAAATCAGCTACAATTTCAAATACCCATGATTTCATTTCACATAATGGAGCTCGAACCATAAAAAAAAAAATTCAAAAAAAATGCAGAGAATACAAACCCTTGATTAGAAGGTACGACAAAGGAAAATAAATTACTTCAAATATGCAAGGAGCAAGTTTAGTTTTTGTTAAAGTCCCTTAATAGATAATACAATTTATTATGAAGAAACAAAATATCAAGGTTTTAGAAATGGAAGGATGAACTCGAACCTCAAAAATTTTCAAATGTACCAGAACTAGATTCAAACTCGGATATGAAAAACTAAAATCACTCAAAACATGGATGAAGCACAAAAATCCAACTCAGAATGGAACTTATGAGAAATAAAGGATTCAAACACACTTTCTAGTTTTGCAAAGAATTATTTCCAAAGTAAACATTTCGAAATAATGTATTTCCTTTGCAGAGTTTCACGAAATAAATATCTCTAATGGCAGCCATTAGAGAAGGAACGAGTTGAAACCCTCAAGGCAGAGCTCCATGTATAAGAGAATGGCGGCCTCCAAGAGAAAAATATCAAAATATTTCTTTCAAATATAAATCACCACTCAGAATAGGACACAAGTTTAAAAAAGAGTATGGAAGGGTCTCAAACCCTAGTTTTTGCCAATACCCCCTACAAAATAGATTTGCAGATCAAAGGAAGTATAGAAAATAGAGTTGAGTATAGAGAGAATCAAGAAATGAGTGAACAAAAATACCTACATCAACAAATGTACAAATCTACTAAAAATTTGCATGGATAATCAAAATGCAATGAACTCAATAGTACAATATGATGAACACTTTCGAAACCCTCAAGAGATATTCAAATGAAGAGGGAAAAAATGAATACCCATAAGTGTTTTCAATCTCGCATCAAGTTTCAAAATGAAAAAAAAGAACCCACAATGGCTATTTGTTTTATCAAAAAATGCAGAGTAAAAACTCAAGGGAAAATCATTTACGAATGAAAGAACCATAAAAAATCACCTATTCAACAATGGTGGCAACTTTGGAGAAAATAGAACAGAAAATACATACTTATGAGCACCATTTAGTTCACATAACTCATCAAAGACAACGGCCATTTCTTCTAAGGGAATCCATATTGAAGCTCCAAATAGAGCCACCAAAAAACTAAGAAAATGATATATATAGGAGGAAGCATAGTAAAAAACAAAGAGCTTGAAGGATCAATAATGGCAGTCACTTCAAAGATCACCATGAAACTCAAAACATTGACAATGGTTGAGAGAATCAAAACACATGCATGCACAGAGCTTCACATAACCTCCCACAGAGAACCTAAAAACCATTTTTGTAGAATTTTGGAGCTCGAAATTATAGAGAAATGGCAATCTTGAGGAAAATTTTCCATGGCTTCGCCCTCCAGATCAGAGATGCACAAGAAATGATCAAATTTTATGTTATAAATAATCATGTTCATGACTTAACCACATTAAAGTCTAACTCAACTTGGGTAGATGATAAATGGTACCAAATTAACTATGTAAAATCAACTGTATCAAATGATAACCCAAACCAACCATTAAGCTACAAATCCACAATGGAGATGATCATAGTACATGATATCAATGGCCACGAAGTAATCAAATATTAATGTAGCTCATAATCAATGTGAACACATATGCTTAGAGGATCGATGGTGTGAGATCATCAAGGACAGAGATCGGTTGTCAAAAAACCCATCACCAAATTCTGTAAGAACTCCTGAGTTATTCCAAACCAAACAAGGGTTAAAAATGCACACACATGTCAAGCATTAAGAAAACCCTAATCCCATCACATTCAAATTATGGTCACCAACATTTCAATGGTCGGTCCATCGTAGAGAAAGGGTCGTCCCTGACTAATTATTCTAGTTGTTGACTATAGTGTTCCCCATAAAAAAATCAAAGCCAATAATCATTTCTCAAACCCTGGTAATGTTTCTTACAAATGATGGATACAAGTACATTGTTAAAGCATCATTTTATAATGATATTTGTAAGGATTAAGTGAAGATATAAGTTCTGCCTACAATTTTATCAATTTCTAACAGTTGTTGCACTTCATTTTCATTTGTGATTGATGATTTCAAGAAAAAGGAAGGTCTGATCTATAAAGTTTGGTAAGATTTTAAGTGCTGATAGGTATTTGATAGATTATTTTAGTGCATTTTCACAACTAGAGTGAAAATCCTTAGTGGTAACTCCATGTTGTTTTGATCTTGATAAATACCATTGTCTTAAGCTTTCTGTCATTTATTTTTGTGTTGCTAATCTCTACAAAACTAGAAGGAAGATCTCTCTTCAGGAGGGACCCAAGTAGAAAGTTATTTTGAGAATTGCAAAAGACAGTTTTAGAGGAAATAAAATTTTGGAATGTTGTTGAAGGTTAGACATCAAGCAAAGGTATATCCATTGGTGAGAGAGATCAATATTTAGTAGAGGATTATCACTCTTCTTCCAGTGATTCTAATTCAAGAAATATTTTCTCAAATTTGTTTACTTCAACTAGTGAATGTCCTTATGTTGTACTTGGTAAGTTCTCGTCTCAATCTACACATGTGTTCCTCAATTCAAATAAAACTTTCCAAGAAAATCAGCACCTGGAGAGCACCATTTTTGTGAATCACATTCTTGTGCCCGAAAGACCTTTCACTCCTCATAATTTTATTTCTTGTCCAAGATCACCACCTCAAAACAATATGGCTTAGCCTAGACATCCATTTTTCATTAACACCTTTGGTCTTATAGACTTTACAGGAATGGTTGGCTATCATAATGTTGTCCCTCAAGATGTCAGAAATAGATTGTCAAAGTTCCAAGGTAATAATGCAATAACTGGTGATCAGCATCTCAAAAATTTTGTTAACATGATGGAGGACTTTCATATTGAGCATGAAGATGTGCATATTAAATTTTTCATTCATACACTAGAGGAGGATGCAAGGGATTGGTATAAGGATATACCTGATAATTCTATTGATTCTTGGAATGAGATGAAGAATACATATAGGTTGTAATATGGTGATAGGAATTATCCTAGATTTCTCTTGTCTAAATTTGAAAATATCAAGAAGAACCTGAATGAATAAGTTCACAACTTTAATACAAGATTTAATAAGACATTCAGGATACTACTTGTTAATGTGAGGCCTTGTGATGAGTCTTGTTTAATAAAATATGAAGATGCATTTGACAAGAAAGTAGCCTATTACCTAAGAGACAAGAACCCTACCAATTTAAGCCAGGCCTTTACCATGGCACTGAAGATTGAAAATAACATTAAGGCCATTGGGAAACCTCTCAAGAGGGATTTTGTAAAGTTGATAAAACCTGAAAAACCTCAAGCTAGCAAGGGTACTGATTTGGAGGAGGTTGTGAAAAAATTTGTAGGGGTTGTCAAATAAATCTCATACAAGTTAGCCCAGGAAGAGAAGGGAATTGGGAAGAATTCAAAAGGTCAGAAAAGAGCACACAAAAGAGTGTTACCTGATCCCCTAACTGCTAGGGTTGTTGTTGTTGAGGAATTTATTGATATTGATTGGTGTGATAGGTCTTTTCTACCCTATCCTCCATGTGAAATGGACCAGCAAGATGGTGAAGATAATAATGAAGATGGAACTGATGATGATATTTCCATGGTGGGTTGTTCTTCAAGCTTATAAGGAGCAACATCAACTGACGTAATAAGTGCAAGGATAACTACAAACTTTTGGGATTGCATCAAATGGGTAGAAGTCTTTCTTCTCCCTCATACTCTTGAAGTTGATGTAGTGCAAGATTTTGAAATTCCTAACAATGACATTCAATACTTAAGAGCTTTGATGATTAAGAAGTATGATGGTGGTATCCCTTCGGAGGAAGATAGAATTTTTTTTATGAATGTTGTTGTAGCTCAAGATAAAGACTATAACACTAGGAGAAAAGTTTTTAAGGGAGATGGGCCTCAGGAAAAACCTAAAACACCCTTGCTTACAAGCATTCCCAAAGAAGCTTCTAGAAGAGAAACATCTGCCAACAGCTATGTTGTCCCAAGTAAAAATTAAAGTCCTCCTCATGCCCAAGCTACCAAGAATCCCATGTCATCTGATGAATATGCTTGTCTCCATTCTATTGCTTCTTTGCCAAAGAGTATTCCATATGACATAGCCCAAGTATTGATTCAAATCAAAGTGAGTGTTCCAATCATTGAGTTGCTTAGGATTCCTAAGCACAAGAAGAGAGCATTTGAGTACTTGGGTTTGAAAGAGGAGAAGAGTACCCCAAGGATAAATGTAAACGTTGTTGAAACTCCTCCTCAAATCATTTCAGACCTTGAAACACTACCAACATTATAGGATCTTGGAGAAACACCTGAGGTATACTTGTAGACATCCTTGGTTGATTCCCAATTGAATTTTGATCCATTCTTTACAACTTTGATCATAAAGGATAGACTACTTCACAATTGTATGTTTGATTCTAGTGCATCATGTAATGTCATGCCTCTAGAGGTCATGAATGAGTTGGATATCAAAGTGACAGGAGCATATGGAAAGTGTACTGCCATGGACTCAAGAGAAGTTCTAGTAGTCTGTTGTGTGAAGGGTTTGGTGGTGCAAATTGTATCTTATCCTGGGAGGAATTTGAAATTAAATGTTGTGATTATTGATTGCCCTGCTAAATGGGGTATGTTATTGTCAAGAAAGTGGGATGCAAGTATTGGAGGGAGTGTCCAAATGGATATGTATTTTTTCACCATTCCCATTGAAGGTAGCCTTGTAAAATTATATGGAGAGAAGAAGATGTTGCATCTAATTGAGGATCCAAAAAATGCTTTTTATGAAGTATTATTTGCTGATGTTGATGTTGATAATTTTATTGGATTTGCTGATGGTAAGGAGAACAAGATGGATCAGTCAAAGTGACTTGAATAGGTAGGTTATCCTTGGACCTTGCTATTTGATGGAGCTTTATCCAAATTTGGAAATGGTGCTAGTATAATTCTGATTTCTCCTAGCTTGGAAGAGTTTGTTTTTTCCTTCAAGCTTAATTTTGAATGTACTAACAACATTTATGAGTATGAAGCATTGTTGTTGGGTCTGAGAATTATATGGAAGTATGGTGTCAACGACATCATTGCAAAAGGATATTCAGAGCTAGTTGTCAAACAAATAAGAAAACTATATGCTATAAAAAATCAGTGGATTAAACATTACAAACATGTAGTTTGGGATCTAATTGAGATGTTTGATTCCTTCAACATTATGTGTCATGAAAGAATTTTCAATGTTGCTGCTGACAATTTGGCAGTGTTGGGATCAATATTTGGAAATTGCACCATTTCACCTTATTTTGAGTACAATATTGAAATGTTAACTAGGCCAGCTATCCCTAACAACATCAAGCATTGGCAAGTTTTTAATGATGATGCTCAAGTGCAAAGGTTCTTACAAAATCAAGGTGAATTTATAGATTAGAATATTGATTGGGAACCAATGGTGTGTGTGAACGAAGAAAGAAAAAATTTATTTGGAAAGGATATTATCTAATTGAAAAATAACACCATTCCTAGAGGTCTTGTTGCACTTGAGTCAAATTTTAACAATGTTGATTGCATTATCAATAGAAACATGTCTACCTGAAGGGATGTGGAAGAGTATAACTTGGGCACTAATGATAAACCAAGAAAAGTTTGGTAAGGCAGAAATCTAAACAAGGAAGAAAAATAGTCCTATGTTCAACTGTTGAAGAAATATTAGGATTGTCTAGCTTGGTCTTATTGTGAGCTGAGAGCATATAGAGAAGACTTGTTTCAGCATGAGATTCCTCTTGAAAAAAATGCCAAACCATTCAAAAAATAGAAGAGGCCATATAATCCATTCCTCTCCATAAAAATGCAAGATGAATTGAAGAAACTTAAAGAGCGAGGGATCATTCAGCCCATAAGGTATTCATCTTAGGTTGCAAACCTTGTGCCAGTCAGAAAGAAAAATGGAGATATTATACTTCGTGTAGACTTCAGAAATTTGAATAAAGATTCATTGAAGGAAAATTATCCTTTCCCAAAAATGGAAAACATGCTGCAGTTAGTGACTGGATATGAATTGTTGTCCACCTTGGATGGTTTCTTTGGCAATAATCAAGTTGTTATCAAGGAGTCAGAAATATTTAAAACTACCTTTATCAGTCCTTAGGGGAAATATGTCTATGTAAGAATTCCTTTTGGTCTCATGAATGTTGCGGCTACCTTCCAAAGAGTAATGGATGTTCCTTTTTCTAGTTACATAAATGAATTCATTGCACTTTATCATGATGATGTGACTGTGTTTTCAAGGAGTAGAAAAGATCACTTACAACACTTGGAAAGAATGTTGATCTGAGGTAGAGAATATGGCATTTCTCTCAATCCAAAGAAGTGTAATTTTGGGGTGCAAAAGGCCAAGCTTCTTGGTCATATTGCTTCAAAGACTGGTGTCATGATTGACCCTGAGAGGATAGAAGAAATCAGCAAGGTTCCAATTCCAAGAACAAAGAAGGGCATCCAATCCTTCTTTAGGCAGATCAATTGCATTAGAAGGTTTGTGTCAAATTTTGCTGAGTTGACTCTTCCTATCACATGCATGTTAAAGAAAGAACAAGTTATCAAGTGGGAGTAGGCTGCTATTTAGGATTTTGAAGGAATTAAAGAAGCATTGAAACATGCACTTGTCTTGGCAGCTCTGAATTCCAAGAATCCTTTCCAAATCTTCTCCTTTGCTTCAGAAAATATCATTGCATCTGTTTTTTCTGCAAAAGGATGAAGATGGGGTTGAGAAGCCTATTTCCTTCTTTAGAAAGGCTTTATAAGCTGCTGAGTTAAAGTACACAATCATGGAAAAACAAGCATTTTCCTTGGTGAAAGCAACAAAGGTTTCAGGCCTTATATATTAAGTTCAAAAGTTGTTGCTTGTGTTCTCTACACCATGGTAAAAGACATCTTATCAGAGATGGAGATCTCAAGAAAAATATGTAGATTGGTGAACAAACTGCAGGAATATGACATGGATATCTAGACCACAAAGTTGGTAAGAGGTTTGGGTCTTGCTAAGCTCATGGCTGAGAGAAAATTGTAGACCGTGGATGTGAATGAGGTAGAGGAAGAAGGGTAGATGTTCTTGAGAAATGGGTAAGATCTGAGTGGTAAAAGGATGTAATATTTTACCTCAGAAACCTATGCTGCCTTGATCATTTAAATAAAAATCAGAAAATATCCCTCAAGCTGGCTTCTCAAAAATACATCATAACTGACTTTGGGATGGCTTTAGAAGAACCCTAAAGATGCCCTCTTGAAATGTATAACTGAAGATGATGCTCTTAAGATAGTTGTTGATTTCCCTGGGCGAGTTTGTGGAGGACCCTTTGTTGGAAGGGTTACAACACACAAAATATTGAGAGATGGTTATTGGTGGCCTAATATTTACAAAGATGCAACCCTATTGGTTATAAAATGTGAAAGCTACCAGTATTTCTCTGGAAGAAGGAAAGCTTTAGGATCCCTACCTTTGTAGCCTGTATCAATTGAAGCTCCTTTCAAACAATGGGGAATGAACTTCATTGGTGAGATTTCAGACCCTTCTAGTGCTAGACATAAGTGAATCCTGATAGCCATAGATTACTTCACCAAGTGGGTTGAAGCAATCCCCACCAAGAAAGCAACACACCAAGTTGTTATGGAATTCTTCTTGAATCATATCATAGGCAAATTTGGTGTGCTAGTCAATATTGTTGCTGATAATGCCATGTGTTTCAGAGCTAAACCCTTGATGGAAATGTGTAAGGAGTATGGAACCAATCTGACTTATGCTTCAAACTATAACCCTTAAGGGAATGTACAATATGAGTCTAGCAATAAGAACTTGTTGAAGATCATTAGGATAACATTGGAGTTAAACAAGATAAAATGGGGTGTGAACAATTGAAATTCGCAGTTCAGCCTGATAGAATCACTACCAAAAGAGCTACTGGTAAGAGCCCATTTGAGTTAGTGTATGGAACTCAAGCTCTGCTACCCTTACATTTGTAATTATCTTCATTTCAGTTTGTTCAACAACTTGAAGATCAGGAGGTTAGTCCATATGAAGAAAGGATTAATCAGATTGTTGAGCTGGATGAAGAAAGAAGAGCATCCCACGTAAGGCATGCCATATTTAGAGAGAAGTTGAAGAGGTTTTTTGACAAGAAGGTCACTCTTAGGGATTTAAATGTTGGAGATATGGTTTTGTTGTGGGATAACAGGCATGAAGATAAGAGAAAACATGGTAAATTTGATGCATTGTGGATGGGCCCTTACTCCATTGATATCAGAATTAGTGAAAATACTTTTTTTCTCAAGGACTTAGATGGGGAATTTCTTGAACTACCTATTAATGGTAGGCATCTGAAGCATTTCTTCGATTAATCCCCAAATTTGAGGTATGCACCACTTATACAATGTATAGTGTTTGGATTTTTCTCTATTTTTGGTGTTTTGTCAGTTCATGGTTTGCTTTGATGTGTGGCAACCATTTTTTTCAGTTTCTCACCTGGTTTTTTGGTGGCTTTGGCTCATGACTCTGTTTGCTCAAAGGATTATTTTGGCACTTGGTCTACTTATTATTCTAATGAAAATCATTGGGAGTGCCCATCCCCAAGCAAGAGCCAATGTTGGTGCCCATTTTGATCATCTTTTTGTTTTTTCCATGTTTCCCCTTTGCTCTTTGTGCTATGAAACATTTTTTCCTCATGAAATCAGTGGTGTGAATTTGTAGCTCCATTCTTGTGCATTGCATTGTTTGCAAACTCATTACCTTACCCTAATTTCCTAAGGAGAAGTTCATTTTTGCCTTGTTTCTGAGAAAAAACGGCCTTGGATCTTCCCATCCTTCGAATTTGATGAAAAACAACTCGTACGTGTGTTTAAATGCTTTGAGTTGTTCGTTTTTCTCCATTCATGCCCCATTTTGAAGAAAATCACAAGTTTGCCATGGTCATGCCCTAATTTTTTTCAAAATATGTAGGCTCTGTTGTTTTTAGAATTTTTCCAATCATAGATGCTTTAAAAATGATTGATTTATGCTTCTTTTTCTTTGAAAATCTATCCCCATGGTCAAAAAATTCTTGGAATCATGATTCCTTTGGATTTTTTCTGAGGTTTTTCCCATCCTCAGTGAAAAAATCAATTTTTGGGTATCACTGGAAATTTTTTTGTTTTTTACAGTCATACGAGTGTCATTTGCCCATAAAATTCTAGCTCATATACATCTGCATACGTGGCTATTTGTAATTGGACAAGGTCTGGTGGGTTTTTTGAGACTAAAATTTTCCTCTGTAATTTCTATTTCATTAATGTATGTATTAGGAATAAGATGTTGTTAAATATCATTAGTAGTGGCATCGGATAGAAGATAACAATGCTACCGGTACGACACCACCAATAATGTATAGTATGGTAACAATCAAAGTACAATAGGAATGTTGTGGTAAAAAGTAAATATTTGTCGTAAGTGGTTCGGTAATGTTAAAATTTTAAAGTTAGGGTAAGTAGAGAAGTAGGGTCTACATGATTAGGACTTTGAAATATTATATTGGTAATAAGGACAAGGAGTGATGCCATAAATATTTTATGTATTTTATCTGTAAAAATTCTAAAAATGGTGGAACCCATGTGAAATGATAAGGTTTATCTTATCTTAAAAGATAAGCTTACATGTAAAGGTAAGAGTTAAGGTATGGAATATGATTCGTCAGAGTAGATTTCTTATCCTATCTTAGAGATAAGGTGGATAAGCGTGAAATTTCTATAAATAGAGAGGCCACCCCCCCTCATTTGATATAGAAGGAAGTAGTGAGAAATATTGTATAAGAAAGGGTGTGAAAGAAGCTATCATTTAGAAAGTGTGTTAAAGAAGCCATTAAGAGGTGCAATTGTAAAGTTTCTCCCATAGTTATTGTTGGAAGGCAAGTGGAGTCGATAACACTTGAAGTACTTCATGGGTGAGATTATAATAAATTCATGTTGATATTATAATTTACACTTATATTTCATATTTTTCATCATTCCTTCGTATCATAGTCTATGGTATTCTTGTGTTTTGCCTGTTATTTTGTTTTCTAGATTACCACCACCAAACTAAAATTTTTGCATTAGTAAATAATCATAGAATGAGGTGTTTCTGGTGGATACTTATCATAGTGCCGGATTGGTGTTGACATTTTGGTTCTGTTGCCAGTACCATTCCTCGTTGGTGGATTTTCTAGAGAGATATTCCCACTTAGTTAGAAATCATTTGGAGGGTATCCTTATTTTTACTATGCATAGTAGTTACCATGGTAAAGTCACTTTTTACCATGAATATTATTTACTGCAGTAAAGTCACTTTTTACCGTAGTTACTTCACTTTTTACTGTGAATAGTGTTTAGCATAGCAAAGTCATTTTTTACCATAGTAAGTAAAGTTTTACCATAGTTTACCATGGTCATTCCTATTTTACTATAGAAAGGTGTAATGTCACTTTCTATTATAGTGATTCCAATTATTTGTGCACATAAGTCTTGTTGATTGTACTTGTGGGTTAGTATTTCACTGTGGTTACTTTTGAAAATGGGGAAGATTCTTGTTTTTTCAGCCCAATCTAATTAAGATGTTTCCTCATTCATTTAAGAATTTAAATGATCTTGCATTTGTAATGGCCTCATAAGAAGGGAACAATGCACTAAATTTTTTCCTACCTTTTTGGATGGTTCAACTCCTAGGTGGTTTGAAACACTAGGTGATAATGTGAAAAACTCATGGGATTTTATTAACTGAAAGTATTCTTGAAGAATTTTGTGAACAACAGAAATATGCAAATCTCATTATCAATATCAAAAAGCTATCCCAAAGAGAGAAGGAGAAGATAAGGGATTATCATGCTTGTGTTCTAGAGCTATAGAGGAATCTTGAGGCCTAAATCCAGAAGGAAGGATTAGTGGATGGGTTAATGAATCACATGGATAATCTCCTCTGTAAGCACTTCATTCTTGGAATGAAGCCAAAGATTAGACAACGAGTGAAGTATGGTTACCCAGTGACCCTCAAACAAGCAAAGGAGATTACAAGAAGGAAAGAGCAAAGCATGGAAGAAGAGCCCAAATAAATTGTTGCTAAGGTAGAGCCTACACCAACACCTTTAGTCCAGAATCCACAACCACTCTTGGTGAGTAAAAATATTTCTCCTAGTACATCTACTAAGTATGAAGATCTGATCAAGAAGATGGGCTAGTTAACTATTAATCTTTTTCAAGGAAAATAATTTATTTTTCAGGGAGGAGATAGAGGTGTAAAAATAAATATATCTGAAGTTGTATGTTATGGTTGTCATAAAAAGGGTCATTATAAGTATACTTGTCTAGATAGATCTTCTACATCTAGTATAAGAGATAATGATAAAGCAAAAGCACCCGTGAATTCTTTTGATGTAGTAGATAGGAGCATAAATAATGAAGAAAATGTGTTTGTAACAAAAATAAAGAAAGAAAAAGATAACCAAAATGGAAATGATCCTAAGAAGATGAAAGGAGAAACTAGTAAGAAAAATAGGAGAAGAAAGTTGGGTGTGTAGGATTTTCTGATTTCACAGGAGCAAGGACCATACTCCATCTTAGAAGATCTGTCCAAAAGGCCTATAAATATTACATATGGTCAACTTTTGGCTATGTCTTCTGAGAAGAGGTGGGAGTTGCGAAGTGGACTCAATGCTTGAAGAAGGAAGGAGGTTGAGGTCCCTGTTTTAGAAGAAGAGGTGCATCCCTATGCTCCACAAGATGAGGTATTATTTAATGGTAATTTAATTCATGATGTCTTAGTAGATGGAGGCACTGTAGTTAATGTAATGACTGAGTATGTAATGAATATGTTGGGTTTAAAAATTGATCTCCCCTTAACACTTATGTTAAGGTCATTAAATAAGGGGAAAAACTAAACCAGAAGGTGTTGTTTCAAATGTGGCAATACATGTTATGGGTGTTGTATGTGTGGTATACTTTTAAGTGATGAAAAATGGTATTGTTGCGTACCCAATGTTGTTGGGAAGGCCATGGCTAAGGAGAGTTTATGAGAGAAACTACTGCAATGAAGTCTTCATGACACTTGGACGTGGCAGAGAGAAGGTGAAGATAAACATGATCCCTTGTCATCATAAGGAAGAACCTATGGATTCAAGTGATGAAATTGATGATTGGACATCCTCTGATTACTCTAGTACCAGTGAAGTGGACAAAGAAGTTGAAGAACATGAGGTTGATGTTTCGGTCATGGATATCTTTCCAGTCACACCAAATCATGAACCCATAAAATTATCTAAAGAAGAAATTGATGATCACCTCCAACAAGTAAAGATTGGTGATGTTGTGATGGAGAGTGAGAAGGAATCCTAACTTGATCTCTTTCGAAGGTACATACACTTATTCAATTTTGATTACAAGGAACTCCGTCAAGTAAGTTGGGTAGAACATTCTATTGAGCTAGTAGATGGTGTTAAGACCATAAAGAAAATTCTAGATAGAATGAATCCTAATTTTTCCAAGACTGTAAAAGAAGAAATTAATAAGTTGCTTGATGTAGGATTCATATTTGTTGTGCATAATTCAGAATGGGTTTTCTCCCATTGTGATCTCAATAAAAAAGAATGGGAAGCTACGCATTTGTGTTAATTATAGGAAGCTCAACAAGGCTATAAAAGAAGGATCATTACCCTCTTCTATTCTCAGATCAGATCTTATATGAAGTAGCTGTCCAAGAGTGTTATAGTTTTCTAATGAATATAGTGAATAAAACCAAGTTCGTATAGCGGAGAAAGATCGGCTGAAGACCACATTCACCACTCCTTGGGGAAATTTTTCTTATAGAGTAATGCCTTTTGGGTTGTGTAATGTTCCGGAAACGTTCCAGCATTTGATGAATATGGTATTTGAACCCTACATTATAAACTTCATCAGAGTATTTATAGATGATTTTTACATCTATGGGAGCAAGATGGACCACCTACACCAGATGGACATAGAATTTCAAAGGTTAGATGAAGCACAACCCTCACTAAACCCTAAAAAGTGTGTCTTTGGATGTTCTAAAGGTGTTTTGTTAGGGCATGTTATATCCAGAGAAGATATTGGTACTGATCCTGATAAGGTTTAAAAAATAAAAGAGTTACCATTTCCTATGAATAGAAGAAGTTGAGATCATTTTTAGGCCATGTGTGTTACTATAGAAGGTTCATCAAGAATTTCTCAAATATTACACAGCCACTAACCCAGTTTTTGAAGAAGGATGTTACTTATGAACCAGGAAAGAAGGTACATGAAGATTTTGAGCAACTGAAAGAAGCTTTGGTGTATTCACCTATTTTAAAGAATCCAGACTAGAGCAAGCCATTCATTGTGTATACTGATGCTTCAGATGCAACATTAGGAAGTACTCTGAGCCAAAATGATGAAAATTGGAATGATCATCCAATTTAGTTTGGGAGTAGACAAATGAGTAGTGCTGAGGTAAGTTATAATATAACTAAAAAAGAGGCTCTAGCTATCATTTTTGTTGTAAAGAAGTTTATAAATTATTTGCTAGGGTAGAAATTTATAGTTCTAATAGATCATCAGGCTTTAAAAATATATTGTAAATAAGCCTAACTCATTAGGGAGGATAACAAGATGGATAAGTTTTCTACAAGAATATGAATTTGATATTATAGATAGGCCAGGAAAGAAGAATGTCAATGCAGATGCACTCTCTCAAGCCTATGATGGTTTAGGTTCATCTTGTGATGATGATGATTTCCTATATGCAACATTGTTATCCCTTGACACAATCCCTAGTGAATACATAGATATTTTTAATTATGTAAATGAATTCAAGTTTCCTGATGGTGCCAATGTAAAGACTAAGAGGAATATTACTCAAGCCAGTCATCCATATTCTATTCTGCATGGAGTATTATTTCAAATAGGACATGATGGAAAGTACAAGAGGGCAGTTGGACGTGATCAAGGGAAAGAAACTAATAGAAAAATTCCACAATGGAACATGTGGAGGACACTTCTCTGGAAAACTTATAGTAAGAAGGATCTTGGATGCAGGTTATCAGTGGCCTACTCTTTCTAGGGATTGTTATAATTATTGTAAGACATGTAATATTTGTCAAACACATGGTAACTGTAAGACTTCATCAGTGGCATTATTCCCTATTCTTCCACTTGATCCCTTTGAAAAGTGGGGAATATATATTGTAGGTCCACTTCCAACTACCCCATGCCAAAAGTATATTGTAGTTGCCACAGATTATTTAACCAAGTGGGTGTAAACTAGGCCATTGAAAACAACTTCCTTGGATGAAGTGTCAAGGTTCATGTATGAATGCATTATCACTAGATTTGGTTGTCTATTGGAAATTGTAACAAATCAAGGAAGCCACTTAATTAATGAGGTGGTATAATCCCTAGTCAATAAGTTTTCTATTAAGCACAAGAAGGAAACAACTTACAAGCCAAGTACAAATGGACAAGTGAAACGAACAAATTTTATGTTGTGTCAAATTCTAGCAAAAGATACAACCTTACAGGTACATAAGTGGGATAGAAGGATTCATGCAACATTGTGGGCATATAGGGCAACATCAAAGTCAGCAATAGGATACTCCTCATTTTCAATTGGCTTATGGCATTGATCCAATTCTTCCTATTGAGTTTGATATTCCCACTTTGAGAGTTACAAATAATGAAAGGATGGATGAAAGTGATTTAGTAAAGTAAATTTTGGTACATCTTCATTTTCTAGAGGAAATGAGGGAAATAACGAAGGATATACTCTATAAGAGGAAAATGAAGCAGAAAGAATACTTTGATCAAAATATCTGTTAGTCTCCATTTCATGTGAATGACTTGGTTCTAGTATATGATTCTAGATAAAAAAAAGAAGGCAGAGAAAATTTCTTCCCAAATGGATGGGGCCTTAAAAAATAGTAGCTGTGCAGGAAAATGGTACATATCGACTAAAGGAATTGGATGGCACTCCCATTACAAAATGGATCAACCACGACAAGTTAAATATTTTCCAAGCACTAGAATAGTATACTCTGAGGACGGAGTAGAAGCTAAGAAGGTTAAGATGTTGACACAAAAATTTTCCTCCGTAATTTCTATTTCATTAATGTATGTATTAGGAATAAGATGTTGTTAAGTATCATTAGTAGTGGCATCCAATAGAAGATAACGCTGCTATCGGTACGATGCCACCAATAATGTATAGTACGGTAACAGTCAAAGTATTATAGGAATGTTGTCGTAAAAAGTAAATATTTGTCGTAAGTGATTCGGTAATGTTAAAATTTCAAAGTTAGGGTAAGTAGAGAAGTAGGGTCTACACGATTAGGAATTAGAAATATTATATTGGTAATAAGGACAAGGAGTGATGTCATAAATATTTTGTGTATTTTATTTCTAAAAAGTCTAAAAAGATGGAACCCATGTGAAATGATAAGGTTTATCTTATCTTAAAATATAACCTTACATGTAAAGATAAGAGTGAAGGTATGGAATATGATTTGTTAGAGTAGATTTCTTATCCTATCATGGAGATAAGGTGGATAAGCCTGAAATTTCTATAAATAGAGAGGCCACCCCCCTCTTTTGATATAGAAGGAAGTAGTGAGAAATATTGTATAAGAAAGGGTGTGAAGGAAGCCATCATTTATAAAGTGTGTTAAAGAAGCCATTAAGAGGTGTAATTGTGAAGTTTCTCCCATAGTTATTGTTGGAAGGATAGTGGAGTTGGTAACACTTGAAGTACTTCATGTGTGAGATTGTAACAATTTAATGTTGATATTATAATTTACACTTATGTTTCAGATTTTTCATCATTCCTTCGTATCATAGTCTATGGTATTCTTGTGTTTTGTCTATTATTTTGTTTTTAGATTACCCCCACCAAACTAAAAGTTGTACATTGGTAAATAATCATAGCATGAGGAGTTCCCGGTGGAGAATTATCATAGTGTCGGATTGGTGATGATAGGTTTGCTCAAAAAAAACTTAACGTTGCATTTTTGGAAAAAAGTGCAAGTTATCCCCATAGCTCTGCAGGCCCTAGACGAGGTGCACATGTCACATGAAGAGTGAAGGTAGATGGGAGGGTCGTTTTGTGCCTTAGGGAACTTTGGGAAATGCATGGAAATGAAGAAAATCCCCTAAGGCATGCATCCAATCAGAGATGGACACGTGTCATGTTTTCATCAAAAGCAGGATGGAAGGATGGCAGAAGACTTAGAATTTTTTTGGCTATTTGGTGAAAAGGAATGAAGGTTGTGAAAAGGATCGCGAGTCTGCCAGGGCCAATCAGGAGTGGACATGTGACAGAATCAGGGGTAGAGGTGAGTGCGGGCCACCGGAGTAAAAAGGGAAATATTACCTTTTTGGCAAAGTGAGTTAAAGTGGTAATTTGGAGCATGGCTCCGAAATGAATCAGAGGGAGACACGTGTCAAAATAAATGCAAGAGGAGAGTGTGGGCTGCTAGAGGAAAAAAGGAAATGTTGCCTTTTTGGCAAAAGGATTTCAAGTATGAAATCAGAACGTAATCCCATAGCGAGCCTGCGATCGCCAAGTTTCTAGGATAGAAGCGGAGGTGCGGGTCCACGGGGAAAATTGTGAAAAAAATTCTTTTTTCCAAAAAAGGTGGAAATGTGTAGAATCGAGTCGCAATTCCAATGGGACCCACATTGTGCCACATGTCAGTGCCAAATCTCAAGGGTGGAGGGGCAGAAAAAATTGTCAAATTTTTGCCTTTTTCCAAAAGTGTTAAAATGTCAAAAAGTAATCCCAATCCCATTTCCATTCACATTATGACACGTGGAGGGCTCAAATTAAATGCAGAAAGGTAAATCAATGGGAACTATACATTTTGTCACTTTTACCGCCATTTTGGGTCCAGGAGGTGTGGAAATGAATTTTTTGCATCGATTTTACCCAAAACTTTTGTGGATTCATGTCTTTTTGGCCTGTATGATTCAAATCAATCATCTTGGAGGGTCAATTTGCAGATCCAAGACACATTTCAAAATGAAATTCTGCTGGGGCTTGAGCGAAAATGTGATATACCAGATCCAAAAATTACAGAGCCAAATTTGGAAAGTGTAAAGGTGAAATGATGGAAGAGTAAGATGTTGTGGGTGCCAAACGAAGAGTACATGTTCCCATGACAAGGAATGATGAAGATTTGTAATAATTTTCTTTTTTGCTTGCCTAGCGTCTCCTCCTCACAAAATTGGTTAAGTGTCACTTTCAGACAGTAATGAGTGAATTTATAACAAACTACGATGTTATAGGATATTATTTTCTTGGGAAATAAAGATCAAATGTAATAGATAGATATATAATGCATGTTTTTAGATGATAGATATATAATGCATGTTTTGAGACATGCAAATGGTTGAGAAATTGAAAATCATGAGAAATTTTTGAGAGAAGATCATCTTCTAAGAAAACCATCCAAAAACCCTGGTTAATGTCTTCTATGTTAGATCTTCATTCATGTTGAGTTAGTTACAAGTGTATAGCCATCACACAGCTCTGAGTTTATTCCTGAAACTGTCCCCTGTTGTTGAATCTAACAAGATTTTGAAATAATCTATGTTATTTTTGGCAATATGATGTATTTTATCATGTTTTAATGTCTGTAAAGATTTTTCCTTGTTCTTGTTGCAATCTTGCATTGAAATATTTAGGAATCACACAGATCTCATCCTTATTGATAGTTTAGTGGCATTTACAATTTTATTTGTCAAAAGAGATTTTATCTAGCATTGAAAATAAGCAGTTTAAAATCACTTCACCTTCATTTGTTGACATATATTTCTTGTAATCCTTTGGGGGTACCTTAGGCATGATTTGATCAGAGATTTTGATGTTTAATTGAGTCCTTTAACTCAAGATTTTATGTTGAGGTATTAAAGATTGTCTGAAGAGTGCAAACCTAGGCCTCCATTTGTGTATCTCTTCTGGTTGAAAGAACATACTGATTGTTTTAAAGATTTTTATCTAATAGTTTTTCAAATGTTGTAGATGTTTTCAAAGATCTGGCATAGTCAAGTTTGTCTTGTCAATATCCCACAAAAATTCATTCAAAGAAACTAATCCTACCCCATGCTACCCTTGTTTGGACTTGTGTACCCACAAAAGATCAAAATCCATTTGGTAAAGTATGCAGAACAGATTAGGATTCCAAATGTCTTCAGTAACCCTTGCCTTGGATTGAAAATATATCCATAATCTGAAAGTGACAACTTGTGAAAGTAAGATTTGGAGTGTTGATCATATTTTCCCAAGGCCCTTTCCATACTATTTGTACAAATTGAGGGATATCTTTATCTCCTTCACCATTTGGGGGTTACAAAATAGGTTATCTTACCTTCGTTGAAAGGCACAACCTAAAACAGTTAGGACAAGATCAAGTCCTATTTGAGTGATATCCATCTCTCTAAAAATCTGAGTGTCAGTTAGATCACATCCCTAGCTACAAAATGACATACATCATGATCTATCTACCTTCAAGATTCATGCCATATATTTGATGCTGATCAGACTGAAAAGGAGAAAAAATTTGGGTACCAACATGTTCCTTAGAAAAAAACAATTTTTCTAATTCAAAAGGAAAAACCAAAGTCATTACAACTTGATCCAGGAAGATTTTTCATACCTCAATCTCAAAGGATGTAAAAGTACAATCAGTCCTTGCTAAAGCCTACTCTAAAATAGTAGAATCTGTTTCCAAAACGGTTGCTTCTTTTAACATTGTTAATGTAATGAAAAAGCATAATGTTGATATCTCAATGTGGGATACCATAAGTATTGTAGGACAACAGGGGTTGCTTTCTCATGAATTTGCTAAGCTATAGATTTCTTCAAAAACAACAGAAAAGGAAGTTCAAAAAACAGACATGGTCCTTGGAACAATGGAACATTACCACATTAAAGAAGTTAAATGGATGGTTCAAAACGTCTTAAACTCTCATGATATAAAAAAACCACCATAATTTTATTTTTCTATAATTACTGGAGAGCATCTTGTTCATAATTACATGGTTGATAGTGGTCCAAGTAGCATAGTTATTCCTAAAGCAATTGCTGAGAAGTTGGGCCTGTAGTATTATCCTACAGAGAAGAGCATGCTAAAGCTTGATGAGACTGAAACTAATATAGTTGGTGTCATCAGAAATCTAGAGGTGACATTACATGCTTGTCCAAATGTTTCCATTTTGCAAGATGTTACTGTTGTAGATTTACCTCCTTGCTTTTCTTTATGCTTGTGGAGATATTTCATAGCAAAACTAGAAGGTTATATCTCTTCATATTGGTCCTTTTTGTTCTTTACTACACGTTATGGGACTAAAGTTACTATCAATTCTAAACCGTTGGCCATATTTCATATGGAGCCTCATGATTCTAATACATTAGCTAATTATGAAGCCATAGGCCAGTCTGATTTCGATAATACAACTCATGTTTCAACACTAGACGGTGTTTCTAACATGTTCATGGATGAAAAGACACATGAATAACATGATCATGATCCTTTAAAATAGGTTGAAGAAAATTTGTTTGGTGTGTATTTTCTACATGAGGAAAACACACCAATTCCCTTATTATCCAAAATAGAAAATGCAGCAGAAAGGATTTCGAATCTTCATTTTGATGGAGCTAAGAACAAGAAAGGACAAGGAGCAGGTTTGATGCTCACTTCCTCCATGAATGAAAGGTATTTCTCATCTTTGAGTCTCCAATTTTTGTGTACTTACATTGTAGCTGAATACGAAGTGTTAATTCATGGCTTACTTTGGGCCAAAAAGAGAGTTATTAGCGTGTTACATATTTTTGGTGATTCTGAGTGGGTTATCAATCAAGTAAGAAATTTCAATGTTTGTAAGAATCTATTAATGAAGTCTTATATACACAGAGTTTCAAACTTAATGGAAGGTTTTGATGATATTAATATCCAGTCCATTCCAAGAATAGAAAACAAGCATGCAGATAGAATTGTATCAATTGGTGCTAGTTTTGAAGTGCTCGAACAGATTAAAAACTGTGAAATTCAACCTCACGTAAGATTAATTGTCAAGCCTTCTATACCCAATAATGATTTGAATTGGTAGGTGTTTTAAAATGATGAACAAATTTGCTGGTTTTTGGCAGCAAGAAGCTAAATTTTCTGCAATAAATCAAGAGAAAATGTAGCACTTATACGGTGACCAGATTGTTCAATTGAAAATGAGTAAACAACCTCAAGGTTTAGTCACATTGGAAGTCATCTTCAACATTGATGATCGGTTAAGGAAGGACAAAACAAATATGTCAACACATGCAGACAATTCTGAAGAGATCTCGGTTGATGATGGGAAAAATTTATTTCTCAGAAAAGTATGTTCCTTAGCTAAAAAGCATTCCTTTATCAATCTTTGTAAAGAATTGAAGGATGTTTTCGTTTAGAGATACCAAGATCTGAAAGGGTTTGATCCAAGTTTTTCATAACATACCATTGAGTTATAACCAAATTGCAAACCAATTAGGCAAAAACAGAGGCCTATAAATCCCAAGATAGAGCCTTTAATGAGAAAAGAGTTATCTAAGTTGATCAAATTAGGTATTATTTTTCTAGTTAAGCATTCAAGTTGGGTAGCCAATCATTTTCCTATTCAGAAAAAGAATGGAGAAATACGATTATGTGTGGATTTTAGAGATCTTAACAAGGCTTCATTCAGAGATCATTATCCAATGCCTAACATGGATAAGATCTTGAGAAATTTTTTTGGTTCTGATAGACTCTCTTTTGGATGGTTATAGTGGTTACTATAAGATTCTATTCTGAGAAGAAGATAGTTACAAAACAACTTTTACCACCAAGTGGGGTAATTATGGTTACAAAAGAATGTCTTTTGGCTTTTAAAATGTTGGTGCAACATTTCAACGTGCCATGAATAAGGATTTTCATAGCTTATTAAATAAATGCATAATGGTTTATTTGGATGATGTTACCGTATTTTCAAAAAAATCTGATGAACATGTAATACATTTAAGGCGGACCTTTTAGTTATGCAGACAGTTTGGAATATCTTTGAATCCAAAAATGTATATCTGTTTGGTACATCAAGGTAAATTACTTGGTCATATTTTTTCTAAGCAAGATTTAGTAATTGACCCTTTTAGAAATGAAGCCATATCACAGCTATCATTTCCTCATCACAAAATGGCATTACAGAGGTTTCTCAGAAAAATCAAATTTGTTAGAAGATTTGTTCCATATTTTGTAGCATTGGTTAAACCATTGACAACTATTTTAAAGAAAGAGAAGACTTTCTCTTGGACCAGCGAAGGATTTGAAGTACCTAAAACAACCATTTATCAAGCTTCTACTTTTGCAAATCCAAATTTTGATAAATATTTTATTATGTATGCACTTGTAGAAGGTGAAACAATATCATCCATTTTAACTCAGGTTAAAGATGAAAATATTGAGTAGTCAATTTCTTTGTTTGGACAAATTTTGCATGATTATGAAACAAGGTACACTTTTCTTGAAAAACAACTACTTTAAGTAGTCAGAGGAGTAAATAATTTTAAGTACATGCTTTCAAACAATAGAATACATGTTCGAGTTTCTTATCCAAGTGTGAAATATTTCTTGTTAAATAAAGAATTGAATGAGAAGAGAGTAGGTTAGATAACAAAGGTTATGAAATACGACATTGACATTCACATTATGTAAAAATAGTAAGAGGAAAAGGTTTATGTGAACACCTGATTGCTAATATGGAAAAACAACAAGATGTAGAATCAAAGGACCCAAAATAATGTGCTGAAGTTACGTATCAGCAATCAGATTTCATGGTCTAGCCAAAAAATTAGCAAACTGAAATTATTCAAGAAGTTTAGGAGTCAATATGGATGAATGATTTAGTTGACTACCTTTAGCATGACACTTATCTGGAAGGTATAGACAAGAACAAATGAAGGTATTTCAGGTTACAAGTTGTACCTTATGTTTTTATTGATCGTGTGTTATTCAAAAGAGATATAAATAGAATTTTACTGCAATGTGCTAATTATGTTAGAATTCAACAATTATTATTTGAATTCCATGAAGGACCTGTAGGAGGTCATTTTTCAGCACGTACTACATCCTTAATAATTATGAAAGTTGGTTCTTATTGGCCTAGCATATTCAAAGATTTCTTTGAATAGATTAGAAAATGTAAGAAATTTACTTTCTTTGTTTGAAAAGAACATTTAGCTTCACTTCCCTTACAACCTATTTCAGTGGATCAACCTATTATGCATTCATGTCTTGATTTTATTGGCATCATAAATCCACGTTCATCATAAGGATATAAGTGGATTTTGATAGCCATATATTACTTTACACATTGGACTAAAGCAATAGCTTTGAAAGATGCTAACGAAACTTTGATACTATCCTTTTATGAAGGTATAGTTTGCAGATTTGGTGTTCCAACGACTATTATTTAAGTTAAGGCCTTAGAATTTCTTGGTGTAAAGGTAACATATTGGGCTATCAAACACAAAATTTATTTAAGTACACCATCTAATTATTACCCAAAAGGTAATGGGTTACCTGAAATTACTAACAAGAATCTTCTAAGGATCATCAGAAGGGCAATCAAATATAACCAGAGAGCTTAACATCTAATGTTGAATTCAACCCTTTGGGATGACAGAGTGACTCCTAAAAGATCAGTTGGAAATTCATCGTATAATATTGTTTATGAAAGATAAGAATAATTACTATTTCAGTTGAGTTACTTGCCTTAGATTTACTACATCAGATGGAACTACTTGAGAATGAACCATTGCAGATTCGATATGTAGAATTAATGGAATTACAAGAACTGAGACATCAAGCTCATGTGAACTTGGAAAATAATCAAAAATAGATGAAGGAATTTTTTGATAAGAAAGCTAAAATCAAAGTCTTCAATTAGGGAGACATTGTGTTAAAATGTGATGTTGATCATGCAAAACCAGGAAACCACATAAAATTTGACACACTCTGGAGTGGTCCTTATATGATTTCAGCCTGCAAAGAAGACAATGTTTTTCATCTTTCAAGGCTAAATGGAGAGGAACTTCCCATTCATATGAATGGTATGTTTCTCAAACACTATTATTGAAAATACTACAGTGTTTGGTTAGAGTAGTATTCGCCTTTCAATAAGTGCTTCATGCAGGTTGCAACGTTCTTCAAATTCAATAAGTGCATTCATGCACATGATCTGGTTTACCAGATCCTTCCCATTTTTAGTTCATTTTGGAAGGGTTGGAACCTTCAGGAAGGGTGATTTTGATTACATGCTTTAGACTCCATTCCCAATGGACAAGAGAAAGGCACAAGTCTACAAGATAGCAGACAATTTTCCCTGCATGATCGCTAGAAATGTTGACAATTTTTGCACTCATGTAAAATGGGAAACTTGAAACTTCGTTAGGATGGATGGCATTGGTGTAGTAACCCTAAGCTAGGGGAGAGTCTTTCAGTTCAATATTTTTTTTGTTGGATTAATTAATGAAAACATGTAATTTACAGCTATGTGTGCTATTACAAAATGTAATAGATCACATAGTCTACAATTTCATGATTTTCTTCAACAAAAGAACACAAGGCCCAAAGGAAAGATGTGAAATCTTTATGAAGACTGAAAATATAGAATAGATGAAGTGTTAAGTTTTAGAACAACAATAATAGTTTCAGATTACAACAGTATCAAATTTCATTACTAAGGTTACATGTATTTTAAATTTATTTCATTCATGATTAAATAAATTCAATTATGTTATTGAGTTGTTTAATTCAGTATACAATCCATATACAAAGCTGAAATGCAGAAGGAAGTACATAACTCAATTTTAGAAATCAATGTTTTATTCATAAGGAATTTCAAATGTTCCCACACAAGCCATGGGATGTAACTCAAAAGTAAATTACAACTACTGAAGTAAGAGGTACATATGCATGAAAAAGAAAGTAAATGAGTATGAAATAACCCATCATTGCCTTAGGTTTATTTCATTTTGGTTGATGCATTTTAAGCTGCACCTTTGCTGCATCTTCATCCTCACTTCTTAGTAATGGCATTGTACCTGAAAACAATAAAATGAAAGATTGTCAATCACGAGCTTAGGGTTGATTCATATTCCTATACTATCCAATTTTATACAAGTAGATCTCCTAGCATCAGGAGGTATAAGTTACACGAAGATCAAAGGCATAATTGATAAAAACACTATACTGTAGCAACATGCATGACTCATTCACTCAAAAAGAGCCAAAGAGAAAAACTATGGAATAAAAGAGAGGCAACAAATCCTAATGTTTTCTAACTAGTTATCTAAATGTGTAGGTACAAGTAAGAAGAAGGAAATAAACACTAACTATTGTGTTTATATATCAGAAGTATTACATTTTGTAAATTGAATTAGAAAAGTTCATTTATTTCAATTCAGACTAAAGACTGAATATACAAAGATGTACATGTACTAATCGATAAAAGAAATGTGAGTTTAGTGCTACACATTCTAAAAAATGGAATGAGATGAAATTGTAGTTGAAACAGAATGGAAAATGAAATCTGAGAAAATTTTGACAAGGCTTCGCCATGTAAAATGGAAACTTTACATCTTTCCATCATATTTTTTCAAACTAATACATGCTTGAAAGCTATGACAAAAGATAAACTACTTTACTAATCAAATAGTAATCTGAATAAGGAGAAGTATTGCAGAAATAGAATATTCAGATTTCACTATTCATTATAGGAACTTACTTTTCATTTTAGGCCAAATTAAGGAAATATTCCATGCATTACACAAAGTACAACTTTTCCAATTAATAATGGTGACAATTTCTTCTTCATGTAAAGTTGATCAAGTAGAAAAGATAATTCATAAGCAGCAGAAATTTCTATTTTCAAGTGTTCTCAAAGTGTAAGAAGATCAAATAATAGTCATCCGGTTGTGAGATGGCTAAAGAGAAGAATATTATTTCAGTTACAAATTTTTTAGAATGCCCTCAATATCTCATATCACTTATTACATATCAATTTCTTCAACTAAGAAGAGATAAGGTACAAATTTCTAGCTTAAGGAATGCATTTATTCACAAAGCATCAAAGTAATGTAAGCATGAGTCATCAAAAATGAAGAAAAATTTCTTCAGTTTTGAGAGAAAATCTATAGATAAGGAACATTATAGGTAAGATAAAAGAATCTCAATACTTGGACAAAACCATCAAACATCAATGACTCAGACAATCATGAAAGGGAGTATGAATTCAAAGTTCCAGATCAAGATGGCCACTTCAGTTAGTTGATTCAGGAATAAGAGTTGTAGAAAAGAGACAACAATAAAGCCTTCATTTCAATATGACAACACTAAACTAGCTTGCAAAGTAAAGTTTTCAAAGGAGGAAAAATTTCAAATACCCATGATCTCATTTCATAGAATGGAGCTTGAACCGTACAAAAACAAACAACTCATAAATTATGTAGAAAATACAAAACCTTGATCCAAAGGTATGACAGAGGAAAATAAATTACTTCGAATATGCAAGGAGCAACTCCAATTTCAGTTAAAGTCCCTTAATACAGAATACAACTAATTATGAAGGAACAAAATATCAAGATTTCAAAAATGCAAGGATGAACTCGAAGCTCACAAATTTTTAAATGTACCAGAACCAGATTCAATATTATATATGAAAAAATAAAAGCACTCAAAATGTGGATGAAGCTCAAAACTCCAACTCATAATGGAACTCAGGAGAAATAAAGGATTCAAACATACTTTCTTGTTTTGCAAAGCATTATTTCCAAAGCAAACATTTTCAGATAAATGTATTGCCTTTTCAAAGTTTCATGAAACACATATCTCTAATGGTGGCAATTGGAGAATGAACAAATTGAATCCCTTAGGGAAGAGCTCCAGGTATAAGAGAATGGCGGCCTCCAAGAGAAAAATAGAAAAATATTTCTTTCAAATATAAATCAGCGCTCAGAAAAGGCCACTAGTTTAAAAGAGAGTATGTTAAGGTCTCAAACCCTAGTTTTTTCCAATACCCATGAAAAAATAGATTTGCAGATCAAATAAAGTATAGCAAATAGAGTCGAGTATAGAGAGAATCAAGAAACGTACAAGCGCAAATAACTGCATCAACAAATGTAAAGATCTACTAAAATTTTCCATGGATAATCGAAAGGAAACAGACTCACAAGTATGATATGATCAAAGCTTTTGAAACCCTCGAGATATATTCAAGTACAGAGGGAGAAAAGGAAGACCCATAATTGTTTTCAAAATTGCAGCAAGTTTCACAAAGCAAAAACAAGAACCCACAATGGGTATTTATTTTATCAGAAAATGCAGAGTAAAAAATGAAGGGAAAATCATTTACGTTTGAAAGACCTAGAAAAAATCATCTATTCAACAATGGTGGCCACTTTAGAGAAAATAGAACAGAAAATACATGCTTTTAAGCACCATTTAGTTCATAGAACTCATCAAAGACAATGACCATTTCTTCTAAAGGAATCCACAGTGAAGCTCCAAATAGAGCCATAAAAAAACATCAAAAATGATATATACAAGAGGAAGCATGGTCAGAAGCTGAGAGCTTGAAGGATCAATAATGGTGGCCACTTCAAAGATCACCGTGAAACTCAAAACATCAACAATGGCCGACAGAATCGAAACACATGCATGCACAGAGCTTCACATAGCCTCCCATAGAGAACCACAAAACCATTTTTGTAGAATTTTTGAGCTCAAAATTACCTAGAGAAATGGCAATCTTGAGGAAAATTTTTCATGGCTTCTACCTCGAGAACAAAGATGCACAAGAAATGATCAAATTTTATGTTATAAATATTCATGTTCACGACTTAACCACCTTAAAATCCAACTCAACCTGGGTAGATGATCAACGAAACCAAATTAACCATTCAAAATCGATGGTATCAGATGATAACCCAAACCTTCCACCAAGCTACAAATCCATAGTGGAGATGATCATAGTACATGAGATCAATGGCTATGAAGTAATCACATATTCATGTAGCCCATAATAAATTTGAACAAAGATGCTCATAGGATTGACGGTGTGAGATCATCAAGGACAGAGATCAGTGGTGAAAAACCCATCACCAAATTCCATACATACTCCTTCTTTATTCCAAACCAAATCAGGGTTATAAATGCACACACGTGTCGAGTATCGAGAAAACCCTTATCCCATTACAATCAAAGTATGGTCACTGAAATTGCAAGGCTTGGTCCATCGTAGAGAAAAGGTCCTCCCTAACTAATTATTATGGTTGTTGACTATAGTTTTCCCGATAAAAAAATCAAAGCCCATAATCATTGCTCAAACTTAATCTATGCCAATGATTTTTAGGGGTTCAAATAGTATTCATGCCATATAAATTCATAGAAGGGTCCCCTGACCTTGAAAAATGTTATATGATTATTCAAAGCCCAAAAATCATATGGTAATGATAATTCAAAAGGAGTGTCAGGACTATATTATGACCATGATAAAATAAAAAAGGGGGCCTTTTCAAACATTATTTTTTGATCAATTGTATGTCAACCAAGTCAATCTAAGGTCCTTATTACATTAGACAAAGCAAATGACCGTAGTATCTTCGAATGAAAAAATTAAGTACATGTGGTATAGGAAATAAAAGAAAAGTGTCTCTACACCATGGCATGGTGGTCCCCACATTTGAAATAAAGCATGACATGATAACAAGAGACAAAGAAAATTATGCATGGAGATGTAAAAATTAGAGCCTGTAAGTGGTCCCCACACTTTGGGTGAATTTTTTAAAGTGTTAAATCAAAAGAATTATCTTTTTCACTCACAAAGATATTATTTTGCATGTGCATCCAAGGGGGCAAGTGGATCAAAATTATAGATGTCACATCAAGCACTAGAAGATAGAGATTAGATGCATTGGTGAAGACTTACTCATCAAGAAAAGTTTATTAATATAGCCAATTATTCACCCAAATTTATTAAAAATTTAAAAGTCAACAATAGTTTGACTGAGTTGTATTTTTGTAAACAATGCTATTAATGCCTCATTGGATTAGCATGCTTATTTTTATTCCTTTATTAATTCATGATAAAGGATAAAAATAGGATGCATGGGTGAGTAAAATTTTTATTCTATTTTTAGGAAGCGTGGGATGAATAAGTTTTTTTATATATTGTGTGCATTGGCAAAGCAATAAGGAGCACTTTTTGGACATAGGAGTGCAGAAGCAGATTTTGCCAGTTTTTTCCTTTTGAATGAGAATTATATTCTACCTTTCTAATCATTTGTAGTCTTGTGTATTTCTTATTAGTCCTTGTGAATGTTAAATTCCATGGATAATCATCCTACCCTATTGAAAATTTAGATATTTTGGACGATATTAGTGTGCATGTGTATTTTAATAGTATTGTTGTGAATTTTTCCCTCAATACATTAAGTGTCTACCTTAATATTCTGCTCAAAACTATTGGTTTGTGCATCCAAAATCCATTCTCAGATATTTTTTCATGTACTCATTCAAATCCCTCAAAAATATCGATGTATCACCCCAGTTTTCAATTCATTTACAATCATCTTTGTACCCTCAAAACCCAAATTTTTTTTAGGATACATCAAGAAGGAACCGACCTTGATACCAGAGACTCACCTCAACAATAGGTATACACACAGACCTAAGGTGTTTCCATTGTATCGACAAAAGAGAGAGATCGAGAGTGAGATTACAAAACCTGCATTCATCTCTCTATAGGGTGAACTTTTGGGAGATAACAAAACCCTAACACTTCATTTCCCGAGAACTTTGCTATCACTCCGCTCTCCCCTATTTCGAATGAAAACACTCATTTTAATAGGATCTGGATGCATCGCCTTGGTTTCCTTCATGAATAGATTACATGCCAAGTGGAAGTGTGGTCCTCCATGGTTGAATTCCTATGTAGACTTGAAAATGCCTCCACTACATGTAATGATCATCTTGGGAATATTCCTTACGTTGAATATTCTTTTCTTAACCTCCAAGGGTATAGGCTTGTATCTTATCCATCCAGCATGCCTACTCATGCTTTTCACATGTTTCTCCTGTGACAAATCCTTCACAATATGGATAATTCCTTAAGCCTTCCTACTCCCATCCACACCAACCTCTTCTCCCATGTGCCTTTCCCTTGCATGCATTTTCTTGAGAAATTTCCTTCTTTACTATCGCTAGCGTGTGCTGACTTTTTCCTTGGAACATAGTCAATTTAGGGCCCAAAAATGAGTCTCAATACTTGGATATGGTTCCGAAAAGATCCATGCAAGGTCTAATTATCTAGATATACCTCCATGAAATTGTGGTTAAATTCCTTGAAGGCATTGGTCATTATTATGTTGAATACAACTTGTGTATTTTTTAATCCAAATGACATGATAGTGTACATAAAATTTCCCCATTCTTTAGAAAATGTGGTTTTAGGTTGATCCAATGGGGAAATCTATACTTGATGGTAACTAGAGAATCCATCAATGCATGAATAGATCTCTCTTCTGACTGTGTTTCCAATAACCTCTTCTTTGAATGGAGTAGGAAATGGGTCATGTACATAGGCTATATAGAGCTCTATGTAATCAACACATATTTAAATTTCTCCTGTTTTCTTGTTCTGAATGACCATAGGAGTTACCCAACCTTAATATTCAATAGGTTTCATGATACATGCATTCTAAATTTTATCTATCTATGTTTTTACCGTAACCTTAAGGTTAGGGTTTAATCTATAAGCCCTCTTATTTAATGGTTTGATTCCATCCTTGATTTGAGTTTTCATGGTTCCAATTTCTTTGTTTATACCTCACAACTATTTAAAATATTTAGGGAATATATCCATGAATTATGGAAGAATTTATAATACTTTGGCCACTTCTTCCTCTGACCAATAGTCTCTTATCTTAGCAAACTTATCATATCCATTTATAACAATATTTCCACTCCTTATATTCTGAGGATGATAATAGTATTTTGCATCTTTTTCTTTGGTCACTACTACTTATCTTTCTCCTTATATTATATTATATCTCAACTTTTTCAAGTTTTTCGTTTCTTTCTTGTATCTCAATTATAAAAGAGTAAGGCATATCTTGAATTTTATTTGGATATTCTTGCTTCTAGGGTTATTTAGATTCTGGTCTCTTTTTTAAACATCAAACTATGGATTCTTTCAGAGTTATGAATAAAATAGACCTAATATTTTGTAATTCTCGAAGGATATTAAGATCCGCATCTCAGAAGTTAAAGGTATGGAAAAAATGTTTCACAATCTGGTCCCAACTTCCTGTCTTTATACTTATCTCTTGATGCATGTATCATGATCGAGTTATGGGTCCTAATGTCCATATGAATAATTGATTCCATACAATAGGATAATTTTCACCACATATTTTCTAATGTATTTCAAATGTTTGAATATATATATATATATATATATATATATATATATATATATATATATATATATATGTCGATCACTTTCACATGTGTACTCAGGTATGGCTGCATAATATCCTTTGCTCTCTAAGCATCTTGTTTTTAGCTATATGGTCAAATAATTCCAATGAGAGATACTATTTTTTTGAATTTCCCACTATCTCGCAACATTAATTGTAAGAGTATTGTGTATGGATTCCATTATAGTTTTCTCATTCGAGAATATTATCTCCTTTTGATTTAGATAGGCTTCTAAGTCTCCAAACACTGACTATTTTGGTAAAGTTCAGTGGGATGCCCTGTAACTTAATCTATATACTCATTTGATTGGTTTATCCCATGGTTATTCATTGGTGGATTAATATCCATCTTCTTCTTTGAATTATTCTCATGTGGGTAAGAAAATGTCATTTTCCAGATCTGAGAATCAAGGTTATCATTATCTAGGGTGATTATTTTGGGTGGCAGTTTTCTTCATAATGCATTTTCCTTATTCTGGATTTCGGGTTCATACCTCAATAACATTGTCAGAGCTTTCATTTGTAGATTGACTTCTAACTGAGATTTTTCCTTCATATTTTTTTTTTAAGTCTCTATCGATATTAGAAAATCGATTTAGATCATATACTCTTTATATATCATCAAAATCCTGTTCTTCAGTATCATGCCAAACTTCTTCATACCATGCAGTACTCATTTTTGCATGTAATGGTACATGGAAAAAAATTTCATCTTATTGTAATGTGAAATATTCTTCTTCTGAATTTAACGTGTTGTTCCAATCGATGAACCATTATAAGGTTATAATGGCATTATATGTGGGTTTTAAAGCATCATTTTCTATAACTTAAAAATTGACCATCTTATTGATTCCCATGAAGTTGACTTCTACGTTCTTTAGGGCTACTATAGGTTGTTGTGAGTAACCATTTGCTAATCAAATGTAACATCTGATGGATTCCAAGGGTGGTTTTCCTATCTTCTCCTAGGTTGTTTTGGACATCATATTTACATCCATGTCAAGATTAAGAAGTACTTTGGTAACGGTAGTGTCAAATACGTGCAAATCCAAGTATATGGTGGATTTGCACTATTTTCATTGTGCTCGAAAGAAATTTTTCATTTTCTTGTTATGTCCAACTTCAATCCTCTAGACATGAAACTTCTTATCTTCTTTATTATAATATTTTCTAAATTGTTTGAGCTTATCTACAAGGCCATGCTTGATGGTTAATGTTGTTATCTTTTTAAGAGAAATAATTTCATCTTCCAAAACACAATTCTTTTATGTTTCTTCCTCAGATTATGCCTTCTTAACTACTGCCTTAATTTTCTCCACTTTTTAATTATTAAGGTTTGATATAATCTCCTGAAATTCCCATTATTCATTAATAGAGGAATCTTCCTCAATAGGCAACCTAATTCTTTTTCTTCTTTTCAGGTGTAGGTTCCTTTCTAGATGCACTTCTAGTTTTTATTGTTACTCTATATTTTGGTTCTTCGTGGTCCTTAATTGATTTAGAATATTTTCTTTTAAAATATTTTTCTTTGGCCTCTTCCTTATTCTCTTATTTTTATTTTTTTATTCTCAAGCTAGACACTTTCTCCTTATATTCTCTTGTCTCTTCATCATCCCATTGTATCTTGGTAATATGTTGGATATTTTTCCAAGTGTCTCTTCATAATGCTTCTATTTTTGTACTTCCATTAATTTAAAATTGAGAAACTTTGGGACAAGTAAATGATTCATTTCCTCCTTTATGGCATAAACCACAAGGGTCAGGTATAATTTATGGTTAAATTTGTATCTTTTCCACATTTGTAGTTGTGCATGGGTATTCTATCTTGGTAGTCAACCCCTAAATTGTTTTGGTTATCTCTTACTTGGTATTTGTGATGCCTTGAATATCCTCTTATTACTTGATGATTATTATACCCACCTCTAAATAATCCTCTATAACCTCATCTATATCCTAAATAGTATCTTCCACCATTGTATCCTTTATAGTTAGGATTTTAGTTATTACCTTGGTAACCACCTCCGAAGTGAGGTTGTCCTCCTTGCTGATTTTGATATTGTGGAGCAGTAAATGTTGGATGTGAAGGTGGTGGGTTAAGTGTAGGTTTTTGTTTTTTGTATGAAGGTGAGTGGTTAGGCCCTATGTGCTGTATAGCTTCCATAACCAAATGGGTGTTTTTCTCCTTTAAATATTCAAGTGCATCTATGGAACGGAACATATGGTTGTAATGATTCTAAGATCCACAAGATGTGAAATACATTAATAGGTTTTTAGGTTGAGATACTTATAATAAGGGGAAAGTATCTTGAGTATGGTGGTCCCATAACTTGAAAATTCTGCACCAACTTATTTCTCCTGAGGGTATGTTACTAGAGGAATCTTTTTGTGATGAGTGTTGTCAGACATCCGCAACTCTTTTCACCTTTTCTAGGTAAGGATAGTCTACTTCATTGTGTCCTTTTACACAACACATTATACACCAAATCTTTGGTCTAATGTTATTTCTTGGTGTTGAACTATTTCTGAGATATTTTTTTATCTGAATTTCTTGTTGAAGTTTTAGTTTGGCTAGCCCTAATTATACTCATTCCAGTTTTGTGTTAAGTGAAGTATCTCCTTTTATTCTCCAAGGTTGAGAATCTAACCTAATTTCCATCTCTATTGGATCTGAGAAGGTTTTAAATTGTTTTCGATCCAAATATGCTCTATTGTCTCTGAGAAGGTTTTAAATTGTTTTCGATTCAAATATTCTCTATTGTAAGGTAGAAGTCCTGAAGTAAACCAATCGATTCATTGCTTGTCATTAAGGGGTTATTGCAGCTTTCTGGCTAAATTTTTTAATGTATGGCTGAATTATTTTGTTGTCTAATCTTTTTCTAAACAAGTTCTCTCATTTTTCTAACTCCCTTTGAAGGTGCCTCTAAATATTGGAAGTCTATCTTAAATTCCTTCTCAAGTGCATACCAATATTTATATTCTTGTGCATTCATTTTCATATACCAACACATGGTGTCTTCTCTCAGAGTGCCGATGAAGTCATATAAATTTACAGTATTAACTATAATTTTTGTACTCTTACAATATGAATCCAAGATGAATAAATTCTACTCACCATCTTTGAAGCATCCTAGAATTCAATTTAAATGACCCAGGTGCATTGGCACATCACTCAGCCTAATATGAGTGCTCACCCAAAGTGCGCAAAGGCGTCAGATCCCTCTTTATAGTTACTTGTTTAGAATGTTAACATGATGGTGCATATGTATATTTAGATTCAAAGCCAATAGTACACAATCCAAAGTGCACAAACTGGATCTAGGTCTAGAATATATGAAAGATAAACTAAGTAATGACTATAATAATATTTACCATACAAGAACCAGATTCAGTCATGTTTAACACCATTATCTACCCAATATTTTCCATTGCATTAAATACTATAAAACACAAAAACTTATTACATTACAAAAGTATCTCCATGATTCATGTGCGTGATAAAATTTGTATCATCACCCTACAATGATTTTCTCTCTCCCAAAACCATGCAAATCAATTCATATATATAGGGGTAGGGAATTTCCCTTCATCATCCATGTAATTTCTAAAAATAGGCCACATGCTAAATAATAGCTATGCACCTTTACAAAAGGATGTAATACCATGCAAGTGTTCTAACAATAGACTTCCTATAGTTAAATCCTAGTATAATTTATATTATTAGCCTAAACTATGCATGGCACTTAACTAATGCTTGTTCCCAAAAAACCATTGTGTGGACCACCAAGTCTTCATGTATTTGTGTGCCCAACATGCTAACTCCAAAAATAGCTTGGATCCACAAAACGACTAACTTACGAATTCAAAGTATTTTGGCACAAACTTGTTTTGTTATTCTTCCATGCATTTAAATGTGCCTTCCTCCCACCCGCGCCTCCTTCATGTGTCTTCACTTAAATGGAATATTCCAACTACTCAACATTACCCTACACTAAAGTACATTTCCACCTCGGTAATTGGTAATTCCCTCTTATTTCTCTGACAAAAAATAATAGATAAATGAAAGAATGAAGTTTTACTCTGCAGTAGCCTCTTCTATAGGTAGGATCAACTCTTGATATTCACCCTTAAGCGTGACTTCAAATGTTTACTAGTCACTCATTGCATCCCCTGTTTACTCTAGAATGTTTGTCACTATGGCATCTAATTCATCCAGAGTTATCTTCTCTTTTTCATTTGGTAGCACTTGGACAATATTGGTCATACCTAACACCATTCCTTGAAATTTATTTTCTGCACTATAAGTTTCCCAAATTCATTGATCCAATCCTTATGTGGATCTTGAGCTACTATGAGGGCCTCACACTTGTTTTTCACTAGAGATAACCTTTCTGCATGCCCAAGTGTCTCCTCCTTCATTTCCTTTAGAACTTCATTATCTTCTATTATAGTTTTGATCCTTATTATCGCATCCAACGCCACACACATGTTCAAATATTGATTTATTTTCTTCAGCTCCTCTTTCAATGTTTAGAGAAAAGCCTCATAACTTGAAAATTTTATGGAAATATTTTCCTTTTCTCTTGCTTCTTCTTCTATAGGATCTTTTGGTGCAGTCATTCAAATGAGATGTTCATCTTAAACCATGTTTATCAGTGTGCGCAAATAATTCATTACAGAGGGAAACTTCTAAGGAACTTGAGATTCTAAATGAGGGCTTACCTTAAGAATATGGTCACCAAGTTCCTCAGCCATGCTAACAAAATCATCATTCTTTACTTCTTCCCATTCCTTCTCTCATTTTAGGTGCTTTATCTGTGTAGTCTTATCCTTATTGTCTTCCAATAGTGCTCTAATTCTTGCTAATTTATCGACATTCCTCTGTGTAACCTTAGCAGATGCCTTGACGAAGGAACTACTCACTTGTTCATTAGATATCATAGGAGGTTTGATAGTCTTGTGCTTGATTTACAGTTTCATCTTTACTCTGTGGGAGACATATGATTCCTCACATACATTAGAATCTGGTTCATCCATATGTGTTTGCATGGACCAAGACACTTTCTTTCTAGTATGTATAGTGGCCATCTCTAGATCCATCAACTCCCATCCATATAAGTCCATTAGCCCTATGGTGCTTTGAAATTAGGAGTGTATAATTTTTCTTGGGTCTTCTACATGCCCCATAATAGGAGCCACGTATTCTTTGCTCACCTTCCCCTCCTTCGATTTCTACCACTTAGGAACCTGAGCAACAAAGTCTAGAATTTCTCCTTCACCTTCCTGAACGGTGTGGGGCATGCTAGATGGCTTGCCTATTTTTTATTTTGTTTCCCTTAAACCATGCTTGTCATTCTTCATCTCCTCATCACAAGGTTTCTATGTATCCTTAGGTTTCACTGGGGTTCCTAGCACACCCTCCTTAGAATCATCCTCCTCATCATCCTTGACCTTAAACTTCCCTTTTCTCTTCTTCTTAGGCGCTTCCTTCTGAGGGGAGAGATGAGGTCACCTTCGTAAAGTTTGTCATGGTTCTACACCCTAAGTTCTAGTTCTTCTTAACACCCTTTTTAATTTGTTCTCCTCATTGACTTGTTTTGTGTGCATGTTTGGCATGTCTATTTCTAGTACTTCCTCCTCTTCTTGTTGCAATGGAGGAGTAACCTCGTGCCTACTTTCCTTTTTGTTTATGGGTTGTCTTCGACCCCTACGCACTAAACCACCACTATACTCATGTAGTTAATCTTCTTCTTCTTCTTCTAGGGCCAAGGTACGCTTCTCAAGTGCAAAATTTTTAATTGTATGCTTCCGTTTAGGTGGGCCTGGTAGTATGAATTCATTCTCTATGTACTTTATATTTTTTAGCCTTGGCTTAAACTGAATGTAAATTAATGTGGCCCCACTATCGTAAATGGTCATGCTTACTCACCTAATGGTTATATCATCTAATATGAACCTTTCAATGTAAGAAAACCTACTTGGGTAAACGTAAGTCTTTCTGAGGGTATCGTAGTCATAGATTACCTTATCTGCATTGCATAGCAACTAGTGTGCATCTAAAAACCTGTGAACTGCAGCCTGAAAGAACCATGTTGTGAAGGCGTATGGTATTTTTCACCAGGGACTTCATGTCCCATCCTTCATCTCAATGCAAAAGTTTTGGTACATTATAAAACTATACCGAATTTATTACCATTAAGGGTAACTCCTTAGGAATTCTCCATTCCTCTTCAAATACCATGCGAAGTCAGTCATACCACAACTCTACCCTTTTCTTTAATGGGCCACTCATAGATCCTTTGCATAAATATTACTCAATCCTTTCTATGAGTGAATTATTCTCTGCAGGATACTCCCAAATATTACTCTTTGGCCCATTAGGAACTCTAATTTCCACAAATACAAGAGCATAAATAGCACCAAATCTTATTTTCTCACCTTTGCACACCTCCTTAAGTATTGTATTAGCTATGTATCATGCAAGATTGCTTATCTTTCCTTGTGAAATCCTCTTAGCGATGTGGATCCACATGGTGTTCACTTGTGACCATCTCACCTAGTCATTCAATTTTGTAAGTAGATACTTCCTTAGTTTGTAGATTTCTAAGTTGTGCAGACCCTTTGAATAACACAACTCCTTGCTAGAGGCCAAAATAGTTACCTTGTCAGTTAAATCAATTCTAATTTTTTTACGTGTACGCTTTAATCTTGCAAGGCTAACAATTAAGGGTGTTGTGATCCTCATCTACTACCTAAAAGAACAAAAGAAGTCCTCATGGACCCTACTCATGAGCCATTGGTAGAGTTTTTTTTATTTTTACAAAATAAGGGAGTTCTTATAATTGGTAGACCCCTACCTTCTTTAGAAACTTCTCCCTAGCATCATCATACATGAGTATATCATCAACTATTCATTTATTGGTCTTCCTATTCAGTAACGCATATAACTCCTTATTATCAGTTTCACGAAGATTATAGTCACTCAATTTTCTCTAGTGGATATGAGAATCCCAATACCATCCCATGATTACTTATTTTGGATACTGCATCTCATAAAATTTTCTTTCAAGGGTATCCTCTATCTCGACTTTGGTCTCTACCTTATTCTTCCCCTTTGCCTCTTCTTCAAGTGCACTCCTTGGTGCCATGGTAAGAAAAGGGTGTGCCTGTTTACTTCTGTCAAGCTATGTGATCCAAACTCCCATGCCCTAGCTTGAAAACACATGCCCTAGCTTCTTTTCGAACCCTAGTGCTCTATTTCTCCCTGTCGCATGCCTTTGCTTTGCTAAAACACTTCTCCAATGGGAACTCAAGACAATTTCATGCAAAATTTTGTTATCCTTTCCCGGTTTATCAACTCTTTGCACTTTAACGCATCTTGTTTGGCTTGTTCACAAATATCTCACTCAAATACTCATAATCACAAAGGTAAAATTGAACCTGTATCTCATCCTTATATAGATTTCAAAAACTGTTATAGCATTTAATCACATTTATTTCTCCTCCACCTACCATAGATCCTCACATTAATTCATCATTTACCAACAGTTCTACATAATGCATTTGCATGCCACAATCATAACCTTTTAGCATACCTCTCTACCTCTTGGCTATAGACCTCCTTTCACATGCTCCCATATGATGAAGTAATTTTCCACTGTGCCTTCCTCTGAGTAGTCTCCGTAGCTACATCTTACCTTTCATTACACTATGCATTAATTTTTTTCTCACCTATGGTTTTCATTAGTATCAATTTTCTTTCTAGCAGAACCTTTCCAAACCATCTGCACCAGTATTTCCTTATTCATACCAAACTTTGAATGACAACCACGCCATATTAAGGGTATGTGTAGTCTTTTGTGCATGAAAACACTATAGATTTCAGTCAGCTTCTAGCGTGCAAGCGCACTTATTACACAAAATGAAGAAAAAAATAGACAAATCATAACAACAAAGTTGGAAACACATCTAAAGGAAACTACATTAAGAGATATCTAATCTAGATGGAAATAATGTCGTATTAAAAACACCAAGAAGGCTTATTTATATTAGGGTTGCATCCTAATCTCATTGAAGTAAATGGGAAACTGTATTCCATCAAGGACCTCTAGCTGGCAAGTGCCTGCATCAAGTATATGAGTGATAACATATGATCCCCACCAATATACCTTAAGCCTAGCTGGGTGGCACATAAAATTTGAATCATAAAGAAGTACCATCTTCCCAACTTGAATTTTATTTTCCCTGATGTTCCTATTGTATCATGCCTTTTGCCTAGTTTTTTCTTGCTTCTAAATCCATCATACTATGGCATGCCTCACATCCAGCCTAATCAACTTGTCAATTATTTCTTCCAATGCTTTCTCATTAGCCAAACCTCAAATGTGCAAAATACGAAAAGAAGGTAACATGAATTCAATGGGAAGAAATTATTCTACACCAACATCAATTAAAAGGGTGTTACCTTATTCAACTATTTGTAGGTTATTCTATATGCCCAAAACAAAGTAAAAACTTTATTATCCCAGTCCTTCCTTCCAACATCAATTTTTTTTAATGTTTGGATCAATATCTTACTAAATGTCTTAGTAGTCCCATATTCTTGGGGGTGATAGGGTGTTGTCTTATGGTGTGTAACCATAAATTCATCCAATAAAATACTGATGATCTCATTAAGGAAATGAGTGCCTCTATCACTTGTCAAACTTAAAGGACATCCATACATGGTAAGAATAGTTTCTGACAAGAACCATGCTATTGTAGCAGTTGTCCAATCCTTTGTAGATGTCACTTCTACCCACCTTGTAAAATAATCCATACAAGTGATGATGTAATGCAATCTAGTTCTTACATGTGGCTAGGGAAATGGGACCCACAAAGTTAATTTCCCATTTCTCAAAAGGTTCTACACAAGTAGTTGTCCTCAAAGGAATTTCATCTCTCTTTCTAGGTTTTCTAAGGCACTGACAATGATCACATGCCTTATAATATTCTTTACAATCCTTGTACAAGGTCTCCCACTATAAACTAGCTAGTAGGATCTTTCACGCGGTGGCATCCCCTATGTAGTGTCCACCTACGATACCACCACGAGCCTCCTCCATAATTGTCATATGTTCATGATCTAGTACACATCGGCACAAGAATTCATCTAACACTATTTTGTATAAGTCACCACTGATCAACATGAAAGGTGTGGCATGAATTGTAAATTGTTTCTATTATAAGGCCTTCATTCCTTCGCGTGTGATACTTGTGCACAAAAAAATAGAAATATCCTCTAAGTCTAAGGGGGAAAAGTTTATCTAGTATAACTATGCATCTGGCATTGTATCTTCAATACTCTGTGCGTCCTCTCCTAATTGAATCCTTGATAAATGATCTAGGACATAATTGATTTTTCCTAAATTTACCACAACTGTAAAGTCAAACTCCTGCAATTATAGAACCCATCGACATATGTGCCACTATAAAACAGGTTTGTTCACCAAGTATTTCAATCCAATGTGATCAATATAAAAAACAAAAGGTTTTGCTAGCAAGTATTGTATAAACTTATGTAGTGCGTAGATCATTGACAAAGCCTCACGCTATGTAGTTTTATAATTTTGTTCTACAGGGGTCAAATTTCTGCTAGCAAAACAAATAGGATGATCTATAATACCTTCTATAAGCTATGCTATAACTACACCAATAGCCATGCTAGAAGCGTCCACATGTACATGAAGAGGTATATTTTGCGAAGGAAAACGCAAGATAGGCACCGTAGTAAGATTTTCCTTTAGTGCTTTGAATGTGCATTGTTACGGTTCCCCCCAATATAACTTACCTTTGCCTTTTAATAACTCCTTGAGGGGCATGGAAATTTTAGCGTATCCTTCGATAAATTTTCTATAATATCTTGTGTGGCCCAATAATCCACTCACCTCACTCTAACTATTGGGTTCTCCAGGCCTAAAATGACTGCAACCTTAGTTGTATCAACTAACAACACTTCCTTATAGATGTTATTTCCTAGGAGATTTCCAAAAGGTGTAGCAAATACACACTTCCTGATATTTAAAGAGATTCTTAACTTTCTGGACCTCTCAAAAATTAACCTCAAGTTGTCGCAATGATCCTTGACAATCCCACATATGGTCTAGTCATCCAATTAAACCTACAATAATTTTTTATTAAAATCTTAGAATACTTGAACAACAATGCACGAAAATACTATAGGAATGTTCTTTAATCGAAAGGGAATCACCATGTATGCAAAAATGCCCCATTCAATTGTGAATTTTTTCTTCTCTTGATCTTCTTTAGCAATCCTTACTTCATGATACCAAGAAAATCCATCAGTAAAAGAATAATTTTCACTCCCTGCAATGCCTTCCAATATTTCTTCATTGAATGGTGTAGGGAAAGGATCAATCACACATGTAACATTTATCTCCATGTAGTCCACAATAATCTTGATTCTTCCATCTTTCTTTATGTTTATTACCATGGGTCCAAACCACTCTTCTTTCTATATAGGCTTAATGATGCCAGAGTTCAAAATCTTATCAATTTCTTCTTTAACTTTTATGCGCAAGTTAGGGTTCATCATGTAAGGTCTCTTCCTAATCGGGCACGCACCTTCCTTTAACTTAATTTTCATCTTGCCCAAAGATTCATTCACTCCTTTCAAATCAAGGTAATCTCTAGGAAAAAAATATTGGAAATCACGTAGTAACTTAATTATCTTAGTAACTTTAGAGGAAGACCATTAATATCCAATGACGGCCTCTTTAGGTTTAGCTTATGTCCCAATGTTAATTTTATTTGTCTTCATAGGTTCATGGTAGGTGTGTAACTTCTCATCCGAACTATCTAAGACGTCACGCGTACCCTCTAAATTATCTATGTCTAAATTTTCCACTTCTTCATCATCCATCATGTAGATCATTCTCCCTTTCTCCTTCTTTAGGTAAGAACACTCAAGTAGTTCTGCATATGTCTCTTCTACTTCTTCAAAACGTGCTTCTAGGTATGAGTCACCAAGTAATTCCTTAATGGGTTCTTCAATTTTTGCATTATCTACCACAATCAAGTGCTTCATAACCTATAATGCCTCATTCATTAGAGGTTTAGTGGAGAAGTTGTCAAAATTCTGGATCATACCTATAGTCAAGTCTTTCCAATTTCCAGTCTCTCTATTCAGCCCTACATAAATATACCAATCATGTGTGCATCCTCTAATGGTGGTAAAGCTTCCTTCCCCTTTGTCCAGAGTCCCTCACACTCCTGAACATGGTGTTGAACATGATTATTACCATGTTATTCATAGATTTTAGTAGGTGCATTACTTATGTGAAATATTTTTGATAGGGAAATTCTCACCTCTCTCCATTCTATGAGATTATCCCTATGAACCATTTGCCAGCATGTTGATGTCCCGCGTAGGGTATTAGCTAACATGCTACTTCTATCCACCTAATCCTTCTATTGTACTTTCATGGCTCGTAGGAATACCTCAGGGTTTCGTTTACTAGTGTACCAAGGTACAGGTTTGTTTCCTAACCGCTTAACATAGCGCGACCTGCTTATGCATGCAACTGCGCTTCTTACCTTGCATCCAACCATCTCATAAGTGCCATGTGTGAAATTGTTACATGAAATACTTGTAGTATCACTGATGGACTATGCATCATTCCACTTGAGATTTCCTTCCTTAGATGGCTCAAGCGCTTCCAGATCTCAAATGGTGTAGACATAAATTTTTTTTAGGTTTTGTTAACTTAAAGGATCAAAATAAGGTGAATATTTTTCATCTATAAAAGGGATAGTAAATCACTCCTCCTTGTTCTCAAAATGGATATATCAATTGTTGAAACATAGATCAACATTATTTTCATAACACCAAAGATGTCCAAGTAGAGATGGGAAGTTTTCTGCTTCTCTGAGCGCAAAAACCTAAAAATCTCCAGTGAACTTATCCCCATGTATAGTGATCGACACATCTTTCAAGACTCCAATTTTCCATAAATAGTACAATAGAAGATGACTGCAATGAAGGTCTACCCATCAAAACCCATGCATCTAAAGTAAGCACATTCACTTCGACACCTTTGTCAATTAAAAAATTACTCAAAATCCATCTATCCATAACAGCATTCAGAGTAATATCCTTGTCATAATCGAAACCACCAGAAGGAATATTATCATGTAAAATCTTCCATCCATCCTCAATACCAAGGCGTGGAGTGTTTCCTATTAACCAAATCCCTAGTAATGAAATAATGTTTTCCTGACATAGCAGTTTGCATACTTTTTTTAGATCATCAACATCTCACTAGAGAATGTCATTTGCCTTCTTTTATTCCAACTTCCACGACTATTCCTATAGACATTGCATCTCACCATACAGATATTTGAGTACCTCCATGGTATCTTGGTAAACCTCCTTCTAATGTCTAGGGTCTAGATACTTTGCATGCAAAACATACTCCTTAGTAATGGTAGGCTTATGTTGCAATGTTTCTATGGTGCACGTAGCCTCAACGTATGTAGTAATCTTCATAGGTACCATCTCAAGGTCTGGCACTAACTTTGACATCCATTGGTTTTCCACAGTGTGATGTATTCTAACCATCCCTGCGCCCTTGTTCTCCTATTTTTTCTTCTTGATCAGATGTTTATAAAAGTCTGAGAACTCTTCATAGTTTTGATTCTTTCTGCAAAAAGAACAAGCAATGTTCTAAGAACACTTGCACCTGTAATTTTCATGGGATCCACACGTATTACACGTTCCATGAGGGAACTCACTTTTTCCACCTCCTTAACTTTGGCTGCTGAATGTACCTCATTATCCTCAACCTCTATCAGTATCATAGTGCACTTGAGTGTGATCATGATCATGTTTCTCATTTTTATCCTTAGAACTATTAACTCCAGTCTGTCGTACACCAATATAAATGGGATCATGGATCTGATCAATCAACTACAATCTTTGGTATTGTGAGTTGTGGACCCAGAAAATCTTACAGTAGTAGGACACGTTCTTCCTTATCCTGCATTGCAATAATGGTCAATGTCTTGCATCAGGGTCTAAATGACATATCTCACAATCCAGAAATAAGGAGCACCCCGATTTGTGAGGAAAACTATCCTTAGTATGCCCTTCTACTTCAACATTTGTGCACCAAATTGCAACGTGTGTCTCATGAGTTGTATTGGATGATAGATTCTCTAAGTTTTTTTCCATTGCTGCAATCTGAGCTTCTAAGAATGGAATTACTCCAATGTCTATGCTCCCAACTACCTCAGCACACTAAAACTATCTTCCAAGTGCTTTGCATGTGGGTCTATGATATGTTTTATGAGACAAAGCCCTCCTTAAAGGGTCATGATCAACCCTCTGAAAAACCAATGAGCATGTTGTGAAGGGCATGGATATCATAAGATAGTTTAAACAAATAGAGTTTTGAAATGCGTGCATCATATTCTTACACAATGCTTAGTAGTTCCATCCCTTACTAGATTTCTTTGACCAGGCTATGATGCTCTTCTGTCTCAATACTCATGGATATGTGGAATATCCGCTAAGAATAGCATTTTTTAGTGTGGTATAATCCACTCATAGTCTAATCTAGGGTCATAATTTCCTATACCAACTATGCCCGTGCGTCCTTAGCAAGGTTAGTTACAAATTGACTGGCCTTGTCGATCCTAAAGCCATGTAATCCCCTTTCATGCACCATAGAAGCTTGCACTTATGTACATGCTCTACAACATCTTCTATTCCCACTGTAATCTAGGTAGAGTGCAGAGACATCTACATGTAAAGACTTGATGGAGGTTGGCTAAGGCCCTTGTGCTCCTGACCCAGATCCCTTGAACCTCCTATGATAGCTCTTCCTCCAGATCCACTGGACCCACTCAGATCCTGAGCCACCATGTGCTTCCTTATCCACTTCCACCTCTAAGAGAAATCCTGAACCTATGTTAGGTACAGGGCCTCATGTCCCAATAATGTGAGCTAAACTAAAATCCCATCATCCCACTTAATTGTGCACCAACAGTTTGTGAAATAGTGCCACTCCCAAGTTGTACGTGTCCTCCACCACTTCCTAACGTGCATCCCAAAACGTGCCTATATAGGTACTTCCTTGCCCAAGTACATTCCACCAAATAACAAGGAATAGTGTGTGACCCAGCCATAGAAGTCCCAAATGAGAAGTTGTTATCTTCTGAACCTGCTGATCAGCTCGCTTTACCACTTGATTCTCAAATGGATCAAACTATACTTGCTGACTATTGGATGTACTAGAAACTGGAGAACCAAGTGCACAAGGGCTCGTTTGCTAAGGTGGGGTCAGATGTGTACTCATGGCAACAACTCCTCTTTCTCCATGTTGGCATGGGATCCCATCAGAAGATGATGAGGGTTCTCTCTATCATGCACTTGCCAAGATGGGGTAGTTCACAGACTGCTTTAGGCTCCATATCCTCTCATGTGAACTCTCAAATCCTCCAAAAAATATCTACCTCCATAGAATTCCATCCATTCTATGCAACCTCGCACTGTTGATCTCGCAATCTCCCTCTCACGTGCTTCATTGATACTTGAATCCACTCTCTCCTACCTTTCCTTTCCAGTCCATTATATCCAGCCATCTTTCCCCACACCTGGCTTCCTGCACCAAGCATGTCAGAGTGGTTTAGCTGGCCATTGGGAATGCTCTTCAAAACTCATGGTTACCATCAAGATTTTGATTTATAGGGGGATAGCGTCACAAAAATGATCCTCTGGGCTCCCATAAAAATTCAAACTCAGCAACTTCTGGACAAGAATACGTGGAAATTGCAGTATTCCATAGTGTAAGTGAGGCAGATACTCCACTTCCACCAAGTGATCTATAGCACATGCGTCCAATGTTAGATCAACATCATTGTAGAGCCTTCTAGTATGTTTACTTCTGGTCCAAGGGTGTGATTTATACCTACCAATTCCGACCTAGATGCATATGCTGATCAGCCACTCAAATAACTCTACTGGGAAACAACAGAAGATAGGTCTCTCATACAACTCGTGATAGAGAGTGTTTTCTCAACCCATCGAGCATGTATCAAACTCATTTCTAGTGACTGAATCTCTGAGAAAACTCGTTCTCCTATGCTTTACTAAACCAATTTTCAACACCTTGCTAAGTGTTAACCAGTACGTCTGTCATCATTTTTTGCATAGACCATGATGTATGCAATGTTCCACTACAACTTCGAGAAAGAGGTCCCGGCAACAGAGCCAAGATGATAGTCATTTTAGACACCCACCAAGAACAAGGGAACCTCAGGTGCACTTGCCAGCCTATCACTCAGTCTGAGATGCTAGGCGCTCACCCGAGGTGCGCGAGAGGGAACCGATGTCTCTCTTTTACAGTTGATTGTTCAGTGGAATGCATTATTCATGATCTTGAATTAGTGATTTAAAGGATGTGAAAAAGCTATCAGATCTCAGAACGAATTTTACAGAATCCTTTCAGTGCATATCAAACCAGATAAAGGCGCTTACCAATATATTAATAGAACTAGGAAGTTGTAAATCCACTATAATAATACTTAACATTCAAGATACAGGATTCATGATTATACAAGATCAAAAGCATAATCCAGCCAATATGTTTCATTTCATTAAATACATGTAGAACACAGAAGCTTAATACAATTATCAAAAGTAAACTTACCATGATTCATGTGCGTAATAAAATTACTAGTAGAATATCACTAGAAGGGGAGATCACTAGTCATGCGCCATAATTGTGTAGACCCATACACGATAGACTTTCGAAAAAAAAATTACATTCACCACCCATTCACACTTATTCACAATAGATCACATGTCCTAAATAATAGGCATGCTACCCCTTTTATCCCATAGGATACAAAACCATGCAAGTAATTCTATAGAGCTCCACTTCCTTCCTCGGGTTCTTTTTGAGTAGAAATCCGATTATTAGCCTAAGGGTGCGCATGATAATATAGGTAATGCTTGTTCCTCTAACAATACCATCCTCTGCAACCTCAAGATCTAGCCCCAAGTGTCAAGGTGTGGATCACCATCAGGCACATGCCTCTCCATGTCATGATTAGATTTCATGGATCTTCTTATTGCAAAATGGCTATAGTTCCGAATTCCAGGACACCCTATTTTGCCACGCGCTTGTCTTGATACCTTATTCCACACATGGAACACGTTCTTCATGTGTTCTATCCAAAAGGCTGAAAATGGCTTCATGTCTCGAATTGTGCTTTGTGGGCACACATTCCTTAGTTGCTCCAAGAACCCTTTGGTGAATTTTCCAAATGCCTTGTAGCACCTTAACTTGCGTGCTTCCTCTGGCCATGCACGCCTACGTGCCTTTGGGAATTTATTTGGTGGCTACATTAGGTTGTCCCAACACATGCAGTGTGGGACTCTCATTAGAATTGATTATGATTATTTTTCAAGCTACTTTTCCTCTCTATATCTCTGAGAGAAGTCAATATCAAAGTAGAAATTTACAAATTGGTTATCCTGTCTTCTCATTATGAATATGAAATAGTGTCTCATATTGCATTTATGAGGTAGAAGTGTTGGTTAGGATCTTCAATCCCTGATAACACTTCAATCACTTTTTCAGATTTTTCGAAGAGGTGATGCTCAAGAAACACATGGAATGGTGGCTTGAATTGTAGAGGTGAGTTCAATAATCAACTTAGTTGACCTAGATTCTATGGTTGTGTTATGTGAAGGCACACATATTTTCTTGAAACCATCTTTGGGAAGGATGTAGTTCAATTGAAAAACTTAATACCTATAACATCTCTTAATGGATATTTTTAGGCTTGAATCAAATTTGATAGTTCTTCTTTTCTGAGTTATGAATAAACCTATCTTCGTTGAACCAAGAGATGTTGTGGAATACAACTTGGGAAATTCATTATAATCCTCAAGAAAGGTTATGGTTGGGGAGAACTCATGAATGTAATTCCTTCATACCAATTACTTCATAGTTCCTATTCACAAGTTATCTTTAAGTAAGTTATCATGAACTTCTTTTTCGCCCTCTTGCATGGTATTATTCTAAGCCTATTACTGTATTATAGGTAGGATTTAGTTCCAAACCACCTGACTATACCATTTGAGATATCTCATTACTAATAGCCATCTTTGATATCGATTGAAGAAAAGGACCTATGTATGGACCATATCCTTGAAAATAAAATGCAAGAGGAGTTACTAAATTGGGTTGGTCTCCACCTAGATGGTGGGAATAATCCAACCTATTAGTGTGTATGCCTCCATCATTGGGTTGACAAACTTGGCACCGGTTAAAAAAAAAATGGGGACATTAGGATTTCTGTGGATTTCAGTAAGTTTAAAAAAAAGTTTCATCTTTTACTTCATTGAATTTATTTTCCCATTACTCCAACATGGATATCTAGTACTACAAAAGGTGTCAAAACTGATTCTACTAACTCCTTCATCTAGTATGGTTATCTAAGGTCTATCTTCCACCCTAAGTCAGTGGTGAAAAAATCAGTTAAGATATTTAATCACCTAATTATTTCACCACCTTCTTTAGTTAACATATGTATATGTTACTTGATGTTTCTTATTGGATAAATGTCATGCAGGAGCAACGTTCTATACAGAAATCCATGGAATGTAGCTTTCCTTAGTTACAATCTGTGTAGTTTTTTTTTCATTCAAGTACTCCATTCTAACCACCATTGATCCCGTTAAGGAACCTTTCCACGCTTCTAATTAATCATTTTTCTACCAGCAAAACTTTAATTAAAAATGGAACTTGTTTGAGAAATTTTCCTCTTTCTGTAATGCCCACTTACCTTTGACACCTTTTGATACTGATCATGACACTGTTGACTATATCATTGACATTATTATAGTTTTGATTTAGTATGATGTTGGATGTTTGATCATGGATTATTGTTGACTTTGATTCTTATATGATGCATGATGATTATTAGAGACATTTTAGATATTGATGTTGATATACTTTTTGCCATGGTTATATTATGGATGTTGTTCAGACTTGTGATATTTAGATATTTTGAGTAGACCTAGAAAATGAGAATTGAATTAAAATTGATGATGATATAATTGTGGATGAAATTGTGAGTGATACTGCTGATTGTCTTGATGATTGTCATGATTCACATATATATTGATGATCTTGAAATTATATTTATATTCATTTGGATGTTCAGCTATGGCCACGAGGCCAAAGGAGGTATTTGCATTTTGCAGGTTTAAAATATCACAACAAGCATCAGGGGATTGGAGACCATCCACTTTGGAATTCTAGATGAATTCAACAAGGTCACCATGGCAACTATATTTGTTTGTGTGTATTTTTTTGTGTTAGGGATTCCCATGGGGGGGATCACCTTTGAATGTGACCAAGGGATTTTATGTACTTATTTTATTTGGTCCATTCTTTAATGTTTACATGTGTTTATTTTGTGGTGCATTGACCCTTTCATTATTTATTAAATGGTGTGTTAATATTGTGAGTAATCATGTTGTTAAGTTAATTAATTAAAATATGTCATAAGAAAGTAATTAATAGAGTTATTGGCCTTGAATTAAAGTGTTGTAAGAAATGTGTAAGTAATATGTAAGAGATATGTAAGCTGATTTTGGAGTATGAAAAACTTCACCATCTTTAAAGTTTGAATTTGTCCTTAGAGACTGATTTTAAAGGCTTGTGGGACAAGTTAAACTTGTCCCATACCTCTTGAATTTTTATACCAACCTTACCTATGGTTGGAGAGTTAAATTTAGACTTTCTTTATCCAGTTTTGGTAAGTCAAGTGGTATGTTTTAATTGCCCTTTTCTTCATGTTTTAAATTTCAGTTCTTATGGGATGTAGGCTTTATTTGAGTGTGTAAGTAAAAATGTCATATTATTCACCCCACTCATTTAATATGTCTTGGAGATTGAAGTTGAATTTTGTGTTGGGTTGAGGATGTGTGAAGTGCCATCCTACATGGATCTACCTCATCCTCTTCTCTTCCCTCTTCTATTTATTGAAATTCCTTAGCTTGTTTTTGGTTGCTTCACTTTTACATACTCCATTTTTGGGCAACTTCTTTTGGTTTGGAGAGCTCTTGATTGGAGAAGTTTGAATATTGTTGAATATTTGTGCTTGGCTGATTTTTGGATTGCTTGCATTAGAAGAGCATGTTGTTTGGAACTTAGAATAAACTCTGTCATGGAGAGGTAGGAGCTTGGCTCTTGAAATGATCTTCTTTCTTTCTTTTATTATATATGTGAATGGTTGAATGTTATTGTTGTGAATGTTTTTGCATGTTTGTGGGTTGTTAGGTAAATGGCCTAGGAATGATGTAGGAGAAGGATATGGGGTATATTTTGTGGGAGGTATAAGTGTTTTGGGGAGGTATAAGTGTGGAGGGAGTTGGGATTTAGGTTCCACCTTACAAAGAAATAGCTTGCATTTCTTTACTCTTTATGGGGTGCCATAAGAGGTTGGGGATAGGCATAAGGATAATGTAAGGAATAAGGGGTAATTTGAGGGAGGCATAAGGGCATGTCAGGTTTTGTTATACTACCTTTTGGTGGTTTGTAATTAGGTGGTGATACCCATTTCCCCTTTGGGAGGCATAAGAAGCATCCCCCATAGTTTCTTGCTCCTTTGGCTTACATCATGAAGCCTGAATTTTTTTTTATGTATTAATGTGGTCATAAACTACATTCTATTTTGGAATGTGTTTTTTGATGTGAAATGCTGGATGTTGAAAGATTACCTTTGTGATGTGGAAGCCTGTTGTTTCCATGAGTTGAAATACATTTCTTATTTCATTGTGGTTGGGGCTCGGAGGCCAATGAAGAAGGATGGCTTCTCCTTTCATTAAATGTCTTAGTTGGGTGGAGAGAATTTCCTTTCCCCTGCTTTTGTTGTGTTCAAAATTGAAATAAATGGAGGATCTTCAAGTTATTTTTCTGGAGCAAAGGAAAAAGACAAGTTTAATAGTCCTTGTTGAGACTATTTCTTATTATAACCCTTTCCCACTTTGAAGTGGATGACCTTGTATATTATTTGTGATGGAAAGATGTTTTGTATTGGCTATGGAAGTTCTAATTCAAAATTTAAGAGAGATGTATTTTTTGTTTTTGTTTTTGAATGAATGAGAAATAAACTACATTCTGTATATTATAATTGAGGAATGAAAGAAGAAGTCGTAAATGTATCTTTTTGAATCAATAAAAATTTAATTACTTTTCACAAATGGCATTATTAGGTATTAAAATCTTATTGTTGTATGTATTTTTAAATCTCTGTTCGAAATATAGAAAAAGTTAATAGGTATGAATAAATGTCATAGTACTCTTCTCTTTAGAGATGAATGTTTTCAAAATAAGAATTGTAAAGTGAAATTTGAATACCTTGTTTGAATCACATTAATATGTTAGACTAGGTAGGAATGAATTCATATTTTAAAGTTGGTAAATGTAAATAAATCTATTCGAATTTGAGCTCTATTAGATAATTTTCATACTAGCAATTATTAATCATAAAATTGAACAGAATGACCCTGCAACATCTAAAAGAAAAAATGAAATATCAAATTGATCTTGTCAGATCAAAATGACCCCAACAAAACTAAAATACTTAAGAAACTTTTAAAGAACCATTCAAATCGAGAAAATGGAAAATTCCAGACTTCTTGCTCTGTAAAATTTGAAATCTTGATTTGCAAATCCATCAAAAAAATTAATCCTTGAAATAAATCCTAAATTCCTCTCAAAGAAACCCTCAATGTCTGTTTCACATGTTCGTAAAATAAGGAGGTCGAATTGAAAAAAATTCATAAGTAAAATGTTATGAGTTTTCATTTTCTAATCTTGCAAAGAACTTTCTCAAAATTTACCCTTTAAAATTTATCAAAAATAAATTCTTAAGGTTTCTATGCAAAGAGGATGTCGAGATCTTTCCAAAAAGTCCTTGTTTGCCAAAACTGGAGTTCCATATAAAAACTCATGGCCTCCTGAAGTTTGAAGAAGAGGAAAAGCTTCTTGCACACACCGTCTTGCATGCCCGAGAGAAAAATAATCTCTTCCTCACCTTTCTTGCACGCCTGGGAGAAAAAGAGTCTCTTGCACACCCGTCTCTCAAGCCTGGGAGAAAAGAGTTTCTTTTGCGCCCGTTCTTCTGCGCTTGGAAGAAAAGTTTCTTCCCTCGCCCACTTTCTGTGCCCGGGGAAATTTCTTTCTGCATCCCTCAAGAAGATAATCTATCTATGCTAAGGATGACTTTCTCTCTCTTAGTGTTTTGTAAAAATTTTTTATAACTATTGTAATCGAATCTGTGAATTTTGATGGGAAGACTTTAAAAAATAAAATTAATTATTCCGTAGTTCTTCTAACTAAACCTAGGTTGTTCTATGTCTCAAGTGGGAGACTTTAGGTGGCGTAACACTTTCTCCACTTGAAACTTCATGTTTCTTATAATTAAAGTTGGTTTAACCTTTTATGGCCCAATTAATTATATAAGAATCTAATGTGGTGTTGAACAAGTAATCAATTGCTCTAGTCTAGAGTTTATCAAGGTTTGTTAGTATATTTAACTTCTCCTGAGTCCTCTCAAAAGTTTTCCTCAAATTTATCCATGATCGCTCTATTCTTTTAGCAAGTTCCAATATATAAGGCCAAACTAAATGTGGGATGTGAGACCAAAATTCCTCTCCGTATTCTCAAAATACTTCTACCTCGGTTTCTTTATATGATGCTTTGAATCTCTTTACTTCTCCTTTAATAAATATATTAATTTGATTTTACCACCAATATTCAATCTCTCTTAGTATTGGATTCATATACCTTTGTGGTGAGATATTTCTGGACATCCGACGAATAAAACAAACCTCAAGTCAAACACCAAATTTTGACCTTAAGCCCCAATGTGATTGTGAGGGTTAAGAAGCTTTCCCTTCTGTTAAGGATGTGCAAGGGAAAACTAAAATAATATATTTGGTGAACAGAAAGAATGTAGAATCATTTAACAATGTTTTCTCCAGACATCATCCTTTATTAATATCTAAAATATATTACATTAGTCTCATGCACACATATAATTTCTCTATTCTATATATCTTAAGTAATGCTCTTTTTCGCCACACAAATCGTATCTCACAAAGCATATATGTATTGTCTCATGTGCCACACCATATACATTTGATTAAGTACACTAAATATCTCTCCCAATAATTAATCAAAAGACACTTCTTTTGTTCATGCCTATGTCGGGTTCTGTCTTTCTCTATTTCTGTTTGCCTTTGATCTGCGGCTTTGTCCTATATTATGTTTCTTTATCCTATGTACTATGGCTTCTTTAGTCTATGGCGGCTTTCCTCCTTTTTCTACGGATATCTCTAATCTTTGGCAGATTCCTTCTTTTGTTTCACAAGTTTCCTTTATATGCGGATTTTTGTAAAACAGGATGAAGAACCATGTCAACACACACGCACACACACACACACACATATATGTATATGTATGTGTATATATATATACATATATATCTACATACATATATATATGTGTATATATACATACACACACACACACACACATATATATATATATGTATGTATATATATACATACATATATATATATATATATATATATATATATGTATGTATGTATGTATGTATATATATATATGTCTATATATATATATACATATATATATACATATATGTATATGTATATGTCTATATATATATATATATATATATGTATGTATGTATGTATATACATATACATATATATATATATATATATATATATATATATATATATATATATATATATATATATATGTATATGTATATGTATATGTATATGTATACATACACACACCTTTATTTTAATTACAAATTCAACTTACACCATGCAGAAAATACTACAAATTTTCAAAATGATCCTTTTTACAATATAAAACATTTACTCATATAAAAATACACACACACACACACACACACACACACACACACACACACACACACACACACACACACACACACTTACATTTACATAAATTGACATATTTGGGAAAAATAATTGGTTTAAATCTATGAAAATTTCTTTTTTTTAAATATGGATTATAAAATTTTCCAAAAAAAAACCCAAAGTCACAAATGTAGATATATTATAAGTGTAACTAATATATATATATATATATATTATATTATATAATCAAAAGTACATTGTTACTAGAACACACTCCCACCTTCCTATGTATATATATGATGAAGTTTATCTACCTTTCTCCATGACTTATATATGTGTAGAATAATAAATTATTTCTGTAAAATCATATCTTTTCACATATAAATCATGTTATCATGTGATGGTGATTGGTTATATTTCTATGCTAGACCCCTAGGTAAGCAGTCTAATAACATGGTTGAAGCTAGAGCCCTCCTTTGGGATATTTTGGTCGCTAAGGAAAACAGCCTTAAGGACATTCAGATTGAAGGTGATTCGTTAATTGTTATAAATTCTCTTCTCAGTAGAAGTAAGATCAACTGACCCATAAAAAATATCATTTAGGATATCAAGGAACTGCTAAAGTTTTTTGACAAGATATCTATCAATCATACTTTGAGGCAGGGTAATAAATGTGCAGACAAGACGACCAACGTGGGAGTCCTTTGTAATGAATACAAAATTTGGTGCAAAGGGGAGAGATTACCCTCTAATATTAATGATGAAATAATTAAGGATAAAAGGTGCTAAGTTTCAAGATGCCAGCACGAGTAGGGGCAAGCATTTCAGGCACCAAGATAGTTTATACAAAAATCATTGTTTCAGTTCAAACTCAGATAGGGAGATCAGTTTGTGGATTGTGAAAAGTGTTAGCTGGAATGAAAACCTTCACATAGTGCAGATGGGTGGTGAAAAGATTCGTGTGGAACCCGCTAGTCAGAACATGGAAGAGAGCAATAAGGATATGTGGAACAAGCTTAAAGTGGGTGGTTTTAGTAATTTTATCACTAAATTACATGGTCACGACCCTGCTCTTTCCAAGGATTTCGGCCTTGCTTGGAAAGAAGGGATTTTTACAATCCGGGGTGTGGAGTTCGACGTCTCAGAGTCCAATATTGCTAGGGTGACTAAAATGAAGATGGATGGATTAAAATTCTACAAGGGAAGAACCCCCAGAGACCTCGAGATTGAGCATTTTTTTGTTGGCAAGGAGACTTGTTTTTTCTTCACTGATGGCATTACACGCTTGTGTATTCCTGGAATCTGGAAGGATGTCTGCCTTCAAGTTATGAAGTATATCACGCTGGAGGGTAAGTATAGAAAAATCTATACCCATCACAGGACCTTCCTCAACATGTTCCATCATAAGTTTATGGTCAGTATTCCCTTTTTTCTAGCTACCTCTCTTTCAAATTCGCTGATGGCATTCCAAAACAAGAAAGCTGAGCTGCCCCTTCATGAGGGTCTGATTCTTCTTCTATTCGAGAATGGCAAGCCAGTTCTGGATCACCCTTTGGTCATGGCCCAGGAGGAGAAAAACGAGGATGATGACATTACTATAGCCGAATGTCTTACTAAGATGAGAGAGGGTAAAAGTATCCTAAGGGGGAATGGAAATGACAGAGACAATAATGAGGGAGGTGTTGGGGAAGCAAGCGCTTCCAGGAAGAATGATTGGGCAGGTGATCCCATTGCTTTCAAATAATGGAACAAGAAGATGGTGTACTTAGAGGGGGTCCTCAAATGTATGGAGGATATGAATGAGGGGCAAAGGGAATCCATCTTGAACATCATAAACATTTCAAAGAAGATGGTTACAGACCAGGTCTAGATTAAACACCGAATGAAGGAGCTAGAGACTCAGGTCAAAGTGCTACTGGACAGAGTGGAGGAGATCAAAGGAGAAAATAAAAGGAGGAGATTCAACCTCCACATTAACAACTCGAAGGAGGAATAGATGGTGGTTGTTTCTGGTTTCCTGGTCATTTGTTGTTGGTATGGGACCTCTAGTGGTTTTTTGTTTGTCATGGTGGCTTTGTAGGTATCTAAAATTTTTATGGACTTTGGGTGAACTATGTTGCCCTAATTTTTCTTACTATTGTTTGTCCTTTGGGGGGTCCAAATCCTGCATTGTAAGAGTTAATCCTATTTAACTCTCTTTTTTGGCACCCTTATCTGTATTTTTCTTTCTTTTTTGTTTTTGTTTGTGTTCCTCTCTTGTTCTGGCCCATAGGAGCAGATCCCTATTCTTTGCCTTATCTAATAAAAAATTGTATGGAGTAACATAAGCATGAATGCTATTTAATATAATCACGCTGAATTTTTTATCAATAGTTAAGGCACAAGAAAATATGATTGGAATGCTAAGTTCCATGGATAAATCTCTTTTGATTCAAATTCAATATAACAACAATTCATTCACTGTATATATATATATATATATATATATATATATATATATATATATATATATATATATATATATATATATTTTGTCTTGAAATTATAATGCTTAACTACCTAACAAAAGAAATTGTAAGAATTCACAAGATTTCATTAAAAACAATTTATCAACAATATAATTTGATAACTTAGTTTCAAAGGATCCTTAATGAGTTCTATGGATAGTGATTTCTTTAACGACGAAATCCATATTTCTTGATATTATGTATTAGCCATCCATCAAGCTTAAATTTTAGCTTATATACATAAATTCTTATTCTATTTCCATACTAAAACTATCCCAAACTTTGAGTGATATAACAACATTTTGAATAGTTAGAATCTACATAAAAATCCATAGATCCTAGAACTAAAGAAGAGCATTCGTCTTATGGTTTTTAATAACCTCCAAATCCCATAGTCTACACTTTACAAATTACACTTCACGAGAGAGATACATATCAAAAATTTCCAATAACAATGAAAATCAACTAATAAAATGCAAGTAAAATAAGCCTCCCAAGTAAGGGGACAACATGCCCAATTTTTTTAGTAACGATGTAACTAATGAACCCTGTAAATGAAATCCACTAGCAGCTCCAAACTTAACATTTATCATTATCCAAACACCACCGAACAAATACCTGATATGCCTCACAGCCTATAGGAATCATCACATGCCTTATTGAAAAAGGAAGAGCATATTAGCCCCCTCCTTCACCCCCCCCCCCCCCCAAAGCCCATGAGAAAGATGTATAATATGCTACAAAGGATTCCATGGAAAAAAATAAACTTTTAAAGCAATTAAAAAAGGATGGACAAGAGAAGACAACAAGGAAACATAAACAAAACCCAAATCCACAAGAAAAACATGAAGAAAACATTGTTATGGGAATATTGGAGGATAATCACATAATACAAAAATATATAGTATCAAGAGTGCAAAAATATACTCCAAGATCCTTAAAAAAACAAAAATATTAAACATCCATTATCTCCTCCAATGATAACAAAACATTCAAGGCTTCCCAAGCCATGAAGATGAGGTTCTCCTCCCAATACAAAATCCCTACTCTAAATCCTCAGCCCATTGTGGTGGAGGAGCAAAAAAAACAAGGTATAAATTTCAACACAAAGCAAAAAATCAAGAAAAATAAAATCCCAAAACAAACCCATGATTCAAAACCATTACTAAGCATAACATCCAACATTAATAAAATGAGGTTTGTAACCTACCGCACTCAAAGTGCAAGTCCAGTAGCTCCTATCTCTTTAAATCTTTAAGCTTCCAAAGCTCCCTACCAAATTTATCCATCAAAAATCCCCCAAACATCAAAATTCAAACAAGATATAGGAAAAATCTCCATCCCACAAACCCAAGGGAGTGCTGACATATGTCACCCTTCCAACTAAGAAAATCCTCAATGTTACCCAAGTCACTTTCCATGCTCCAGAAAACAATAAATGAAAGAGGAGAAAAAATCCCAATCAGCCCCAAAAGCCCACACAAAATCCCAAGGTCACACATGTGAGACAAGGGAAAAACATTTAGATAACGAATTAAGAGAGTGTAGATTGAGAAAGAGACTTTTTAGGTTAACAAAAAATTTCCTCCACCCATAGGTTAGGTCCCATGGACCTATTTTAAGGTAAAGGAGACCCTTGTCTTTTAATAAAAACCTTGAAAAATGCCCTTAAAGGTTAAATTAGGGATGTGGGCTTGAGTGGGATAATCAAGGTGAGGAATGGCCCCACACACTTGCTTAGCAACTCCCAAGACATCCCTAAACAAGTTTAAGACAATAAAACATCCCATAACACAAATCATCACAAATGAACTCATTATCACAAACAAATCCAAATTACGTGATAAATGAAGTAAATTTAACCTTATCATGGTGCTCAAGGTTAGTATAAGAAGCAAAATGAGTAAATCAAATTCACATGAAAGAATCGGCCAAATTCCCCAATTACAAACAATGGTCAAAGTGAAACAAGGTGAGAGAAAGGGTTTGGCAACACAGCTTAGGCGTTTTTGATAATGCTACCATGGCGTCACATGTTTGCCAAGTGGTGTAATCTGCAATTCCTTCACACTCAAGTCAAAACTCAAATAATCTTGACATGATAAAATATCCATATAAATCATAATGAAATATGACTATACAATATCAGCTAAATAAAATTTCACAACATCTATTCTACCAATGATACATATAAGTATTATCCAATATCCACAATATATAACTCAAAGTCACTATCATCAGTGAATACCATATAGCCACATAATCTATCAAATCTAAAATGTCATAATATCATCATCCTTACTTAGAATGAAATAATGAGTGTCATGAATATCATATAGTATCCCAACAATGTCATGTCAAATAAGAATCTCATATATCGTAGGATGATAATCGTAGCAAGTGCAAATGAAAATCTACCATAATAAGATAACAATGTCTCATATGCAATAATCAAAATACTTCAGATGAGTCAATAGTCCCTAGGAAGAGATAGATAATCTAGTGGGTACTACATAAAGAAGGAACAAATCTGCATAAGGTTGGTTTGTATCATTTGAGTGTTTACCTTGAATTTCTCCTATCACATCCTTATAAAATGATTTCCTATTATTGTGGGAAATACATATACAAATTAGGTACGTAATTTGCATGATCTCTGATTTAGTTATCTAATTCCCTTGTTATTTCCTCTTTATGACTTGTATCACTGATAAACTCTATAGATGATGTTGCATTAATATAATCCATTATAGTGATGTAAATGCTCCCAAAACAATGTAAGGATTTTAGAAAACGAAAAGAATCTATGCTACTATTGATCAAACTTATAAATTTGAAATCTATTAGTGAGGCAAAAATCCCTAACATGTTTAAATAAAATAATCATGTACACCATAATTTAACTATACATATGGGGTTTTAATATAATTATTATAACTAATAGTGTCTCAAGATGATCTAGAATAGAACTATAAAAATGCAATAAATTGAGAGATTACTAAAACATGTAATGATTATATTGAAATATAAACAAGCTCTAGAAACATGATAATCTAAAATATATGTTAGAAATAGGAATGTATTCTCCCAAAACATAAGAAGATGAAGGGAATGTGATTTGAATCTGTAGGAATAAGTTGTGTAGAGTGTTGTAAATGCTTTTTATAAAATATAGAGTCATGAAAATGAGTTCACAACATATATACTTGAATAGGAACAAATATTTGGGTATTTCTTCCCTCCTTGGTCAATGTTTTCCTCTATTATTCTTATTTGGATATGATATTTAGAACCTTAAATATTTATCTTATCATTTACGAATTTTGTTATGATGTTCACTATCACACTTTTGTAACAAGATATGTAATTTGTTATATACTGACCCTATCTCTCTATTGAAGATGTAAACAAGGAGTTAGTCCATGTGGGTCAGATTGACATCACTCCACCCCCAACGGTGTGTTGAGTGTTGCACTATGTTACAATAAATGTGAAGAAGGGTCAAGTCTCACATTGATGTCACTCTCAAAGAATATATGTTCATGTGTAATAAATTGATCTCTACGAGAGGTCCTCATAAAGCCTCTAGGAACTTGGTAGCGATATTTTGTTTAAGTTGTAGCATTTGATCATGATCTATGACAACTGAATAAGATGTGTTTAAATATTGTAAGTTGTTGGAATGATTTAAATAATAATTTGTATAGATGATGCCCTAAAAAGACTATGATGTGAGAGATGAGACCCTTCTAATGACCAAAGTGATTCTACTCTTTTATAACTTGCGAAAGATTTTGTTTACAAAGCATAATTAATAAATGCATGTCGTTGTATCATTGATGAGGTTTCCTTAACATCACAAATGACGCATGCCATGATCAAGAAAACTACAAAAATGTCTACACCATGGCCAGCTAAGTCTAATAACTATAATCGATATATGGTTAGTAAAAGACAAGAATTATAAGGTATTCTAAATTACCTACACATCCTAATCTCTAGAATATATTTTTTTAATACCTAATATATTGTGGTTTTCTTACTCGTTCATGATAAATGGATAATAGAAGTGGCAGCACAACTTAAGACATACGTCATGATCTTATCCGCTTTTACTGTGTAGATTGGTGGCTAGTGAATATAATATACGCTCAGCTACCTCAATCACAACGTATAGAAGATAATTACATTTGCTTATTTGGATTGGATAACCTGAAAGATATGTTAATATATATAATATGCTATGGCCATTATCGAGTATATATATATATATATATATAATATATATATATATATATGTTGATGACATAGATTATTAATTTATTATAACATTGGTGTATGCACGCACATTTTATAATTATCATGAAAACTAGAATTGTTAAATGAAGGAGATTGCTACCCTATTTCCAACCTCTTCTTTTCTTGAGAATGTTCTTGTTGCAGTTTAGATTGTCTTTGTCTTTGTAGATTGTTTTCATTCTTTTATTCATAGTGTTTGGTTAAAATATTAGAGAATTAGAGTTCTGTATAATAATACTTCAATCACTACAAATTTAGAGAATAGTTCAAGACAACATAATAAATTGAGTTTTGGAAAACATGCCTAAAAACTATTTTTAAATTGATTTCATAATTAGGATCATATGGTCCTGGTATTTAAATGATATTGACTTTTTATGATTCTATTACAAACTATTAGAAATTCATCATTTTTGGTCCAAACTCAAATCCAACCTCAACTCTTTTGTAAATCTTTAAAAAAAATGAGGGATGTTAATACATGTCCTTAATATTCCTCCATTATTATCAGGTCTTTAATGCTATGAAAAAATTGCAATCAAAACTCATGCAAGATTGCAACCAATCAGGAATATACAAGTGTCCCAATAAATATTTTTATTTGGTACAACAACTAGTATTGGCTAGAATAGATCACTTAATGCTTAAATTCAAGTTTTAACACATAGATGCTCTAGACAAAAACATATTTTACTTGTAACATATCAATATAACTCTTCTACAAAATAAATTCAATATGTGATTATTGAGCTTCATTCTCAAAAATTCAATAATACAACATGTTGTATTTATACACTTGTTGAAATTGAAAGAAGACCCTATTGACATGTGAGCTAACATAAGACAAGAGGAAAATTCAAGAAGGAAGCCACGAACCCCAAAAATATCCATATTAAGAGGCATAAAGGAGAATGGAAGCACATACCATTTCGATAATGCATACAAAAGTACTACACCAATTTTGTATCATACACATAAATGGTTGTTTCTGAAGACCATAAACTAACATGAGAGGAGATTCAATAATATAGGCATAGATAACATGGATAACGAATACAAAAAAATATATATGCAGGGAAAAATGATGTCAAATATGTAAAATATAGCATAAGGAACAAGGGAAACAAGAATAGGTTAAATGATGCAATGAATAGACACTCGTAATAGCCTAATTTGGACCACATAGAAAAAGACTTAGAACACAAAATTTACTAGTTCTATATACAAATTAAGTGTTTGCATCATGCACCACTTTGATGTGTGTATGTGTGTGCATATTATAGACACTAAATCACCCACTTTCGGTATAATTCTAGTCCTGATCACATAGTACTATTTATATGATTCCTAAGAAAGAAAAAGTACTAATTGACCATTGTCTTTGACCTCTTTGTTTTGTTTCTATTTTTCTTCTTGGTCTCACACACATTCTTACCTAGATTGTCTTTTCATACTTTGACATTTCCCACTTTAGACACCAGCATCCATCCAGGACGCCAGCACCCAAGTGCCCATGTCCCCTTGGGGCACCCCTGACCTCTTTGTACTTTGCTCACATCTTTTGGGTCTCTTCTACCCATTTGGTTGTCTTTCTTTTTACTATTCAACATTTACTGGTTAATACAAAATTGGAGCAATAAAATCATATAAATATAAATCTATGTGGCCATAATAAAGGGCCAAACACTAATAATTATCTATCACCACCTAAGGTTACATCCAAAGACATTTACAAAAGAATTCAAGCATCTATCTATTATCCAAATAACGGAAACGGACTGTACTATTCTCCATAAACTTCATAGGAGGGGAAGTTAATTTTTCTGTGCACACATCTACTTCCATCTTTTACATCTAATTACTTGCCCACTATCAAGTGTGACTCTCACAAGATCCACCTAGGGCACGATTTCTTCACACACACATAGAACTACATGGGGTCTGCAATGTAGTGTAGTGCTCGGTCATAAGCTAACTTTTTTGATAGCGGAAGAGAATTTAAACTCACATTTTACATCTTTCTTTTTTAGGATTTGATGTAGTTTAGGGGTTTTGCAGGTGCTTCTTTTTTATTGCATATTTTAGGTGAACAACAACGAAGTACAATAACATATAGGAGATCAAAGGAGAAAACCACTGAATATATCGTAACCCTATAAAATTGGGTTTTACAAATTCTAAGAAGTCATAAGAACCCATAATAAGTCTCTGGCACCCCTGACCCTATATAAGCACCCTAGTCGAGACATTTTCAACACTCTTGTATTTTTCTAGGTTCGTGTGTGACACTCTAGGTTCCTGTTCCAACAGTTTTCCAATTTGGCATACCTTCATGATCATTACGAATAAGCTAAGCCTTTTCATCCCTTCATTTGTAGCTAGGTTTTCATACTTTCTAGCTTACTTTCTTGGGTCAAAGTTGTACCTTATTATGTGTGTGTGTGTGTGTGTGTGTGTGTGTGTGTATGCATTTTTACTTAATTAGAAATTAACTGTTAGAACAAATGCGGGAAGATATAATTGAATAATTATATATCCACAAATAAACAATTGAGGATTATAGATTATAATGTGCAGACACTAACCAGATGTTTACAGATGCATATAACAGTTAACAAGTCATGAGTGCAAGAAAATAAAATTAGTAGAAATTAAATGAGACAAGAGATGTCAGATTTAAGTGGAGAAACCTGAAGGAAAAAACTGCACTGAAAAATCATTGTCTTAAATTAAGAATTTATCAAACTTTCACCCATCACTTCCACTTCACTCCTTGGTCTCACAATAAAAAGTAGAAGAATTATGTCTCATTGTATAACAAGTCGCATAAGTAGCTTGATCTTAGATCAATTGGTGTATATGCTTATTAGTCCAGTAAGATCTCTAAACAATCCAATCCCATGAGGGATCACTATATTTATATAGGATGGGTGAGCGGTTATACCGCTTCACTTTTTTCAAAGTTGTGAAAGACCGATTAAGATTGTTAAAATAATCTTTAAGACAAGGGGCTATATAAGTGAAGGTCCACCAAATGGTATCCCCACGTGACATTAACACCCCAACATTCCCTTTTAATGTTAATTGGGGAAAACAAAAACAAACATGCCAAATTGGATTTATAGATCCTTAAATTAAATCTACAACAGTGATTCAGGTTATCATGCAAATAAGATAAATCAGTTGATTTTCCCATCCATAAATTATTAAGACCATTGCTTTACATATGAAAACTTACATTGGATTATGGATCCTTTTATAAACTAAGGCTTACTCATAACTAAAGATTCGTTGGGATTTACAAGTAACTCTACATAGATTGACTTATTTACTTATTACAAAATGGAGGAAGTATTGGAAATTTACAATGAATTGCCTTATGCATTTTCCATGATACTTACAGTTCACATACAATGTTACAACCATGTGTAACCAATACCTACAGGATCACTTTGTCACATACAAAGTGGGTGGTCATGATCTACTCTTAAAATTTAACCCGATTCTTTTATAATAAACTGTTAAGAGGTGGCATTGTCATGCACACTCTCACTTAATGACAACTATGATAAGGCTGATCAAGGCACAAAACATGCAATAGTTCCCAAATATTTGCAACATAATCTTTGAATTTGAACTTGATTCTTTATCAAGAGAAATCTAGACTTCACATAGAAGAGGAATCCCTCCTTTATCTCTTGTGTATCACTACCAGCAGCATCTTTAGCCACATGGATCTTTTGTTTCTCCAAGTGATGGCATCTTCATCCAAACTTGAACAAAAAACCAGCTGCATATCCAATAACAACATCAACATGGTTGGAGTCATGATAGACAACATAATAGGCATAACAACTAACATAATAATATTCTTAACAACTAACCATGTTACATTACAAATATGTTGAAAACATTCGAACATATTATACTACAAAAATATTTATTAGATGCAGTCAGTATTAGACGTCTCCAATATTACCACAAAGGTGTCCCCAAGTGTCATTTGATATGCATATAATAATATTTTTATTAATGAAATAATTTTTTTTAATCAATAAACATATATATATATATATATATATATATATATATATATATATATATATATATATATAATATATATATATGTTATTACAAGCCTTTTATACAAAGATAAGACTTGATAGATAACTGAGCTGATCAAATAATCAAATCATTCAAGACTGATCACCATATTCCTAGAAGAAAATGACCATGTAAGAAAAAATTAAGATTAGACATGTCATATATGATTAGTTTTTAATGCCAAAAAATGTGTTTTAACAGTCAAAAACATTTTCTTACTTCTCTTAATTCTAAGAATTATATTATTGTTACTACTAAGAGATCATGACTGTTTTGATAAAAGAATCATTATCAACAAAAAATAGTTAGAGAAACAATGCTTGTGAAAGCACCTGACACATGAATCCTAGTCAAATTCAAGTATTGAAAGATATCCCCCTCAAAGTATACATCCATTATACCAAAAGGAAAATTAAAAAAAAAAATTATAGAATAATTTCAGTTTTAGCATACTCAAAAGAGGGTAGAGAGGCAAATTTACAAAAATATTTCTCAAGAACATGCACATTTTATTTGTAACCTCTAGGTAAAACATTCATGATGTATAAATGCACTTGATGTATTACCAAATATGATATAAACTTATATTTTTCTTATGTGATAATCCTTTCTTTCTTTGTGACAAGAAACTTGTCCATGGTTAAACAAGGTTCTTACCATGTAGGAATCTTTCACAAGCTTCATGTTCTGACTTTATCTTTGGTATATCATCAACAAGATTCAGTCTAGACATATCATACAAACTTTTGAAATTTACATGACCAAGTATTTCATGCCAAAGCTGAATGTCATTCCTAGTAGAGGAATAAAAGTAAGACTTAGACATAAAACCATCAAAGATATACAAGTCATTTTTCTGAATGCCAGAAGCAATAACATTTTTAAACTTATCTTTCACATACCACTTATCTTGTAGCAAATTTTTTGTATAGTTTTTAATAGTTAGCTGAGACCAAGAAAAAATATTCTTTTTAAATTGAGCAACATACAAGACATTCCTAATTACACCATTCAATAGCTTAACATTGCCACAACCTTCAGACCTAATGATTGAGTTATCTCCTAAATAGATATTATTTTCACATTTAACTACATCTGAGAGGATACTAGGAGTACAAGTCATGTTCTTGGAGGCATCACTATCAAGAATCCATTCATTTTCATTTGAATCTAAAATTGAAGTTTACAAGGCAATAGACTTCTCAACCACGTTTTCTTGAGTTTACTTCTGATGTTTCTTATGATTATTGTGCTTGTTATTCTAAGAATTCTAAGTTGTTTTGTTAATATTTACTCTATAATCAGTCTCAAGTTATGCACAAATTTTCCACACTTATTACAAGTTCCATTAAATTTGACTTTGATGTTCTGATTTTTCTTAGCAGAATGAGTCTTAGGATTTGATTTAAATCTAGATATAATATTAGACTTCTAATCATGATTGTTGTTATTTTTATTATGAGAAGACCTATGATTACGTGAGAACGGCGCTTGAGAAGCAGTCTCTTTTGAATCAAAGTTCTCCATGACTCTCTCTTCTTGAATCAACAATGAAGACTAAGTGTCAAGATTATGCAAATCATTCTCATTCTGATACTTAGGATAAATAATTGACATGTAATTTCTAAACTTTTCATGTATATTTATTTGAATTATGAAGTACAGAAGCTTATCTTGAAATAATTAATAGTTACAACCATCCTTTTGAGCTTTAATGTTCTTAATTTTAGCTAGGTAATTGACTATTTTCTAATCCCCCTTCATGGGTGTTGTAAATAGCTCTAAAACCGGTTTAATGATCTTAGAAAAAATACTGCATTCATGCATGGTTTCCAATTCCCTCCATGCATCTACAAGAGAGTCCATATAACCTATATGCATTTAGAATTCATCTCTAATACTTTGCAATATGATGGATAGAGCTTTCTAAGATCTCTGAGAAAAAAAACTAAGGTTTTCAGGGGTAGTTTGTCTCTCTGCAGGACATTTTTCTATACCAGACACAAGAACCTAGAGCTTTGTAACCATGAAACTAGATTTTAAACAAATATCCAAATGCTATAATTTTTTTCATTAAAAAGATGAGACTTATCCAATGAAAAACCGGCAGAACTGGCAATTTTTAATGCTCAGACAACAATGCAAAAAAAAATACAGCTAATTTTTTTAAGGAAGCGAAATAGAGGAAAGAAACTAGCTACAAATATTTTAATTTGAAATACAAATGCAATCAGCTTCAATTTAATAAAAAAATACTAGCTTTGATTGAGATTATGATTGATTTAACAAAAATTAGTCAGAGTCAAGCTACAAGAGTTTGAAAAGTTATTTAGCAACTCGACGGGGTGAGCTCAAAAAAGAGCTACTTAAAAAATAAAAACAAGAGAGGTACGTGTTGGCTTGAAAATAGATCCTCGGGAGGACGAAAAGTCTATAGAATTAAATTTAATTCCTTTTGGGTCCCCAACAACAAACAAATAAAAACATGTCAAGAATTACTACATCGAAAGACAAATACACATGTTGATTTCTAATTACCTCACATTTCACATTGCAACTAATACGACATAGGATAATTAATTAAATAGGAACCGTATATATGTGTCTTAAATTAATTGGATCACTTTTTCACTCTGACACAATGAGAAATAAAAGTATTAGTCAAATAGAGCCACATGATAAAAAATTATTGGCTAAAAAAATTACACTTGGCGGCTTTCCACCAAACATTAAAAAAATTCAATACGTAGATATAAGGTCCCTAAAATGAACCAAACTTTAAATAAAGTTCGGGTCATAAAAAGGTCTAAGACATGTGTCACAATTTAAGAGGTTATGTCAAAGCAAAAAACTGACACCCTAACACTTGCGAAGGATGAAACAATGTAAAGATTAATATACTTGTCAAAAACCAGTTGGTTCACGCTTCACAAATATGACAAAGACTAAGCCAAAAAATGATACTTTTCACAAGACTGATAAACATTGATAAATGCAAAAAAGATGGAAAATTCTTATTGGATAACTACTACCACAATGAATAACTGAATAAAGTAAAATATGGAACAATTTTATTGGCTCAGATTTCACAAATCTAACAAATGTGAAATAAAACAATACTTGGAGCAATTTTATCAATTCACCCTTCGCATATGACACAAGCAAGCTAAAAGAATACTAACAATGTGAAATAAAGAGCTAATTGGATGAATCTTATTAGATCATATTTTGTAAATGAAAAAGGACAACTAAGCCAAGTCTAACAATGTGGAGACACACATAAAGCCCTTATTGAATCACATTTCGCACTTGATAATAAGGCAAACAATATGACTGAAAATGTGAAATAGGATAGAGCTCTCTTCTTGGCTTGGGATTTACAAATACATAAATGTCTATTTAGAAGACTAAAAATGTGAAGCTAGCTGGAGAAAAATATTAGCTCAAGATTCATAGTCAAAAGAATTTTGCAAAAACAAAATAAGTCAAATAAGACTGATAGAGCGAAGCCAGATGGCAAAAAGTGTTTGACCCAATCTTCGTAAAGACAAAACATTGTAAAATTTTTAATATTTAATCATAAATATGTCTTATTGAAGCCACTTAGCACACTAAGAGTGGGTACAACTTCACAAAATTGAAAAACAGGACATCCAATCTATTTCGAGCAATTCTATTGGTCAAAACTTTGTAAAATTGATAGGATATTAATACAAAAAAAATCTAGATGGCGTGAAATGATTGGATCAGGATTTTTAAAAGTAGATCTAGAAAAAAAAAATATTTAAAAAATGAAACAGATTTACACACTCAAAATTAACTATATCTAAAGAGATATTTCATATCCACAATCAAAACATGACCCAACCAACTATAAACGGCATGAAAACTTAAAATAATCTCACAGACAACAAATTCAAACCGTAAACGAATGAAACAAGATACAGAAGCAAAGATATAAGGATAAAAAAGCTTAAACATCATCTAAATAGTCCTTTAGCCAATATTTCACCTATATTTCAAAAAATATTTAGGTGGGAACTGGAAATTTAAACTTGGTTAGCTTGAAGTTGTTAGTTAAACTTTTAGGGTTTCACAGATCAAACATTTTTCAAGCTTCTTTGTTCTTGCAAGCTAGAAAACATCCAGATATAGCTTGGCACACACATAATCACCAACTCTCATACAATGTTAGAACAAATGCAGGAAGATATAATTGAAGAATTATAGATCCACAAATAAATAATTGAGTATTATAGATTATAATGTGCAGATATTAACCGTATGTTTACATATACATATAACAGTTAATAGATCATCAATGAAAGAAAATAAAAATAAATGAAAGTAAATCAGACAAGAGACACTATATATAACTGGAGAAACCCAAAGGAAAAAACTCCCCTGAAAAAGTATTGTCTTATATTAAGAATTTATCAAACTTTCACCTAGCACTTCCACTTCACTCCTCGCTCTTACAGTAAATAGTAGAAGACTTTGGTCTAGCTTTTTAACAGCTCGCATAAGTAGCTTGAGATTAGATCAATTGGTATATATTCTTATGAGTACAGTAAGATCATTAAGCAATCCAACCCCATGATGGATCATCATAGTTATATAGGATGGGTAAGTAGTTATATTGCCTCACTTTTTTCAAAGCTATGAAAGAATGACTAAGATTATTGAAATAATCTATAAGACAAGGGGTTGTCTAAGTGGCGGTCCACCAAATGGTACCCCCACTTAACATTAGCAACCCAAGATTAACATTTAATATTTCAATATTTGTTAAATCATTTGTTTAACCCCACTCGTGATCGGCCTTTTGGATCCTTCTTTAGCATATCATCTTCTCTATTATGGCTCCTAAGGTTCATTAAGTCTCTTTTTCTAAATCACTTCAAATGCATGCACCTTTCAAAAAGGTTCTTTAAAAATCTCTCGACACCATGTATCTCCCTAGAGATACACCACCCACTCAAGTGAGTGGTATTTTTGATCGTCTATCTGATGAGTCTATTCATCCTATTCCTTCATCCAATCAACCCATATTTGATTTAATTCAAGATTTACATTATTTATTTCAAGATAAATTTTAGGCTATGGAATCCATGATTCCATATCTAAAATATGAAATCAAATATATTAAGGACACTTCTCAAGATCATGTTAGTTCTTCTTTTTGTCCTCATTCTATGTCTTCTACATGTTCTCAAATCAGTGAGCCTCAAGTATTACTATTACCGAATCCTCTCACGTTTGATCGTAATCCTACAAAACATCATATTCTTATTGATCTCCTTATTCATGTATTGTCTTGTTTCTGAACTAATCAATGTTGTCCTCCTTATCAGCTATCAAATATCAAGGTCTCCCATTTTGTACTTATCATTGAATCAATGGACATAATGATAATGATTTCTATGCTTTACAACAAAGAATCAAACATCTTGACCATCAGGGCTTTATCTCATTCACTACAAAACATTTTGTTCCATGTGCATCTTTGAATTTTACATCCAATGGGCTCTGAAGTCTGCTCCTTCTATGTCTCATGAAAATCATGCCATTACTTCTAATATTTCTTCTTCAGTCAATCAAGCACCACCTATTCAACCCAATCTGAATAAAAAATAACATCTCAAGGTTTTTTTTCATTACCTCCTCCTCTTGATTCATATGTAAACTTACCAAGTCAAAAAAAGCAACATAAGTCTCCTCCTCTCAAGTATTCTATGGCATTAACAAATAAGCAACCACTCACTATGCAAGACAAGAAAAATCTAGTTGGCCTCTTTCGACTTCCACCACTTGAAGCTCCTAAGCCATTACCATTTTAGTGTCCAATTACATTTTTCAAGTAAACTACTACTTCCATTGATCCACTTAGCATCATCAACTAAACCTTCATCACTTACATACTTGGGGGCATCATATATTCTCACCCTTGCATTTCTATCAAATTCCTCTATCATCCCTTGCACCAAACACACTGCACTTAATGTCCAATATCTCCTAAGAATTAATACAAACCCATTGATACACACAATGTGTATCGTCCTTATCTGATGACACACTCCCATTCTACGGTTCAGACTTGATTGTTGAGGTCTAACTACATTCATGAACCTCAACTCACATCACATGACACATATCACACATGACACATTCATGACACATCTTCATAAAATATATTCATCAAAACACACTACCCTCTGACTCACTCTAGTTACATAATTCATAGTTGACTACAAAGGATTTAAATTTAAAATAAACCTTGCCACAATCACTCACTCACTCTCTAAGCTCTAGGATTTGACTATCATATATTTCTAATGCACTATTCAAACAATTTCCTGATGATCCACTCTTGTTTTATTATTCATTATTGACTATTGAGGGGGGATTTATGAATGAACCTCATCGCATGCATAATCATTTTTTTCTTGTTTATAGGAACACTTCTCCTATCACAATCACTCTACATTTAATTCAATTTTACACTCACATCATACTCCATATCTTTGTAGCACATTGTTCTATCTTATTTATTCTCACATGATACACCTTGCTTACTATGTAAGATGGATACATTGTATATCATTATGTTTTCTATATACACATAAATGTTCACTCTACTTCTAGTTGTGATTATATCCTCTACAAAAATATTTACATGCAACATGAATTTTTTGTGCAGTACCTCTTTCCAGTCTCGCAGCAGGTTCCTGAGGGCATCCACTTTCATATATAATACAGGTTCTATTGTGTCATTTTTTCATAGCACATTAGTATATCAGATTATACACGCTTTGACATACTTTATGTATTTATAACATGCTAAAAGGTTCTTCATGTGAAAAATTTTATTTGCAAGAAATATTTTCTACCATGGTTGTCTGCATGGGGGGTTCATTAGCTAGGAAATATCCTAGCACGTGAGTTCATATTGAGGTAATTAAAATTAATAAAATTAAATTCAATATACTGGTAGACATGAGAGGGTGAAAAGGTTTAATTTAATAATATCTTGAATCAAGTATTGGGGGAAGGTTACATAGGTGGGCCAAAGGACACCGACGTTTAGTTTTAATACAAAACTAAAACATTTTAACCCTAGTTTTTAAAACTAAATAACTTAAAATTGCAATTTAAGGCGTGTGGTATTAAATTTAAATTATATATAATATCATTTTGAATAAAGAAATTTCAATTAAGATATTCTTAACCAAGAAATAATAAAATGCTAGAAAACTAGGATTGAGTATGCTTTTTAGCACATGTGATATTATTTCACCATCTTAATTATTTGAAGAAATATTGATAAATGATTAAAGTTTAACATTTATAAGGTAATTGGTAATAGGTATTGAGTGTCTTCCAACTATATTTTGAGAGAAAATGTAAATTAAAAAAAAAAAGGAAATATGATATATTATTTGTTTAATATATTATTGTAGAAATTAAAAGGCGTAAATAAAATTGTCATGGAAAAATAGGTACGTAAGGTACATGGAAAAAATAGGGGATAGTTTCTTTTTACTAATATAATGGGAGGGGTAATTATCAATTGAATAATTATATGTAAAAACTATAATTAAAGGTATTCTTTAATACCCTTCAAATGAAAGTGTTATACTCTACTTTTAGTAAGTGAACCCCCCGTGGTTGTCTGTTACATTGATTTCTATTATTTTATCGTTGTTTTCCATTGTATGTCATTTTTTGTTGGCTATTCCCTTTGTCTCGTGTGCAGACTCTATTGTTTTTTTGATGTTGGCCTCGATTGTCTTGTGAAACTATGAGTGATGTCCCATGTTTGATACCCACTTTTTGCAGTCTACTTTATCTGTATTATTTTTTGTTCACATTATCTGCTTAGTTTCTAGCTTACAACTTGTCTTCTACATGCATGTTTTTTTTGTTTGCACTAACACTTATTTCTAGACACTTTATTTTTTTGTTCCTTGGTTTTTAATAAAACAGTCCCTTCCCCCTACAGGGCATTAGTTTTAGCACAATTTTTGTTCCTCCTTTGGGTTGCATTCTCCTAACGATGTCGCATGCACCCAAAACGAGGGAAAGAATATTTGGGTGAATCAATCACCCCATACAATACTCTAGAACCAAAGTTTAGCACAATTTAATACTAGTACAACACATTCCTCATTCTCAGCAATCATCCAAAACCTGACCTTGATCCTCAGCACAACACAGTCACCAACGCCCAAACATAGACAATAGCACCTACGAGCCTGTGATTCTTCTTGGGTTCCTGTGACTAGGTGTAGTTATACTTATTTTCTATGTTGAGTATAGTTTTGGGTAGCTTACACATCAGATTTTATAGAATAGGCAGTCTTTGAGAAGTCATATACATGTATTACACCTTCTTTTATCCTTTCACGTTAGGTCAAACTTGATCAAAATGGATCACAATTTTACACACCATCTGCAGTTGTGTTTTATCTTCAAAAAGAAATTAAATCTTGGAGAATAACACTAGATCTTTCTCCCTACACTTCTTCCATACTTGGCATTATTGGTGTGAGCTTTCCCAAAAAACTTGCACTCAATATAACTTACGTGAGATCACCCAAAAAAAAAACGTTCTTCTTCAACATATTCAAGATCCTTTCTATCTCTTTCACTCATCATGGATTAGGTGTACATGTTCCTTTTTAAATTTTTACATACTTTCCTTTTTACATTTTGATCAATTTTTTCATACACATGTATTTCACTACTTGTTTGTTCTTTTCTTTTCCAGGTTTATCCTTATGGTAATTGGTAGTCACATAAATCACACATCATCACACATTAAGAAACATAAAAAATAGTTACAACACAACATATGTAGATATGCTCTCACCCTAAGGTCATCATCAACATTTTTCATTTCCTCTTCTCTAAATTTCATGCTTCACATTTTTATCACTCTATGCTTTTCCTTGTCTCTCTGCATGCTTTTTTCCATCTATCTACATTGTTTTCAGGTACACATCTATTATTTACTTTATGTTTTCAATAATTTTCTCAATGGCATAAAGTGGGGGAAAATATAGACACTAAATCATGAACTTTGGGTATATTTCTAGTATTTATCACATACTACTTTTCATATGATTCCTAAGCAATAAAAGTACTAATTGACCACATTCTTGGGCCTCTTTTATTTCTTTCTATTTCCCTTCTTTGTCTCAAAAACCTTCTTTCCTTCTATGTCTTTCCATACTTCATCATTTCTGACTCTAGACACCAGTGCCCAGGAAGGACGCCAGTGCCTAGGCACCCCTATCCCTTCTAGTCACCCCAACCTCTTTGTACTTTGCTCACATATTTTGGGTCTCTTCTAGCCATTTGGGTGTCTCTCTTTTAACTAGTTGGCCTTTTAGTGGTTAATTTCGAAATTGGAGAAATGGAATCATATAAATATAAAGCTATGTGGCAATAATAAATGACCAAGAACTAAGCATTATCTATCACCACCTAAGGAGACATAAAAATGCATTTACAAGAGCATTCAAGTATAAATATAACATCCATACAAGGGTAAGGGAATGTATTATTCTGCACACACTTCATAGGAGTAAAATTTAATTTTTCCATGCACACAACTACTTAAATATTTTACATTTATCTACTTTCTTGTTATCAAGTGTGACTCGCACAAAATCCACCTAGGGTACAATTTCTTCACATACACACATAAAACTACATGGGATTTGCATTAATGTAGCAAAATGCTTGGTAATAAGTTCACTTTTTTGATAGCCAAGGAAAGTCTGACCTCGCATTTTACATCTTTCTTTTTTATGATTTGATATAGTCTGGGGGTTTTGTAGGTTTTTCTTTCTTATTCAAGATTTCATGTGAAAAAAGGTGAAGTGAAATGACATACATGCAATCGTAGGAGGAAACCAATGAACATATTGTGACCCAGTAAAATTGGTTTTCATAACTTCTAAGTAGTCACATACGCCCATAATAGGTCTCTTGCGCCCCTGACCCTACATAACCACCCGATTCCTGGAATTTTTGACACTCCATTTTTCTAGGTTCGTGTGCGACACTCCTAATTCCTATTCCAACATTTTTCCATCTCCACATACCTTCGGGATCATTAAGAATTAGCTAAGTCTTTTAATCCCTTCATTTGTAACTAAGGTTTCATACTTTCTAGCTTACTTCCTTGGCTCAAAAATGTACCTTATTGTATATCTATATCTTCATTTTTACTTATTTAGAAGTTAACATTTATTATTTATATATTTATTAAATCACATATATATTAGAGTAGGAAAATGAATAGTAAGTTGAGAATGTATATTCTAAATCCTCTTTGCATGTATTGACATTTCTCATAACTAGTAAGAGAAAAAAGAGCTTAAATTCAAAAGTAAATAGAGATAGTTTTATCTCCCAAAGAGAGGTGTATACACCTTTTTCTTCACTTACTAATCCCATCTCTTTATAGGAGAATTTAATGAATTAGACTGATAATTTCAATGTCATGATTTATTTGATAACAAATTTAAAATGAGATGACTTGAGAATTTGTGTGATTGAATTCCTTGGCCAAAAATAAGAATATCACAACACTAATGATAACGTATGCATATTATCTACCACTTTTTAGATCCTTTTGGTCAATATAATTTTTTTCCTCTATAACAAATTTTAAAAAATATGTTCAACAAGTTAAAGTCCATGACTATGTCAGTTAAATATTTGGGATACCTTAACCTAAGCATAAAATTATGGAGATGATAATGTCACCTTGGAATCACAATACTAGTGATGATGGAGTCATATATAATCATGATCATTAATTTTCATCCAAAACAAATATTTATAATATTGAGACTTCTAAGGGCCCAAGCCTTACCTAAAGTAAAGAGGGCCCCTTACTTCTAACTCTCTAACAAAGGAATCATCAATGACCACTTACCAAAATACAACTTATATGACATCGACATATCCCGCAACCAATGCTTATGGATGCTTCTCAACATATCGCACAATGGTAGGAGCTATATTTTTATTTGGTTCTATGCTTACTGGGACCATTCGTATGGTAAATTTCCACTCCTTATAATCCTCGCATACTAATTCCTTCTTTGTCACATCACTCATGAATTCATGAATAAGTAAATATACAATGAGGCATCAAGAAGAGAGACAATGTAGAAAAATGCAACAAATATGATACAATTAATCAATAAATGTATACTAGGGTTTATACACTAATCCTTTACATTAAATTTTGAAACTAATAAATTAAAATAGTCTACCAATTCCAACAGAAAAAATAAACAAATCCTTCATCAATTCTCATGAATTCATGTTTGACCATAACATTTCCAACAAATAAAATGTGGTCCAAATGCAATGAATGAAATGTAAGTAATTCCATAAACTAACCCACATACAACACAACCAATCCTAATGATTCAATTATTTCCCATTCTTATCCTATAGCTTATAAATCCCAAAATAATCAGGCTAAATTTCAAAAACCTAAAAAAAAATCTTAAAATGAATGTTTTTTATTGAGATGAATTTTCATGGCTAATGACAATATTTGGGGATATTTTTGCTAACCAACACCATAAAAAATACATCAACAAATATGATCAAATTTATTGAATTTATCTATCACATTTTTTGGCGAATGGTATAGAGAAAAAAAATATTAAATTAAATTTAAGCCCAAAAAAAATTAAATTTAAGCCCAACGTAATTCCTTAGTTATTTTTTGATTATTTTGATGGACTCTGTTAAGCTATAAACTAACACTAGATAACATATCTTCGGAAAATGGGATCCAATTAAGGAAAGATAAATATTTAAAAGATAAATACCCTTTTTCAAACTAATGAGAAATATCCCCAAAGATCACAATTTTTAAAGAACATACACTTTGACACGAATATTCCTAGACCATAAACTTTGCGATTAGAGTCTCTTTTTAATTGTTAGAATGAAATAATTATAAAACAATGATCAATCCTTAATTTTTCATACTAAATCCGTGATCTTAAATTAACTCTTATCTTAAACTCGTAACCTTCCACTCTTCATTTGCTAAAAAAATATATATATCTTAATAAAAAGAGGTATTGTTTGTGACAAGTCCAACACATACTCACACGTATTGATTTGATAAATATTTTAATTTTCTCAATCAGTAATTTATAATAAACCAACTCAAATTTCAAGGGTTAGATTAAAGGAAAATTCCCCAATTAAGGTGTATTACGTTTCCTTGGAATATATGATCTTCAACTTTTCTTATCTTAAACTATTTTTCATGGATGACCATGGAAATACTAGATGCGAGTTTCCTCCTTACCTACATGCATCCAATTTCTCTACTTAGACACTATCTATAAAATTCATGGTGACCAAAACTAGTGGAAATTAAAAACAATCAACATAGATATGTCTTAAAAATACTTTCCCTCAAGGAATTCCTAGATATAGTATTTCAAAATTGTGAAAATTGTGAATGCTTGACATACTTACTCAACATCATATGAGAATATAATCAAATTTATATGCTAGTATTGATTATTCTATTGTATATCTTGGATGTGGATATTAAATATCCTAATGAAATTAAAATAAACACCATGAATTATGACCTCCTAATATTTATCATTTACCAGTTTCATCCTTCCCTGTGGCCTCGATCTTACAAAAGGAAATTTAATGAAATTCGCAATGCAATATATTTCTTTACACCTCCTCTTACGTAAATAACTTCCTTCCCAACATAAACCATATTTGAATAACTTATTATCAATTTTACGAGATGTAAATATGATGAATTATATTCATTAGATGAACCCTTATTTTTTTTATATGATCAAGATAATAATGTGAATATCCTATGACATAAAAGTCATTATAATATAATTTTAACCCTGGTATTATAAAAATCAATACCATAACCCATTTTTACCAATAGGAAGATAATTTGATAGGGTGAACCCATAATTCTTAGCTATGTATTTCCTTAACCTAACACCTCTTTGGTTCCTTTGGTTTTTTTATAGTCACAAAATTGACATATCCTTTCATAATTACAGCGTCACAGGGTACACCCACTCCTTGTCACATTACCTATAAAACCATATTTAGATTTTATACCATTTTTCACATGGGATTATGTGTGAGATCATTTAATTGAAGAATTTTTTGGTAATTGATAACACAAAAATTACATTGAAGGAAAATTATATGAAGAAGAGAACCAATAGTGAACCCATCCTCTCTGTTCTTTGGCACAATTTATTTAACTTTATGTATACTGATCACTTGTTACTGTCACATATCACATAATTTTTCAAGGAAAATTTGTTACCTTCTCCTCCCTCCCGTAAATATTATTTAGTTTCCCCCTAGATTTATTCTCTATTTCTTGGCCATGGGAAATACCTACTCTTATACGTACACTTAACGAAATTCGAGATACAAACTTCTCTATACCACCATTCTTAAATAGATGATTTAAAAACTTGTTCCTCCAACTTTTTCTCTTTTTTTAATGACATAAGAAGTTATTTATTATCTATAACCTTCATGAGTGTGGAAGAGGGTTTGTTATCAGTGCATAATGAGATATACATTGTAATAAATCTCACAAATAGTTAGATAAGTTGAGGACACTACAATTTAGACACAACATGACATAAATAGGCATGGTTATGATGGGATATAAAATGTTTGTAATACCATAAAATACCTTTTACGAAATTATAACTTACATATACATATTCATATATGTTAGGTTGTGGAGCCTATTTTCATTTGTGAAAGTCTTTAAGACTGTAAACTAAGAGTAACGTACACTTTTCATGTATCCTCACCGGGGTTCAGGGGACCGGCCCCGAAAAAAAAAAAATTGGGCCTTACAATGTGCTCGATATATCAAAAAATGTGATTTTCTCATATGGGCAAGATTTTGACCCGTAGGTTTATGGGACGCTTTTTGCCCCTGGTTTTGATACCCATAGTTTTGTAAAACTACTTAAGCAATTTTCTATTGATATGGTTTTATGCATATGATAGAATTATGAAAAAAATTGCAGATGTGCTTTGAATTCGGGTGTGAATTCTTTAGAGTTTGTTGAGCATAGCTCCAAACAGCTCTGGGTATTGTATTGATAGAGTGGTGGCTTGTAATAAAATCTGAGCAAGTGATTTTTGGTGGACGTAGCCCAAATTGGGTGAACCATGTTAAATATTGTCTCTTTCTGTTGTGTTATTTTATTTGAGATCTGTAATATTTTCTGCATATTACTTTCTACTGTTGTGATTCTGTGAGGGATTATTCCGCATATTTTATCACTTATTCCCTAACAATATATTCCACATCTAATTTGTTTAACTTCATATTGTTTCACATTAATTCATTGTCTCTGACTTGGGTTTGTACATAAATTTCACCCTTTTTTTTCCTTCGTAGTATATTATTTTACTTTATAATTTATCCATTTATAATTTACAAGACTATTTTACTCGTTTTGGTCCATTGGTAGATTTTACTTTACTTCACTTTTTTCCTCTGTTGTGTTTATCTAGTCATTGTGCTCTTTTGGGTTCTTTCATAATTTATTGTTCCACACTTACCCTCTTTGTTTTATACACTACTTTATCACAATTAAAATATTATTGTAGGATTTTATTTTTCGCACATAGTGCCTCTTTGGTTTATTTCTCTCATTGGTGGTATTTTGGTATGAGATTAATTTTAAAGATACTTTTCTTGATGGATTTATATGATAATAGATGCTTTTTAGGTCCTTTGGTAGCTTACATGAATATGAAAGCTAACTTATTTTGGATTTTACAACACTTATTATCTTAAATCAAATCTTATATTCTACCATTGTATTTTCTTTTGTTAGGATGATCATGGGTTTACAACATTGTTAGTGTAGGTTATTATTTATCCTATTATTTATTTATTAGGATAATTTTGGCACTTGGGTTAGCCGTACACTTGTTTAGTTAGATTGCTAAGGTGTACTAATTATGTGGAGTTAGCTTACTCTAGTTACTAGATCATACACTTACTATGTAAATATAGCATTTAAAGATATCATTTATATGCATGATTCCAATGTATAATAATTACTCATTAAGAAACCTTTACTTTAATTTGATATTGTTTTTATCATTTTCATCTTTATTGCTTGTTATTTCTGATTTGTAACCTAAATATTTACATAACATCAAACATTTTAACCTATTCTGATTTCATTTTTTATCCTTTTGAGAACCCTGTACATAACTGCCCAAAGGGACATGTGCTCTCAGGTGTTGTTGTCCCTCTGAGATATTTGGTCAATTTTCTCTCTTTTTCCCACATTTTGGATGTTATTTATTTCATGTCTTATGTTATCACCCTTAGTTAGCTTTTATATTTTTAATGACAAACCTCAAATGAAGGAATCATATATATACATGACCTATTTAACGTCATTAGGGGGGGAAGCAATTCAAGAGGTGCCTACTACCATAAGGAGATAAATATTTCCAATCTACCACATCATCATAGGACTATATTATTCACTACTTAAGGGGGGCTATTTTGAATTCCATACCATAAATTTTAAATTGGGGAAAAAGTAGTTATATCCTGTTATTATTTCAACCACTATTACTAGCGAATTGTAACTCAATGGACATTATTACAACAACAAACACACACACACACACACACACACACGATAAGTACATTGAGTCGAAAATGTAGTGCAATGTCGTGTGACAATCACATTGGGAATAACACTGAGGTCAGTCTCAATCAAGCATATATATATTTTATTCATCTAACATGTGTTTGAGTATTATGCATGTATCTAGGGTTTCACGTTTAGGTACATGTATGACTAATAAGAATTATAATGAACCTAACATAACCTACACTAAATAATAAGTAACACAAAATGAACAATGACCAAATCTATTCTGCATAGATTGAAACCTATAATAGACACTAGCGTGCCGATGAAATTGTCCTCTCCCAAGCACTTATGTCCTTGAGATTGTCACATTCCATTTTTTAAATCAAATCTTACATAGTCCAATACTATCCTTTCTAGATAATTCACTAAACCATAATCCACTCAAACATATTGAGGTAAGTTGAGTCATTATACAAACCTTATCTATTATTGTTTTCTGTATTTCTATAGCTAGATCTTGCATGAATATTGTTATCTTTATTTTATCATTAGTATCCTTATATTTGTTTAATTTTATTAAATAATTTGTTGAACTGAATCCTTACATACCTATTATTAGATCTTCCATGGCTTCCCATACCTTTGATTCTAATACTTCCCCATTATATAGTCATGTTAAATTGTTTAATCTTCTAGTTAAACATGTCCTAGGTAATCATGGATCAGGTCTTAATAGTTGCGCTATGTTCTTTCTAAATCAAATAAGACTTTCTTCTACTAATCTCAATCCATCTACTATTTTTATATGTGGATTTTATAATACATTAAGCATGGATTTTTGGAATAATCTCCCATCCCCTTACTGTGTGATTGTGCTCATCATGTTACTATGGTTCATAGTATGCTTTATAATTTTCATATGCACATGTGCACTTTCACATGGTATCTTGTGGTGATTGCAGTTCAATTAGAGGTCATTACAAGATATATGATGTTTGTTCATATCCATTGGTAGTCCCACTAAGGCTCCTAGGGAAATATACCATCTCCCACTTAATATCATGTTCTATCATTTTAATATTTCACATTTTCATTCCTATATTCATATTGTACATTGTAGCATATTATTTATCTTTCCTAACATGTTAATGGTTGCTTCATGTGTAGAATTTTCCTTGCAAGAATCCTTCCAATAATGGTTGTTTTAATTTCTTGGATCTTGTTTACTATAGTTTACAGGTTATTCCATACATTTTTTTAATCCTTGCACACAATAGCCTTGATAGCTTCAATTTTTTTATACATCCTGAGTGGTTTCTCATGTATGCAAGTGTCTCCTCCATGTGACCTTGTTTGTTATTTTTATATATGATTTTACTAGTTGTTATTTTTCTGTCCATTATTGGTTTATCACTAAAACATATATGTTATCATTTTCTAATTTTTTTACTTGCTCCATGGTAACTACCAAATGTGTAATCCCTATCCTCCCTACAAGAATACATATATTAGATATGCATATTAATTTAATCCTTCCTTGTTTGAGCTCCATTCTATTTATTTAATCTCATGCACCCGAAATGACTAGGAAAAAACATCGACCAAACCTTTTCATCCTCCTAGTAGTTACAGACAATAGTTCCAAAATCATAGTGAACATGATCAGACCATTAATTAGTTACATAATAGGGATAAAAATAGAATTGGCCAACATTCACATTCTATAAAGAACCTCCTAGTATAGACATTAATGTTGGGCACTACTGTCACATCGAGGGACTCTTGTACTAAAGGAAAAAAATAGTTATAGAGAAGTTACAAAAGTTTTATGATTACAGTATTGTACAATATAAATAGTTACATAGTCATCATTAGATTGCAATCAGTAACTAACAACATCTAAATAAGGAACTAACTACTTACTCAGGAACCAAATGAGGAAAAAATAAATAAGTGATACCTAGGGCATATGTAAGACAATGATATTCTTAGAACAATGTGTCACCAAGGAAAGTTATAAATTAGGTTTATGATCATTTGTAGTGGACATTTATCCTTGGATAAGAATTAACAGTTGGACGGAAATTCCTGTGAGCACTCCCAATAAACTTTCACTTTTCAAGGACATAATACATAAATATAAAGTTTAGTGTTGGGACACTCAAATCCATAGTTTCATTACAAGACAAAAAAATCCTTTATATTATTCAAACTAGCTCCAAAGAAACAAGTCTAGAAGTAGGAATAAACTCATACCCCTTTCTATTTCAAAATTTTATGTGTACTCAAATCACTTGGTTTATATTTTTCCAATACAAATTTTCAATTCTAAATATTTTTCAGGTTAAGTTTTAATTACATTTATCTAGATTATTGACTATAATTGTTTTCTTTCATAGGTCTTATCCTATTACAATCACAACAAAATATACAAGAAATCATGAAGAAAAGATCAAGCACATCTTATACACACATCATTATCACTTCATGCATCGAAAGGGCACCCCTAGAATCATTATCCTTCCCTTCCCTTATAATTCCACGATACACGTTTTGCACTATTCCATTTTGCATTCTACTGGGCACAATCTTCTTTTGATTCCCTAAGGTACGCCTTTTTGTTCTACTTTATGTTACTAAATTTTTTTCTCCATAATAAAGTGGGAGAATATGTATTCACTGTATCAAATGCTTACTATGTACATCTAGCCTCTAAATATATAATGTGTATGTATGACTCCTAAGAAATATACATACACATTAACAATCGTTTGCTTTTATTTGAATTTTTTTTTATCCTTTTAATTTTTATTATTTGTTGTTTCTTATTTCAAAATTATAGTTTTGCATACTAACCAATGTTATATCCTATTTTGGTTTCATTTTTTATCCTTTTATGGACCCTATACAGAACCTCCCATTAGGGATAAGAACGCCCGAGTGTAACTTTGCATTTGGATGCTTCTTCCCTTTTTCACTCTTTTACAAGATTTTCATATGTTACTTCTTTATGATATTATGCTATCACCCTTAGTCATATTTTATTTTGTTAATGTCAAACCTTGAGTGAAGGAATCATATATATACATGAATTAATTAACCTCCTTAGGGGGGAAGAATTTGAATAGGAATTTACAACCACAAGGAGAAAAATAATTCCAATCTACTACATCATTAAATGACTGCATTATTTACTGAATAAGGGGAGATATTCTGAATTTCATACCACACATTTTGTATTAGGAGAAAGTAGTTATAGCCCACTATTCTTTGTGACACTAGCACTCTAGAGACCTAGCTTAAGGTACACTATTCCAATCAGACACACACACACAAATACTAGAATGGTATTAAGTCTGAAATGTAGTGTAGCTCTTAGTGAAAATCACTTTGGGGTGACTGATGAGGTCAATTTGACTCAATCATATGATTATTTTCTTCCTCAAGTGTGGAATTGAGTATTGTGTAGTTATATATAGTTTCATTTTGAGGTACAGGTGTGACCGATTATAATTGTATAAAACCTAACTTTACCTACATCGAACATGAAGCGATAGGAAGAGACACTAAAAGAACTAGGACCAAATTTATTCCGCAAATATTGGTTCCCATAGAAGAAACTATCACCAAAGTGGTCATTTCCTCTCCTAGGTACTTCTATCCCTAAGATGGTCACATTATAATTTCTGAATCATAACCTAGAAAGTCTAGAATTAGCCTATTCTATATCAGTCCCCAGTCTCGATTCATCTCATACCTATGGATGCAAGATGAGTCACTCTACAAACATTATCTAAAATCTTGATTGTATATCTATAACTATATATATATATATATATATATATATATATATATATATATATATATCTTGAATAATTTTATATATATCGAATAAACATTTTTCTTACATTTATTTAATTCAATTATATCACATACTAGCTATGTGGAGTTATCTTGCTAAATGTGTGGAGTGATCTTGATTTCCACTATTTGTTAGTGGGTTTTCTTCACCACTGATCTAAGTGGTAGTTGCACTTTATTTTACAAATAATTTATCCTAATGAAAAATTAGTGAATTTTCACTAATGCTTTGGGGCTAAGTCCCTCCTCTTGGTAATGGGGAGCCTCCCATTTATTGAATTTAGAAAAAAAAAAGCATCTGATGGTTGTAAATTTGAAGATCACACAATAATACTCCACTCTAGAACTGTGGCCAATAGCTTGTACTTAGTACAAGGGAATAATTTTCTTAGGAAAGGAGATAGAGAGGATTAATAATGTAGTGAAGGGGAGATTAATTTGTTGAATGGAAACATGCATATTTCACATAATTAATCAGTGGAGATCCACATTAAATTATAGGAATTCAAGTGTGCTAAAAAAATGAGACTAACCAACCAAAGACACAAAGTTCTATTGTTTCATTCATTAAAGGTACCAATTCCTTTATTTTTTTAACAACATCACCAATATTACAAAGTTAAGTATGCAAAATGTAGAGGAAACATAGATAGTAGGACATAGAAGAAACTGATCTTTTTCTTGTATCTAGTAGAGAAAAATCTATTGACTATCAACTTAAAATTCACAAACCTATAGAATGGATGCTCCATTCCAATTAATTGTATTACAAAGTGTCTGTTTATGTCCACCAACATGAATTTTCACTTTTCCTCACAATTTGTGACCTTTCGTATTCTTATGGAAAAAATTTGATTATTTTTCATATTAATGAGAAATAACTCTTACAATGTAAAATTAAAGGTAATTTAAGTGAATAAGTATATTCTTAATGAAGAATTAGAATATAGAAAGAGAATAAGGAGAGAGAGAAAGAGAGGGAAGGGTAGATCAATATTGTGAAGAAGAAACCTCTTCTGATGAATGATTGGTTGTTGGAGAACATTTAGGGAATACTCCTAGGATGATTTCTTTACCTTTGAAATCTTTCATGAAATGGGCTGCCTTAGGTGCCACCTTATGTGCATGTGGAAAACAAACAAAACTCAATGCATTGATCCAAATTTCAGGAACTCTACCAAGGGACTTACATTGGTTAAACCATTTACATGATTATCCCTCATAGTATTAGAGGTTGAAGCTCTAATTTTCACAATATATTCCAAATTGTATTTGTTGAATAATAAGGGATATCTTTCCTCTTTCTTGATCAAATCTTGGATGGACATAAGGATCTCTTCGATGGATGAATGTTTATTGAGTGGTATTGACAATATTGTCCAAGATATAGGATGCATTCTATCCACAAGAATAAAGGTCGGGGATATGATCATTTATTATGACATACTTATAACACATCGTGTGAGACCAAATATAAGAAAAGTTGTCAAGGATGGAAGTAAAAACATTATTTCTGATTAGGGAGTAAAAAGAAAGATTGGCCATTTTAGATACATGTGGGAACACACTATCCTATTGGGACTTTTCTTTCTTGATATCCTTCTTGGTCTCTTTGAGTTTGGAGGTGGCGGTGAGGGAAAATTCAAACCATGAGAGGACTTCTAGAAATAGTGCCTTTCCATTCTCGAGAATCCTTTTAACCCACTTATCATTAGCTCTCCCATACATTGTGTAATCTAAGGATTTTTTATCAACTAACGGTCAAAGCTACTTATGTGAGGAATGGATTGTGTAAGAGGAGGTGGCACTACATTGGGTTTTAATAATGATTTAACATAGGTAATGAGGTTTCTCACATTCTCCTCCAACTACTCCATTATTCTTTTGTACTCTACGTTATGAGCAAGATGGAGGGCCACAATCTCCTTGAACAAATGTGCATCACTCTTGTGTGTGGCTTGATGAAAAAATATCGATGTGAGCTCATAGTAATCTGGACTCATATCTTCCACATGCTTCAAATATTTTGGCTAGGAAACATCAACATAATGGCCTCTAGAGGCCTTAATGAAGAAACGAGAGGTTATTTTTGCTTTCTTTCTCTACTTGGTTTTAACCAATTTTGAGACAGCCTCAAAATTAGGTGTTGGATCTTACTGCAATGTCCTTGACTCATTCCCAAGAAACTCCTGAATCCATGAGAATTTTTTCGCTAGCTTAAAAAAGTATCATGCATGGGAGAACTTTGAAGTACAAGATAGGGGATCACATCTTACTCATAGTGGGATGAATCTACTTCATAGGAAGGTATACTAGGATTTTTTTGGTAAACAAGATATTTTAAGGTGTCAATTTCAGCTTGTTTGAGAGGCCCAATGGGATCTTCAATAATCTTATCCTTCTTATGGAGCGTCCTAGGATGGGAATATTAAATTTTCTCTTCCTCTACAATACTTCTCTTTGAATATTATTTTGAGTGAGTAGCCTTCTCAGATGTCCGCGGAGAGGAAGTGTGAGATACATGTCTAGATAGAGTCGAGAGACCTCTTGAATCGATGAATGCAATTCTCTTTCTCTTGAACCATTCTCTTGATATCTGTATTACTAATGCAATCCTCTCCTTAATGTCACCTAATTATTTCATGTTCCATGGGATTAGAGGAAAGGTTAAATATTGAATTTCTTGGTACTTGTTATCAAACAAGTCTAACCCATCATCATTTATCTGCTTAATGAACTAATTAAAATTTAAATCCTTCGTGTCATTTAATATCATCCGCATATAGTATTTTTTTCCTACCTCGAAATCATCCTTAGTCTTCAGTTTGAGGAGTATGGTACAAACCTAGAAAGGTGAAAGTCTCTAGATTTCTCTTGATGTCGAATTCAAACATAGATGTGTAAGAGTAGACACTAAGAGAAGTGAAGGATGCTTCGAGGTTTTATGCATCTATAATATTCTTACTTGAATATACTCCAAAGGAATTGGGAAATGACACACATTTCTAGTTTTTATTCTTACATTTTACATTCAAACATGAGTAAATTTCTTGCATAATTCAAATATAATTATTTTATCACATGGGTACCTATACTTCCTGCGACAATCAAGATTACAAATTGAGAATCTAGTGTAGGTGAAGGTAGGGAAATCGATGAAGTGGATCCCATAATTTTCAATTAGTGAAACTACTTGAGAATAGATTATCTTCTCCTGATTTCCATCAAGGAGCCAAATAATGAACATGGTGAATGTATCATTGACACTGATATAGTCAAATTTATCTCTTTGTTATTCAGCTATAGATACTTCTCATATGTAGGTGAATTTTGAGTCACATGGGAAACTATGTAAAATCCTTTGAATGGTCTTGTGAATGAAAGTGCATACACTAGGTAAGAAGTCATGGATACCTTATTAATGGTGAACAACTCTAATAGATGCATGTAGATGTTGTCACTAATGTCTTGCTCCCAATCCACTATGTGGTTTATTTTAGTGGCCATGAGGATTAACTAAGAAATATAATCTTGGAAATATTTCATATTTTCTTCCCTCACCACCCTTCTCAAAATAATAATCACATCAGAATAAGCCTCATCGAATTTACTCCTTAGCATGTTATTAGGAATACATGAATGTTTTCTTCCTTGTCTGATTCATGAAGACATTCTCAGGCCTTACAGATATGAACTAGACTTCACCGAATCCTTCAATCCATATTCCTTCATTATCATAACCATGTTGCTATTGGTAGCAATTGTTAGGCACTGATAAATTCTCTTTGGTGTTAGAATTGGTAGAATTTAGTTATTGTCTACCCAAACTATGTTGGAGTTAGCATTGTATTATTTTGCACATGTTATTACTAATTTCTCTAAATAGAAAGTGGGTTACCCCCTAATTTAAACATCTCACTTAATAATATTTAATTCTCCACTAGTTCATGAGGTCGGCTAAGCATTCTATTTTTTAAGTCATCCAAATCCATATGGGTGACATCATTATCTTCTAGACAAAGATATTCAGTGATCAAAGTTGAAACAGACTCTAATACTGAATACTTGAATTTCATAGTGTTAAAAGATAACGAGATATGTGGAATGTGAGATGACATAAGTGTTTTGCTCTCAGTCTCAAAAAATTCTATTTTTAGTAGGTCCTATGTAGGACATCTATTTTTAGTAAGTTTTCACAAATTTCTCCTTCTGATGTTTTTTACTTATTTGGAGTATTACACGTGTTGAAGATTTGCTATTGTTACAAACTTACTATTTCTAGAAAAGTAAATCCTTGCACACTTACTTATTTTAGAAGGGTATATTTTGGGTTTCAGATTGCAATGAAAATATTCTCATGACTTTGTCCTCTAGATTTTAAAGTTTTTCATCCTTGAGAGTTCTGTAGATCTAAAAATTCAACCTATGGATTTGGTATTTTAATATTTCTTCTAAAAATAATATAGAGGATCTATGTGGATGTTCTCAAAAGAAACTTAAAGGTGCTTTTGAGAGGAGTGCACAGGAAAGTGTTTGTTTAAAATAGGTGTACGATAAGAGGTTTATGAACATCTTTCCAATTTTAGACATGGATGTCTGATGAAATATTAGCATCACATCTACTAAAAATGGAGGTTTCTAAGGGTATTTCAACACCATATTTATTGGTACAACTAATTAAATGTTGTGAGAGGTGGATAATTATTCAATTTCTCATTGCAAATCTTAACTCGCCTTTGACGCGATAGATTAACCGGAGTTGGGATGTGGTCAAAATGGAGTTACACTTATGATAGGGGAAAATGGGGACACGAGGGAAACTACACCATATGGTGACAATTGGTAACCTTTTTTCCCTTATCTGTGAGATGCAAAGGCTAGGAATGAGCACCATGGAGCTGAAAAGTGGTTTTCTAGTGAGTAGGGGATACATGGAAATAAGGGGGTCTTAAGTTTGTATCTCCCTTTTCCCATTTAGACCTTGGGGAAAATGGGGGATAGTAGGAGTGAAAAATCATGACTTAGGCTTGAGGTGTTGAGATAGGGAGAAGATCAAAAGGAAGTTTGTTTAACCTAGGTGCAGAAGTGATGAGGGATATGTTGCGAGATGTTTGGCATGATGGGAGTTTCAATGTTATGCCCTATCTTGTTACTTTTTACCTTGGGGATTATACAAGTTGATATAGGGGGTGGAAAAGTGTGTCTTGAGGGTTTGGTGATCATGAAAAGTCGGTCATGCCACCTAAAATACTCATTTTATCACTATAACACCGAAAGTCACATTTTCAAGTGACGAAACCTAAAAAATGATGGGGATTCACACATTGGTGTCCTCGTTATCCCCTTTTCACTTTGGGGAAACTGAATTGGGATGAAATTGTGAAAATTTTGACAAAGGATTTTCAAAGTGTTGATGTCACCCTTCGAGTGCGTTTAAGGACCCTGGGAGTGATTTTCCCGTCATGGGAGAATTAAAGAGTATTTTCTTATAAAAACATATATAATTTTAACTCCAAAACACCTATTTAATTCATTAAACCCAATATTAAGATCCAATTATGCTTTCTATATTATTTTAAGGGCCTATTTCATTCTTGACTTCAGGCAGAACCTGTGGTGTCCTAGATTTTCACTGTAGATTGTTGAGTTTTAGAATGTAATTAATTTATCCATCATGTAAATGGTTTGAAGTGATTTTTATAATTATTTATTTTCCTCCCAAGAGCTTAAAAATTCCAAAATTCATCTAAACAAGTTGGCTTTCACCATTGGATCATTCATTCCCTATGTCAAAAATTACCCGATGTTGCACAAGTTATTTCTGACTTAAATTTCTTCCACAAAATTTCTCTAAATTACCTTGGATGTCTTCAATATTATATAATACCATCATCATATTATTTAAATATTCCTTTTAGGCTTTTTGGTAGTATTTACTAGTTGCAAAATGGCACAAAAGGGCCTTTTCCAAGCCTCCAGAAGCAGTTGTTCTTCCTTGGATCTTGATAACTTTATCAATCACCTTGGGAATATATCCATGCACATTACTCACACTTGGAAATATTTTTAGTACATTCCTTTGAGCCAAAATGAGAGTGAAACTGAGGACATGATGGCTAGTGAAAGATTTTAATGTGACTGGGTGAGGAAATTTTAAAATGTGGGTTTAGTTGTCATGGCCAAAAAACATATTTTGAATGTTATACATTTACCATGAAAAGAATTTACCTCATCCTATATGAACATATTTATTATTGAGATAATTTATGTCAACTGGAGTGTGTTGTGTTGCATCTACTCTCATTGTTTTTTAATTGTTTCATGTGATTTTCATACTTGCATATATTTGTATGTGTACTTAGTCTTGCATTCGTGCAATTCATGGCTCACATATATCATTAGTACATTCTTTGATCTAGTTGATCGATATCATTCTCCGATATGGTATCAGAAATATGTTGGTATTATATTGTATGGTAGTTTTTTCCTGTACGATTTTCTTTTTTAAAATTGTAATATTTCAAAAACTAGTTTTACATTACTTTATTGTTGATGAAGGAGAAATCTTTGTAGTTTTTCTGTTACGGCAGTAATTTCTACATAGTCCACTAAACTTTTTGAAAAAATTTGGGTTATTTCTTGCTATGAGGAATCTTCTAAAATAATTTTTTGGTGTGATTTTAAAATGCTTTCACTTAGAAATTGGCTAGGGTGTCATGAGATCTGGGTTGTTGTTTTCACCACCAAATCCATGTTTTTGGCTCATTTTCAGGCCTTTGTTGCATCCTTACCCAAAAAATAGGTTTATAGAGTGAAAAAAATAATGGGGAAAATAAATTTTACTTGGGAATTCCTTTATTGGGTTGAAATATGTTTTAAAATTCCTCAAAAATGAAAAAACACCTCATACCTACAACAAATGCTTCTTAATGGTCTAAACATTCTCGTGGTTGGTTGAAATTTGCTCCAAATATCCAGTATGGTCTTCTTCGACCTAAATATAGATTTTTTTTTTTCTAACATGGCCCCAAATCATATTTTAAGAATAAAATGGTATTTCCTAGTGTTTGAAAATCCTAAAATATGCAACCAATGTACTTCGTTTGGTGGGCCCAAGATTTTCGAACGTGAATTACATTATAAATTGGAAGTTAAAACTCTTTCTTCCAAAATATTTACAGGTTTTTGCTTTTGCAATACAAAGTGGTCAATTCATAAAAGAATTAAGTATTTAGTTTATCTTGTATTTACACCTGATAAATACGTAGGGTGAGGCACGATTTTGCAGGAGGCCGATTCCTCCTCACAAACTAAACTATTGTAGTCTACATTTTGTGTCAATTACAATAAGAGGTTGGAAGGATAGATTCATTATTGTTTAGAGCCTTTATAATGCTTGAGTGTAATTTTATTAAAAATAGGCCTTACTAATGGGAAATCATTAATGTAATAGTTTTTTATCGGTAGCTCAAATTTGAGTGTCATCTTTTACAAAAGTTCACAGGTTTTCATTTCTCACGCATTGATCCTATTTTTATTATAAAATGCACTAATTTGTAAAGTGCCACATTTTTGGAGGATTTTTATAATGGATGACAAAGAAGATGATGATCGCTTGGTTCATTTTTTAGAAATATTTTGTGACAACCAAAGGGTGTAGACTGGTTGGGTACGAGAAAAAACCCCCCATAATGACTTGTTTGTGTCAGTTGTTATTTCTATAATAAACACATTTATTGCATGTTTTTATCGTGTGTTTGGTTCAGAATAATGACAATTTTAGTACATGCATTGTAAATGGGTACATCCGAAAAGTTGCATATTGTTAGAAATCGTATTAGGGATCACCATGTCTTCCTTTTAGTAGTTACGGATTCCCGTAGTACTCTTTAAGAATTATATGATAACACAAATTTTCCATTCCTCTATATTTCTTTTTTGTACTAACTTTTTCCTCTTTTAGTTGTGTCCACTTGGCTAACTGGTTGTTTTTAAAACAATAGCAGACATTTTTTTCATGCCATTTATGCTTATTGGAATGTAATATTCAGAGAAAGTTCTAGTTTTTGTAGATTATTTATCGCTGCGTCGTCCTTTTTTTGAGTTTTTTTTGGGTTGTCTTATTTCTTCCCATTTCATCATTTTTGTACTTGGGTACCTATGGTGGAATTGTTTTCAGGACCTAATTCTTCTCTCCACATTAACATTTTCATTATCTTTGAGGGGGTTATTTTATCCTTATTCACCTTTTTGAGAGGTTTTCTCCTTTTCTCTATCATATAAAAGATTTCATTGTACCTAGGTGCCTCATCAAGCCTTGTTATCGGGACCCAATTTCTTATCCATGCACCTAAGCTATGCTTACAGGGGGTGTTAATGTATTTCATTATCTGTCATTTAATTTATTTATTACGATAATTCTTATACCTGGGTTATCCCTATACTTGTTGAGTTAGCTTTCTTATATGTATTAGTTGTGTGGAGTTAGCTTGTTAATTTTGTAGAGTCATCTTAAGTGCCAACATCCGTTAGTGATATTTCTTCACCACTGATATAGGTGGTAGTTACACTTCCCTCGTCCTATATGTACATCTTGAATTTTGAGCCAGTATATAAAATTTGAAATGTGTTGTGTTTGATATATACTCATCTTTTACAATTGTTTCATGTTATTATCATACTTGTAAATTCATTTGTGTACTTAGTCTTATCCAAATAAGATCATATGATTTTTCAGGTTGCGTTGGTGGAAAAAGGTCAAACTCTAGAATAAGAAATGTAAATGCACCACATGTTGTAGGAGATAACACCCATGCACAGAGCCTCACAAAAGTCCATAGAACACATGCAGAATCGTCAGTAAGTGAGTAAAATAAGTTGAAGGCTATGTCACAACGGAGTAGCATGGTTGTGAAACAAAAGGAAGATATCCGTGAAAATCCACATGAAAAATTAATAGTCACATCAATCCAGAAAATGAAGAATGATATCTGCATGCAAAGGTCCATGTGTATTAGCAAAACAAAGAACAATAGCTGTGCAAAATAACAAAGCTAAGTGGGAAATGCACAAAAGTCCGTGTGACAGATAATAAAGTCCATGTGATGAAGGAAATAATTATACATGACATAGGATAAAGTCTGTGTAACAAAGGTTGTGTAAAATTCTACGTGACGAAGAAAAGAACCCCACATGACATAGGATAAAGTCCAAATAACAAAGGGCACGTGAAAGTGTAGATGAAAGAGGAGAGAATTACTATGCATCAGAAGCTAATGAAGTCCTTATAACAAAGGTGTCTAAGGCCATGAAAAGGTACAATTAATGCAAAGGTGTAACCGGGATGCTGAAAGAGGGATTCGCGAGAACCGATGTCGAAAAGCGATGCACCACAACGAAGTTGCACTCCGATGGTAATCTCAAGCCAACGCAATATGCAAGATTCGAAACAATGGAAAGAAGATTGCAAGTAAGAAGAATGGGTCTACTCATACTCATAGATCGAAAAATAGGAAGTACAAATAGGGGTGCTGTGTAACCCCCATGCCTAAACATGGAAAGAAATCAATGACGCCACTGACGCATATGACGTTGACTTACGCATATGACGCCACTAGAAGAGGAGTTACAATTCCAAATAAGGAATGTAACTCCTATGACGCATTGACGCAAATGACAATGTCAGATTCTATGACAGAATCTGACACTTGTCATTTGACTTCCTAAGACCTATGACTCTCGCAAGGTGAGATGACTCACCTAGGTGATGTGGACGATGACTAGACAGTCACACACACCAACACCCCCCCTTCATCAAAGCCGCAGAAGAGGACAAGGTAAGCCAGAACAGAAAAAGAAGAACCCCCTAGACAACTAAGAAAGATGTGTCAATGGGCCCCGAGCAACTAAAGGCTTGATAAGGTGCCCATGTACAAACAACATCTTTCTAGAAAGAGGAAGAGGAGAAGAAGGAGGACTATATAGCCTGAAGAAGATGGGCGGCTGCAGCAGACCTCACCCCAAGAAGAGACCGCAAGTGAAGAAACTTCACCTCAGTGAAGGGCTTGGTGAAAATGTCTGCAACCTGATCAGCTATTTGAACATACTGTATGTCGATGATGAGATCCTCTGCCTCTGGACTGAAGAAGAGCCATCCACACCGAACTATGTGCCTGCCCTTAGGAAGGACAGAAATGACGTGCTGGAAGTCCGCCCACTCCACAAAGGAAACTGAAGGCAGCAACATGAAGAACTCTGAGTCTTGTGCACTGAAGTGTGACATAGGTCTAGCGAGTGAGTGCCAAGGAACCGAAGGTAATGCCACGTGCGTAGAACTATCAGAGTGAAGAGGAACACCCACAGAAAGGATGTCCAAGTGATGTGAAGGGAACAGAACATCCTCCACAACAAAAAAAGGATCCACTGCTGAGGGTGGATCAATGAAGGTCTCTGGAAATGTGGAAGTGACATGATTCCCGGAAGGGGCACTCCCAACAACAGAGATGATAAACTCCTCTGAAATACCTGTAGATGGATGAGGGACCTGTAGAGCATCACAAGTGGAATCTGTGAAAAGACGACTAAGGTCAGGCAGATGCTCGTCCCAATGAGGGGGCTCAACAAACAGAAGAGCAATGTCAGATAGGTATGAGTCATCCAATGAAGGTAGAGGCGTGAAATGGGCCTCACACACTGGAAGTGGAAAGGAGGCGGGTTTGATGACTGTATGAGACTGAGAAGGGGACTGCTCGATATCTGATGAGATGTGGAACGTGTCAACACTCTCTGGAATAATGAGAGAAAGAGGAGAAGAGTCCTCTGTAGTACTCTCGACATCAAAACTGGATGCACAATCCTCGTCATCAGAAGTAGAACCAAAAAAGCCTGTGTCATTGAAACTGTCGTCACACAAAGAAATGGAGGAGACAACTAAATCAACAGTAGCAACAACTGCGGAAGTATGTGAAGGGTCTCCATAGAGGGACTGAAGAATTCTCCAGACATGGTGGGGTGGATCTGAGTCTTCCACGTGAACCCATTGAGATGTAGAGACATGCATCATCATGTGACCAAAAACACGGTCACAATTGTTGAGAAAATCATTAAGATGATGATGATCAGTGGGTGCAGGAACAGACCCAACCAAGAAGTGAGAAAGACCCTTGTAGGTGAAGAAATGTTCCATAGAAGCACGCCAAGCTGAATAGTTCTCTCTCCCAGTAAGAATTGGCGGAGGCTGTAAGGTAATCCTACGATGCTCAAGTCTGGAAAGAGCACCCTCCATGATGCGGAATCAAAAAGTGCAAGATGCACAAATGCAAGACATCGGACTCGGCCGATAATGCGTCTGCATGTAATACAACACCCCCAGAACAAAATTACACCCCCCGAGTTTGGCACTTTATAATTCAGTGCGTTGATTACAACCGGATGTGACTGTGTTCCGAGAACCAGTTTGTCACTCACCTTGAAATTAGCGTAATAACGCGCAATGGTGGAGAAAACAATCAAGGTTCGTAGGGCACAACAGATCAACACTGCAAGCAAGCACAGAAAGAGAGAAGCAAGAGGGGGAAGAAAGAGATTTGTGAGAAACAGCGTCTCACATCGCACAAAAGAATCCCTTTGTTGTAAGACTGTGGCGGACGTGCTCACAAGTCCACAAAAAAGGAATAGAACAAAGCTCAAGAAAAAATGAGCTGAATTAAGCAATACAAAGACACCCCCCCAGAATGCGGCACTTTATAAAATTAGTGCGTTTACAAAACTAATGATCCCATCATCTAGAGTGAGAAAAAACATGCAACTTTGACTAAAGAAGTGCTCAAAACCGAGCAACGAGTCAAAAGTTATAGCAAAAACCAATTCCCGCAACTGATGAGGAAAAAGCCAATAAGCCTGCAAACGGATTAAAAAAGTGCCTTAAACACATGCAAAGGGTGTCGTATGTATGCTCGTTGGAAATGGCATGGAATTTGAGGTAGGGTTTGTTTGTATTGCGAGGGGGGATTAGCCACCTGCCAATCCCAGACCTCACCCTTCGTCTTCGGCACTCGACGGAAGGTTAATAAAACAAGCCAAAAAACTTACAATGCCAATAAAATGTAATGTTTTTACCTTATACCTTTAAAAAATAATGAAACAACACGTTTTTTAGAAGAGTGATAAGATAAAAAGAATGAAACCACGTTTTTTTAAGAAAAGTGAATAAAAAACGTATTTTAAGAGAGATATTACCTGGCAGCGGACTGAGAAAGCCACGTGGGGATGAAAGGCAGGTAAAAATAGATAATGTAGTGACTGTCCACTATCAGTAAATGCCAGAACAGTCCAAAAAAAGCCAGCTGAAGGAAAAAAACACCTTACCAGTCCAAAAAAACGCCTCAACAGTCCAAAAATGCCAGAACAGCGTGCAAAAACACAGGGAAGGAGAAAAAACGCCTTAGGACAGTTAAAAAAACGCCTGGAACAGTTGAAAATGCAGCCAGGTGATAGAAAAACGCCTGGAACAGGTTTAAACGCCTGGAACAAAGGAGAAAACGCAGCCAGGGGAGAAAAACGCCTGAGGACAGGCAAAAAAACGCCTGGAAGGGAGAAAACAGTCAGAAAGGCCCAAAAAAACGTCTGGAACAGTTGAAAATGCTCAGAACAGAGGAAAAATGTGAGTAGCTTTGCAAAAAACGTGAGAGACAAGGCAAAAACGTGAGAGGTTTTGCAAAAAACGTGAGAGGTTTGCAAAAAACGTTTTGAGACAGCAAGGAACCACAGCGATGAGGAAGAAGCTCGGAATAGTCTGAGTATACACCGGTGAAGAAAAAACAACGATCCCAACCAGTAATCACAGGTCCACGCCAAAAAACGAGCTCTTCTTTTACCCTGCAGCTGAATCTGAACACAACCAGCAAGAAATAACCTAGAAACAACAGCCACAAAGATCTAGAAATATCCAAATATGAACTCCGCTGATAAACAAACCAACCAAATACCTTAACTTACAACTGCTGAAACCTCAATACGAGGTGAGCAATAATTCCAAAATGATAATCGAAAAAAAACTTGCACACGAGGAAATGAGAAGAAACCAGAAGTAATAAACAACTGAGAAACGAAGAGTGCACGTTTACCGAAACCAGCTCTGATACCATGAAAGAGGGATTCACGAGAACCGATGTCGAAAAGCGATGCACCACAACGAAGTTGCACTCTGATGGTAACCTCAAGCCAACGCAATATGCAAGATTCGAAACAATGGAAAGAAGATTGTAAGTAAGAAGAATGGGTCTACTCATACTCATAGATCGAAAAATAGGAAGTACAAATAGGGGTGTTGTGTAACCCCCATGCCTAAACATGGAAAGAAATCAATGACGCCACTGACGCATACGACGTTGACTGACGCATATGACGCCATTAGAAGAGGAGTTACAATTCCAAATAAGGAATGTAACTCCTATGACACATTGACGCAAATGACAATGTCAGATTCTATGACAGAATCTGACACTTGTCATTTGACTTGCTAAGACCTATGACTCTCGCAAGGCGAGATGACTCACCTAGGTGATGTGGATGATGACTGGACAGTCACACACACCAACAGATGCTATGAGAAAAGCCATAGGACAAAGGAACAAGAAAAATGCATGAAAAGATGAAAAACAAAGGAAAATCAAACAAGTCTTATTGTGACCATGAGAAAAATGACAAAATGTTTGCTTTTGTTTTGTTAAAATTGATAATTCTATTGTTAGCACAAACGATACATGAGAAGTATAAAATAGAGAAAACCATGCAAGGAAGTTGGCTTCATCATCTTTTTTTAGTGGGAAGACTTGCATGTCTGTAGTTTTCCTTATTCTTCTCTCTAATATTTTCTATAAAAATACCAGAACGCATTGTTAAAAAATCTTTGGCTCTTCATTCATGGTTTTTGTATTCTTTTAGTTTTCTGGTTGAGAAAGAAAGAGTCATGAGAGATTCTTTGTGCTTATTCCATCTCTTGGAGAAATAAAGGAGTTGTTTTTACCTCTCTACAATTTGTGTTTAATGAATATTTTGTTTTAAACTGGTTTTATCTTCATAATATTGTTTTATCCTTGGTTGAACTATTTAATCTCCATTCCTTTACTCATTTTTTTGTGAATTTATAGGTAATAGATCATTTTTAACTAGTTGTACATATGATTATGTTGTGGAGCCATTTATTTCCCCTTCTTTATCTCGGTACAATTAAACTTTAAGCCTTCTAGGAAATGTATTTCCTTTTATACACTCACTTGTAGTGGTGTGTGTGGATCTCTTGGTTCATTCATGTGATCCGAATAATTATGATATCCTCAAAACATTATGGTGTATCACCATATTTAAATTATTCCATTCATTCCTACTCCCATTCCCTTATCAATTTTTGTAGAATAGAATATCCCTTAGGATATATAAATAGTTTAGGTGTTACAGTAGGGGAATCAACTATTTCAAGATACTAACTCTTACATAGAGGTCACCCAAAACCTAGGAGTGTTTCTAATTTGTAAATTGAAAGGAGATTTGTCACACCATTCTCCAAAGGGTGCATTTCAAAGTTACAACAATTTCTGGCACACCTAGTGGGACTCTTTCTTGAGATTTTTTTGAAAAATTTCAGCCACCTTGATAACTTCAACTATAACAACTATTTTAACAAACCAAGAATTTGTTGAAGAAGTTAGTGATGTTATTATAAAAAATGAGTGTTGTACACAGCATCATAAAACATCTGACAACTCCATGGGTTCAAGAACATCCCAGTAGAATATAAGTGCATATTTGATGTGAAATGTTACAACGAGATCAACAAAAAAATATTTTCCATTTGATTTCATTGAGTTATCTTTGAATTCATCTAAGAGAAGTATATTTTCAAATTCCAAACCATATCCTATTTCCTTTCCCACTCTACCAAAATAAATCTAACCACTCAATTTTTACATACCTAGTCTTAATCTAAATATGACTCTCCTGAGAAATCAGAATTTTGATTCCTTCAATGATGATAGCCCATTAATTCTTGCTTAACAAGTGATATCCCATTTTTCTCTCTTAAGAGCATCACATTTTTTATTGTAGAAAATTAGGATATGCCATTAAAATATGTAAAATGTGTGGCTAATATATGCTCCATTTATCATTTTACTCAATACAATGTTGCATTCATATTATTAGTAGATTCCTTCAAAGGAAAAACATTGCAATGCTATAAAGGAATTTAAATAAATTCTATAACAACATGAGATCAACTAGGAGAAATGTCTTATAAGAAATTTGAAGAGAAATAAATTTCATTAGTGGAACAATTGACTACTATCAAGAGAACACCACAAGATTTCATGACTTGTTTGAACTAAACATTCCAAAAGACTTGACATAGAATTCCACAATTGGTAAGGCCTAATCCTCAATATTATTTTTTGTATAATCTACGAGCTCTAAATTTTTATATATTAGTGATGATAGAATCAACCGGTAGAAGGACATTCCTAAATGCTTCTGAAATAACAATTATATCTAAAAATAGTCTTATACAAGCAGAGAAAACATCTCCAAGGCCTCCCATGCCCATCTTTCTAGATATGCATTCTCTTGTTTCCTTCCAAATACCTTAAATAGCTCTAATTCCAATGTATAATTCTTATCCTTTTAGAAAAATCTGTACAACCCCAAGCCAATCAAATTATTTACAAGAGATAAAAGGAATATTACAATATTTTTTGAATGAGATAGTTTCTCTTAAAATGAAGCAAAATTAGAGTTTTAAATCTTACTACCCTCCAAATTACCATAATAGACCTCCTTTTAAACTAAAATTGCAAATCCAAAATAAGTTTACTCATGCTAAACTTATTCAAATTGTCAACCCCAATGCTACTAGCTCATCTAAATAAATTTCACTAGTCCAAAATAATTTGATACAAGATTATGAGTTGTTTTATCCATGTAATCAAGCCCATAATTAGAATTTGTACTTCAATGGTATTCAGAATGAATAAATTATGGTATAAACAATTATTATGTCTAAAATTTCAGCACGTGAGATTCCATTATAACATGAGGTTTCAAAATATCTTGTAAAAGGTGATCCTACATTCTTAATTTGGAAAGAATGTGATTTTGGTGAAATAAATTAGCTGGACAATCAAAAAATCAGAATTTTACTTTTGTGGAAAAGAACACGAGGTCAACGTAAATAACAATAGAAATGGAACAACCTACTGGTAAGAGAAATTATCATATTTCTCAAATTTCAGAAGCTTGGCCCCCATATTTAAATCGACAAAGTAATATTAGGAGTCATTCTACAAGTTCTCAATATAAACAAGAAATTCTAATATATATTCCACTAGTACAAGAAGGCATTGTTATTAGAAAATTAAAACTTGAGGTTAGTGCTCCATCATTTAACATCCTTGAGTTTATGAATAAAGTTATAAAGTTAATATGTCAATATCGGATATCTTATCCCTTCCCAGACAAAATGATCTCTTACAAAAATCCTTGTCTAACCTCATCCTCTCTAGCCAACCATCTAAAAAGTGATCTTAGGTTGTGCTCACCAATACACATACATGATCCTAAAGAATCCCAAGAAAATAATCTAATGTTAATCCACCACCTTTCTTTATTTTATTAATCATAGGGAATAATCTACTCCACAATTGTATGATTGATTGCAGAGCCTCTACCTCAGTTATGACCAATAAAATTGTTGAAAAACTTGGTCTAGATTATGAGACTCTTTCTAAGGGAGTAGTTCATCTTTATGGAACACATGTAGAGACCCTCTGGGTCATTAGAGGACTAATATTAAATTTTCATGCATGCCTCAAATTCTCCATTCCTCGAAATTTTTTATCATTGATCTTCCTCCTCTATTTTCCTTCTATCTTTCTAAATATTTGATGGCCAAAATTGGGGGTAAATTATCATTATACTCATCTCACATGTTTAAAACAAGGTGTGCCACCAAATTTACCTTAATGTTTAAACCCATCTCATCAAATCACGTAGATCCTTATGTTCATAGTGTCATTAACTCAAATTTTGTGATCATGGATGAAGAAGAAAAGTCAGTTGATCAAGAGCCAACCACATTTCTTGAGGGAGTTCGAGATTTATTTCTTAATGAGTGGGTTATTCAAACTCATGCTATGGATCCAAATATATATATATCAAAAAATTACGTCTTGGAACTTATTGTTTGCATGAGGAGAATTATATTATTCCTAACCTTGTCAAAACATATCAATAAGGTTAAGGTTTATGGAAATTATACTTCGATGGATCAAGAAGAAAAAATGGAGTAGGTGGAGGAATCATGTGGATTTTCCCAATAGAGGAAAAATATTTCTCATTTTTGATATTTCAATTTACTCGCACCAATAACATAGATAAATATGAAGCTCTTGTACACAATCTTTAGTTGGAAAAAAGGAAAGGAGTGAAAAAATTACAATTTTGGGTGATAGTGAGTTGGTCATTAATCAACTCACAGGAAATGATGTAACTGAGAACAACTCAATGATATCCTATAAGTACAAGGTATGATATTTAACTGAATATTTATATGCTTTCAATGTTCGATCTATTCCTAGAGTGAAGAAAAAACATTCAAATAGGCTAGCTTTCATTGGTGCTCACGTTGATATTTTATAATAGATCAAGAAAGATAAAAAATCAGCAGTATATGAAAATAGTGGTAAGACCTTCTATACCTAACAATAATATTAATTGGATTTTTTTTGAATAGATAAGAAAATTATCAATTTATTGCAAGAGGAACCTGATTTTTTAGTTAAAAATTAGGAAATCTTGTAAAAATTGTATGATGATTAGATTATTCAGTTGAAATATAACAAAAAACTTCATGGATTGGTTACTCTTGAATCCATATTTAACGTAAATGATTATGTAAATAGTGAAAATTCCAACATGATGATCAAACAAGATGACTATGAACCAATTAGCATTGACAATGACAAGGTAATCAAGTTAGGAAAGGTATGTGATAACAATAAAAGGATTTCTTTATTTCAACTTGATCAAGAATTTGATGATGTTTTTGCATGGAGATATGGTGATTTAAAATAATAATAATTAGGATTTAGCTCATTATACCATATAATTGTATCAAAAAAAAAAACCAATATGACAAAAGCAAAGACCTATCAATCCTAAAATTGAACAATTAATGAAGAAAGAGTTGGATAGGCTAACCAAATATAACATTATTTTCCCTAACAAACATTCATCATGGGTGGCCAATTTTTTTCCCATATGGAAGGAATGGAGATGTATTGTGGTGTGTCGATTTCAAATATCTAAATAGGGATTATTTGAAAGATCATTACCCACAACTGTCAATGGAGAAAATTCTACAAAATCCAAGTATTTCAGAACGTTTTTCATTGCTTGATGGCTATTCTAGTTATAATCATATTTTTTTACAAGAATAAAAACAATTTGAAATAACATTTTCTACAAAATGTGGTGCCTATGCACAGAGGAAAATGCTTTTTGGATTGTTAAATGCATGAGCTACTTTTTCAGCACGCAATGGACATGGTGTTTTAAGGATTAATCAGTACCTTTTTTTGTTTATTTGGATGACATAACTATTTTCTCCAAGTATGTAGCAGACCATATCATACATCTCATACATGTTTTAGAAATATGTATATAATATGGCATTTCATTAAATCAAAAAAATGTGTGTTTTCATTTAATGTGAGTAAGTTGTTTGGTCATATTGTATCCAAAAAAGGTCTTATAATTTATGTGCAATGAATGAGGAAAATCTTATTGTTATCCTTTCAGAATCATAAAAAGACGTTATCATAATATTTATTCCAAAGTTTTCAAATCTTGTAAATCCAGTAACCCCAATTCTCAAGAAGAACATTGGTTTTAGTTGAAATATAGAGGGAAATAATGCATTTGAAGCAATCAAGCAAGTTATCATGAAAGCTTCAACACTTTAAAATGCATATTTTAGCAAAGATTTCATTTTATACACCTTTGGAGCAATTGATAAAATCTTAGCTATGTTAGTACAAAATAATGAGGACAAATTGGAGCATCCAATTTCCTTCTTCAATCAAGGATTACATGATAATGAGGTGAATTGTTCTTTTGTTGAGAAATAATTTCTTTTGGTCATTCAAATCCTCAAGAAATTTAGATATCTTCTTTCCAATAACAAGATTCATTTAATGGTTTCCCATCCAAGTGTTAAATAATTTATTATAAGGATTTGAATGATAAGAGATCACATTAGATCACAATAGTCATGGAATTTGATGTTGATGTTAAAGTCACCAAGTTGGATAGTGGAAGAGAAATGTATGAATAGTTAGCTCCTTTGATGTACATGATGAAAAAAATAGGTTTTAGTACTTCGAGACGATCTAAGAACCATTGTTCCCTCATCTCCTCTTATTTAGACCCAAGATATTATCCATTTTTTTCATACCAAATAGTTCCCATAGGGTCTGGACAAAGCAAAAAGTGGGTATTTCATATTATAACCCATTCATTATCTTCTTGTTGATAACATATTTCTTAAATAATACATGAATGGATTTATTTTAAGATGCACTGATTCATATCATATTGAGCATGTTTTGTATTAATTCCATGGAGGTGTATACAGTGGACATTTTGCATCAAGAGTTACTTCCTTAAAGGTTATGAGAGCTGGTTATTATTAGCGAAAATTATTTTAAGATGCTCATGCATGGGTAAGGAAGTGTGCCAAGTGTTCCATGTTTCCATAGAAACAAATTTAAGCATCTCTTTCTCTTCAACCCATTTAGGTAAATTACCCTTTTATGCAATGGGGACTATATTTTCTTAATAATATTAATCCACATTCTAGTGTAGGTCATAAATGGATTCTCACAACTATAGATTACTTTGCAAGATGGATAGAAGAAGTGGTTTTAAAATAATAAAATGAGACTTCCATTTTAGATTACTACGAAGGTCTAGTTATAATATTTAGTGTTCCTACAACAATTATCTCAGAAAACAAATTATCTTTTCTAGGAGAAAAGACCAACACATGGGTGGTAAACCTTGGAATTAATATCTCAACATCTTCCAATTATTACCCTCAAGGGAATGGATTGGTTGATTCAACCAACAAGAATATTCTCAGAATATTCAAAATAACTATCGCAAGAAATCACAGATCATGGCATACAAAATTGAAATCAGCCTTATGGGCTGATAGAATTACTCCTAAAAGATCAATTAGAAATTATCCTTTCATGACTTTTTATCATAGGCAAGGAATTTTTCCTATTTTCAATGATTACTAGCTCTAGATCATATAAAATAAATGGAAATGAGAAGAATATTTGATGGAAACCATTTTTGTATTCTTAATGGAATTGGAAGAAATAAGGAACAAGTCAATGACAACAATGGAACTTCATCAAGCAGGTATTTTGATAAGAAACCATCCGTAAAAACATTTATATAGGGTGACATTTTACTCAAGTGGGATGAAGAGATAACTAATCCTGGAAGACACGAAGTTTTATTCCTATTGTAGTAGAGCATATTTAATCATAGATTGCAAACAACACATTGTCTTCCTTCTCTCAAACTAAAAGGAGATGACCTTCCTATCCCAACTAATGGGATCTACCTCAAAATTATCTATTGATTTTGGCTTTAACCCCTATATTTTATATGTTATTTTGTTTACTTTCCTCCAATTACTTATTACACATTATTTTTGGTTCCGTTTCTTATGTTCTTTGTGTATTTTTCTTGTGTGTTTGTTTACTAATAAGTACTTCTAGCGTAGTTATTGTTTCCTTAATGGAAGATAAAATTTTTATTACACTTCCAAGATGTTGCATTAGTTGATATATGACTCCATGCACAATAGATTCTTCAAGTCTAATGTAGACACAAAATCACCCATTTCGGGTAATTATTTGGTCCTTATTACATGCTATTATTCATATGATTCCTAAGTAAGAATGGTACTAATTAAACCATGTCTTTAGCCATATTTTTTTGTCTTTTATTGCTCCTTCTAGTCATGCACCATTACTTTTTCAGTCTGTATTTTCATACTTCGTCATTTACCATCTTGGACACTAGCATCTAGGAAGCCCTCGTCCCCACTAGTCGCCCCTATCCTCTTTGTACTTTACGAAAAAAAATTGGGTCCTTTCTAGTTGTTGGATCATCTTATATTTTTAGCATTCAGAATTTCTAGGGTTAGTTATGAAATTCAAGATAAGGAATTATAAAAATATAAAGTTATGTGATAAGAATAAGGAACCAAACACTAAGCACTATCTATCACCACCTAAGGTTGCATCCATCAACACATCTGAGAGCTCCATTGCATTCATCTAGCTCCATCAGAAGGGACACAAGGGATGGTTTTTTGCATCACAATTCATAGGAGGGAATTTCATTCTATTCCATGTGCACATTTACTACATTCTACATCTAGCTACTTTCTCTCTATTCACGTGCGTCTGGCACAAGAGCAACCTATGGCACAATTCCACACACACACACACATAACTACACCATGTCTAAGATGTAGTGCAATGCTCAGTCATAATTTCACCATTGTGATGGACAAGGATAGTCTGACACCTTATTTTACATCTTTTTTTTAGGATTTGATCTCTTTTTGAGGATTTTGTAGGTTCATACTTCATTGCAGGTTTACGGTGACCTCGAGGATCTTGGTGCAACCTCAAAGTGATCAAGGGTGACTAAAGGAAAAAACCTTACAACACCTCAGAGGAGGTTTTTTAATCATTTCTGCAAACTTAGAAACATGCCTAGGGTGCCCACGGGCTCCCCTATCCCTCTCGAGGTGCTCCAGTCCAAATTTTTCCTCTAGATCTACATTTTTTTGAGGTCCAGTGTGACGGTCAGTGCTTCACATTTTCTTGTTCTCCAACTCTCTAAATTCTACATAACTTTGCAAATCAACTAATCCAAACTAACCTCTCCTTCCAATTAGGGTTTCATTATTTATTTCTTAATTTAATTGGGTTAATTGTTTTGTTATTATTCATTTACTATAATATTGCATTTAGATTAGGCATAATATTCCATATTTTTCATAATTAATTTGGTGAACCTGACCTTAAAAACCACCTTCCACTTAAATCTTTTCTCCTCTTATTACTATGGCTCAATCCTCTGAAGAGTTTACTGAATCCCATCTTAAAGACCTTAATGATCATATTGTTGAGCATCCCAAAGATCTAGACTTGATTTTGTATTTTTTTCATTAGGAGACTAGTAATCTTGCAGAGCTTATTGTTTTTACTTCTATTCCTACATTTGTATCCACTATGTCACTTTTTTACACACTTCCACCTACATCCACTATTCTTGTTTTCATTCCTACTTCCATCAATCACTTCACCGCACCACTTATTTCTCAAACATGGGAAGTATCTTATGTTGACACTCAAGATCTAGTCTCCTTTTAGCTAGACCTATAAGTGAAAATCTACCAATTGTAGCAAGCTACTTCTCATGCATCTCCATCTTTAGATTTCACTCTCTTACTGCACACTTTGTTCTCACCCAGGATATCTTATTATTCACTTCCACCTAATTTCTTCACCCCTAAGATTCAAATTTTCAATTTACATGGTGACTCTGGAGAGCACCTCAGAGCATTCCATGTGGTATGTCTAGATTTTTCAGATGATCACATTATTCTCGCTAAGATCTTTAATGAAGCCTATAATTTAGCAATACAAGCCCAGGCGCACTGGAACATCACTCAGCATATACTGAGCACTCACCTAAAGTGTGCAAAGGTACCAGGCCCCTCTTTAGAGTTTTTGTTTTAGGATGTTAGCATGATGAATACTTTAATCATTTAGATCTATAGCTAATATATCTTTCAAACAATGCACATTAAGGTCTAGATCTAGAACATAACAAACTATAATAGATAACCATAATTTAATCAAGCATTTAATACTAAATTATAACCATGAGAACACCTTTTTTCAATCCATAATATCCATTATATTAATTGCAGTAAATACACAGAAGCTTCATTACAATAACGGTAATATACGCTCATGTTCGTAACAGATCTAGTAGCATAATCTCACTATACCCTAGTTCTCACATGTATATCTATTATCTATCTCTCTATATCCCTACTACACAATTCAATACATATTTATAAGTGTGGGGACTTTCCCTTCATCACTTATCTAATCCCAAAATAGGTCACCTGCTATTATTAGCTAGGCACCGTTACAAAAATCAGTTTACATACGAGAGTGTTAACAATAGATCTCCCTTAGTTAACTATCAGTTCGTCATTCTATCTTTATCTTGCATCCATGAAAAATGCTTCATATCTGATCATCTAAAAATATTCAATGTGTGATGCACAAGTCTCCAATCGGTTTGAGTACTCCGCACGCTATCTCCAAAATAGATCCTCATCATGAAAATGGCTAATTCCTAAATATGTCTCTATTCTACATGTGATCCTTTTTTATGCTTTTGTTCCTTTGAATGCACTCTGTTCTCCCATGTGAATTCTTTGTATTTTCTTTGCTAAGTGCCAAAGTCTGACTGATCAACATTACCTGACACTAGTTTCATTTCCGCCCTAGAAATGGTTGTCTCCAAAATGAGTTAACGAATATGAAAGGAAGAATAGAAAGAATTTTTATGAAGAAAATATTTTTTTTTACCCTGCAGTATCTTTTGCTTCAGCCTAATTAATCAATTCAGGATATTCTTATTTTATTTCCACCTCTAATGTCTTTCAATCATTGAGTGCAGCTTTTGCTTTCTCTAGAATATCCACTACAATTAACTCTAATTCATCCCTTATAATCTCTAATTTTTCATTCTATAATACCAACACAATGTTGGACATGCCAGTCATTCTCCCTTTTAACAAGTCCATCTTTTGAGTGATGAGTTTTCAAAGCTCATCCATCCTTTCCCTATGAGGTTTTTGAGTGGTTATAAGGGCCTCATACTTCTGCTTAATAGTTGCTAACAATTTTGCGTGGCCCAATGTCTCATCCTTCATATCCTTCAAGACCTCATTATCTTCAAAAATGGTCCTGGTCCTTATAACAACATCTAGCATTGTACAAATATTCAATGCTTAATCTGCCTTCTTTAGTTCCTCTTGCAAGCTTTGAAGTAATCCTTCATATGATGCAATCTTCCACATCACTGAATCCTTTTCTCGCTTTGCTTCCTGTGCTATATCCTTTGGCTCAGTGAGCATGCGCAGAGGTTAATCTTCAAGCACTAAGTCCACCAATGTACTGACATAATGTATTTCTAAAGGAAACGTCTTGGGTACCTTGGGTTCTAAGTGTGGCCTAGCCTTCATGACATTGTCACCAATCTCCTCTTCCATGCTAATAAATATTGCGTTCTTCTTCTGTGCAAAATATTTTTCCTATTTTAGGTGCGCTATATCATCTTCCTTAGTCTTTATCTCCTCTCTCAGCACCCTAATAGTAGATCTTTATCCATATCCTATCGTGCGACCTCTGTCGAGACCTTCACAAAAGCATTGCTCACCTATTCATTAGACATAACAGTAGGATTTACTGTTATGTTTCTGGATTGAGGTGTCTATTTCAACCTCCTTAACATGCATGACTCCTCACATACATCAAAGTTTGGTTCATCCATGTGTTTGTGCATCAACCATGACAATTTCTTCCTTATGCGCACCTTTGCCATATCTTCATCCATTAACTTCCAGCCATATAAATCCGTTTGTGCCATTGTTCTCTAGAAATGAGTGCAAAAAATTTTACCTATGTCCTAGGTGTAGCCCATGGCTAGTGGAATATACTACCCACTTGTTCTTCTTCATCTAGGTTTCTTAGGAACTTGGGCTTCAAGATTGGGAACTTGTGCTACTTTGTCCTGAGTAGTCTCGATTGTTGTTTTATCTATCCCTTTTTATCCCTCTTCTCCATCCTTCATTTCCTCATCTTTTTGTTCCTCTATGTTCTGTTGAGGTGTAGGAGAATTGTGTGTGCTTTCCTCTGATTCTTCTGCTTCAAAATTCAACTATAATTTCCTTCTCTTTTTCTTAGTTATCTCCTTCTATGGAGAGAGTTGAGGTGATTTGCACACTATTTGCACAGTAGCACCTTAGGTCCTTGTTCTCCTGAATACTCTCTTGAATCGATGCCCTCCTTAGACCAAATCCAATTCCTCTTCATATTACTCTTGTGGCTGAGGTGGAGTAGTTGTGCGCTCAGCTTCATCCTTATTGTGAGGGTGTCTTCTACCTTTGTGTTCCAAACCTTCACTATCCTCATGCTCCTCCTCTTCATCTTCGACTTGAATTATTTTTGCGGGCTTGGGTGTTGGAAAATTTTCCATTGTATGCTTACCCTTTGACATCCCTTGGAGCGTGAAATCATTCTGCACATACTTAGTGTTCTCCAGCTTGGGTTTTAGTTGTAGGTACACAAGCACTGCTCCGATGTCCCCAACTGCCAAACTAACAGATTTCATGCTTATAATATCTGAAATAAGTTTTTCGATGTATGCATTGTGTCCTAGATATACATACTTCTTCCTCAGCGTGTGGTAGTCACAATCTACATAGTCTACATTGAAAGTTAAGCGGTGTGCATATGAGAACCAGTGAAATGATGCCTAGAAATACCTTACTGTGAAGTCATGCAGTAATTTTCACCATGGACTCTAAGCCCCGTCCTTCATCACAAATTATACGATGCAAAAATGTTGGTATATAACAAACTAACCTGCTTTACCCACCACTGAAACTAAATACTTGGGTATGCACCACTCTTCTTCGAATTTCATGTGGAGTCTATCATACCACATCTCCACCATCCTCTTGAATGGTCCACTTATTGATCCATCACATAATTACTTTTCATACCTCTACACGTGTGACTTGTTTTCCATGGGATACTCCCAAATCTTCTGCTTTGGCCCATCAGGCACCCCAGTCTCCACGAATACTAAGGACAATAACACGGTGTAAAATATTATTCTATCACATGTTCATGCTTCTTCAATGATTTTCTTTTCTATGTGATCTGTAATATTGGAGACCACTCCTTGAGACATCTTCTTAGCGATGTGTAACCACATTGTGTTTACCTATGACCACCTTCCTTGGTCATTCATCTTTGTCACCAGATGTGCAGCTGCCAACACTACTAGGTACTTCTTGAACTTGTCAATGTTCATGTCACACAAACCCTTGGTATACCCCATCTCCTTCCTTTTCTCTAGGATTACAAATTTATTAGTTAAATCACTATCCAAATCCAACCCTAAGGCCTTTATTCCTTTCACCGTTGAAATCAAATCAGTTGTGATTCTTACCCTCCATTCGTCAAAGTAGAATAAGTCCTCATGGACTCTTCTCATTAACCATCAATATAATGGTTCATAATTTCCAAAATATGGAAGATCATACATCTGGTAGACTCCATTCTACTTCCACAACTTCTCAGCAACATCATCGTATACTGGGATATCCTCTGCCATGTGCTTGTTTTTTTTCGTGCTCAGTAAAGCTTCGACCTCCTTCTTATTATATGATGTTTGATAGTTTTAGTCATTGATTTTACATTAGTAGATATGGGAATTCCATTCTTGTCCCACAATCATGCCCTCCGGATACTGCATTCTTCAAAAATCATTCTCGGGAGAAATCTCTTCTTCCACGTCAACCTTTTTCTTCCCTTTATCTCTTGTTGCGGGTTCTTTCTTTGGTGCCATTTGAAAAATATCTATTTTATTCCCTCTGTAGTCAGGAAATTCATAACCCTAGCTTAAATCTCCTTTACCTAGTGGAAATCACATGCCCTAGATCATTTTTAACATGTCTTACTTGCTCAAACCCTTCACCTATGGAACTCAATCTTATCATGTGCACAACTCGTCTCTCCATGTGTGGTTTCATAGGATTCACACCTCAACACAATTTCTTGGCTCATTCGCACTTAACCCTTCTCAAATTGTCTCAATTGTAATGGTAAAAATGAACTCGCATCCCATCCTTATATAGAATTTTAAAAATTTAGTGCATTTATTTTTTTCCACCTACTAACAATCCTCTCATTAATCAAGCATTTTTGTTATTTCCACGGGGTACATCCTCGCATCCAAGCTATAACCTTCTAGCATTCCATCCTACCTTTTGGCTGCAGACTTCTCTTTAGCATGCTTCCATGCGTCTGAGTAACTCATCATTATGCCTTCCACTAGTAGTATTCCTGACCATTGCTTACCTTGCATTATACTTGTTTCTTCACTCCTCTCTACCTATGGTCCTTATGTCCAGAAGACATCTATTTTTTTTTTCAATTTTCCAACCTTGAATAGCACCTGTAGATTGTTCCTTTCATGTGGACTCATTTTCATCAATCATATACTTGGATATCAACAACTTACCCCACACTAAGGGTATGTGTAGTCCTCTATGCATAAAAATTCTTCAAATAGTAATTAGCTTTTGGTGCATAAATGCCCTTATTACACAAACACACCAACTAAATTCACAAATCTTAGCAACAAAGAAGGAAACACATTAAGGGAATGCAGAATTGAAAACCTAATCTAAATGGCAACATTGCCTTGTTAAAAACATCAAGAAGACTTATTTATAGTAGGGCTTCAGCCTATTCTTGTTGAAATAACTGGGTAACCATATTCCATCAAGTGCCTCTAACTGATAAGCACTTGATTCGAGTATGTGAGTGATAACATACAGTCCTAACCAATGTAACTTGAGTTTTCCTAGATGGCGCAAAAATTTAGAGTCATAAAGGAGAACCATCTATCCTATCTCCAACTTTTTATCCCTGATGTGCCTATCATGCCATGCTCTCTACCTAGCCTTCTCTTGCTTTTGACTCCAACATGTTATGGCTCATCATTCATCCAATTGGATTAACCGTTCAATGCATTATTCTAATGCCAAGACCTTTAGTTAACTCGATTCACAAAGAAGGTAACATAAATTCCATAGGAAGAACTACTTCAATGCCAAACACTAACTTAAATGGTGTGGATTTGTTCAACCATTTATATGTTATCTGATATCCCAAAGTACTGCAGATACCTTATCATCCCAATCCGTTCTTCCAACATCATATATTTGTGTCAATGTGTTGCTCAAATTTTTTTTTAAAGCCTCAACAGTCCCATTTTCCTGAGGATGATAGGGTGTACTCTTATGGTGTGCAATTATGAATTCATCCAATAGAATTTTGATTGTCTCATTAATAAAATGTGTGCCCATATCATTGGTCAAACTTAAAGGACATCGATACCTTGTAATAATATTTTCTCAAAGAAACCTAGCTGTTGTGGCCACTATAAAATCCTTTGTAGGTGCTGCTTCTACCCACCTTGCCAAAAAAAATTGTGCAAGTTATGATGTAACACGATCCAGTTCTACACGCAGCTGGTGAAATAGGACCCACAAAATCTATATCCCATTTCTCAAATGGTTCTACACTAGTAATGAGTCTTAGAGGCATTTCATCTTGTTGACCTTGTTTCCTAAGGTGTTACCAATGATCACAAGCCTTACAAAATTCCTTACAATATTTATACAGGGTCTCCCACCATAAGCCTACAAGTAGAATCTTGTGTGCAGTGGTATCACTGGCTTAGTGACCACCTGCAACACCACCATGAGATTCTTCCATAATATTTGTGCACTCATATTTCAATACACAATGGTGCAATACTTCATCTCAGCCTAATTTGTATAGGTCACCACTGATCAACATATAGGGGGATGTGCGTATATCAACTTGTTTCTTTTCCAAGGACAACAATTTTGCGTGGCCCAATGTCTCATCCTTCATGTCCTTCAAGACCTCATTGTCTTCAAAAATGGTCCTGGTCCTTATAACAACATCTGGCGTTGTATAAATATTCAATGCTTAATCTGCCTTCTTTAGTTCCTCTTGCAAGCTTTGAAGTAATCCTTCATATGATGCAATCTTCCACATCACTGAATCCTTTTCTCGCTTTGCTTCCTGTGCTATATCCTTTGGCTCAGTGAGCATGCGCAAAGGTTAATCTTCAAGCACTAAGTCCACCAATGTACTGACATAATGTATTTCTAAAGGAAACGTCTTGGGTACCTTGGGTTCTAAGTGTGGCCTAGCCTTCATGACATTGTCACCAATCTCCTCTTCCATGCTAATAAATATTGCGTTCTTCTTCTGTGCAAAATATTTTTCCTATTTTAGGTGTGCTATATCATCTTCCTTAGTCTTTATCTCCTCTCTCAGCACCCTAATAGTAGATCTTTATCCATATCCTATCGTACGACCTTTGTCGAGACCTTCACAAAAGCATTGCTCACCTATTCATTAGACATAACAGTAGGATTTACTGTTATGTTTCTGGATTGAGGTGTCTATTTCAACCTCCTTAACATGCATGACTCCTCACATACATCAAAGTTTGGTTCATCCATGTGTTTGTGCATCAACCATGACAATTTCTTCCTTATGCGCACCTTTGCCATATCTTCATCCATTAACTTCCAGCCATATAAATCCGTTTGTGCCATTGTTCTCTAGAAATGAGTGCAAAAAAATTTTACCTATGTCCTAGGTGTAGCCCATGGCTAGTGGAATATACTACCCACTTGTTCTTCTTCTATCTAGGTTGCATTAGGAACTTGGGCTTCAAGATTGGGAACTTGTGCTACTTTGTCCTGAGTAGTCTCGATTGTTGTTTTATCTATCCCTTTTTATCCCTCTTCTCCATCCTTCATTTCTTCATCTTTTTGTTCCTCTATGTTCTGTTGAGGTGTAGGAGAATTGTGTGTGCTTTCCTCTGATTCTTCTGCTTCCAAATTAAACTATAATTTCCTTCTCTTTTTCTCAGTTATCTCCTTCTATGGAGAGAGTTGAGGTGATTTGCACACTATTTGCAGAGTAGCACCTTAGGTCCTTGTTCTCCTGAATACTCTCTTGAATCGATGCCCTCCTTAGACCAAATCCAATTCCTCTTCATATTACTCTTGTGGCTGAGGTGGAGTAGTTGTGCGCTCAGCTTCATCCTTATTGTGAGGGTGTCTTCTACCTTTGTGTTCCAAACCTTCACTATCCTCATGCTCCTCCTCTTCATCTTCGACTTGAATTATTTTTGTGGGCTTGGGTGTTGGAAAATTTTCCATTGTATGCTTACCCTTTGACATCCCTTGGAGCGTGAAATCATTCTGCACATACTTAGTGTTCTCCAGCTTGGGTTTTAGTTGTAGGTACACAAGCACTGCTCCGATGTCCCCAACTGCCAAACTAACAGATTTCATGCTTATAATATCTGAAATAACTTTTTTGATGTATGCATTGTGTCCTAGATATACATACTTCTTCCTCAGCGTGTGGTAGTCACAATCTACGTAGTCTACATTGAAAGTTAAGCGGTGTGCATATGAGAACCAGTGAAATGATGCCTAGAAATACCTTCTGTGAAGTCATGCGGAAATTTTCACCATGGACTCTAAGCCCCGTCCTTCATCACAAATTATACGATGCAAAAATGTTGGTATACAACAAACTAACCTGCTTTACCCACCACTGAAACTAAATACTTGGGTATGCACCACTCTTCTTCGAATTTCATGTGGAGTCTATCATACCACATCTCCACCATCCTCTTGAATGGTCCACTTATTGATCCATCACATAATTACTTTTCAAACCTCTACACGTGTGACTTGTTTTCCATGGGATACTCCCAAATCTTCTGCTTTGGCCCATCAGGCACCCCAGTCTCCATGAATACTAAGGACAATAACACGGTGTAAAAAATTATTCTGTCACATGTTCATGCTTCTTCAATGATTGTCTTTTCTATATGATCTGTAATATTGGAGACCACTCCTTGAGACATCTTCTTAGCGATGTGTAACCACATTGTGTTTACCTATGACCACCTTCCTTGGTCATTCATCTTTGTCACCAGATGTGTAGCTGCCAACACTACTAGGTACTTCTTAAACTTGTCAATGTTCATGTCACACAAACCCTTGGTATACCCCATCTCCTTCCTTGTCTCTAGGATTACAAATTTATTAGTTAAATCACTATCCAAATCCAACCCTAAGGCCTTTATTCCTTTCACCGTTGAAATCAAATCAGTTGTGATTCTTACCCTCCATTCGACAAAGTAGAATAAGTCCTCATGGAATCTTCTCATTAACCATCAATATAATGGTTCATAATTTCCAAAATATGGAAGCTCATACATCTGGTAGACTCCATTCTACTTCCACAACTTCTCAGCAACATCATCGTATACTGGGATATCCTCTGCCATGTGCTTGTTTTTTTTCGTGCTCAGTAAAGCTTCGACCTCCTTCTTATTATATGATGTTTGATAGTTTTAGTCATTGATTTTACATTAGTAGATATGGGAATTCCATTCTTGTCCCACAATCATGCCCTCCGGATACTGCATTCTTCAAAAATCACTCTCGGGAGAAATCTCTTCTTCCACGTCAACCTTTTTCTTCCCTTTATCTCTTGTTGTGGGTTCTTTCTTTGGTGCCATTTGAAAAATATCAATTTTATTCCCTCTGTAGTCAGGAAATTCATAACCCTAGCTTAAATCTCCTTTACCTAGTGGAAATCACATGCCCTAAATCATTTTTAACACGTCTTACTTGCTCAAACCCTTCACCTATGGAACTCAATCTTATCATGTGCACAACTCGTCTCTCCATGTGTGGTTTCATAGGATTCACACCTCAACACAATTTCTTGGCTCATTCGCACTTAACCCTTCTCAAATTGTCTCAATTGTAATGGTAAAAATGAACTCACATCCCATCCTTATATAGAATTTTAAAAAGTTAGTGCATTTACTTGTGTCCACCTACCAACAATCCTCTCATTAATCAACCATTTTTGTTATTTCCACGGGGTACATCCTCGCATCCAAGCTATAACCTTCTAGCATTCCATCCTACCTTTTGGTTGTAGACTTCTCTTTAGCATGCTTCCATGTGTCTGATTAACTCATCATTATGCCTTCCACTAGTAGTATTCCCGACCATTGCTTACCTTCCATTATACTTGTTTCTTCACTCCTCTCTACCTATGGTCCTTATGTCCAGAAGACATCTATTTTTTTTTTTCAATTTTCCAACCTTGAATAGCACCTGTAGATTGTTCCTTTCATGTGGACTTATTTTCATCAATCATATACTTGGATATCAACAACTTACCCCACACTAAGGGTATGTGTAGTCCTCTATGCATAAAAATTCTTCAAATAGTAATTAGCTTTTGGTGCATAAATTCCCTTATTACACAAACACACCAACTAAATTCACAAATCTTATCAACAAAGAAGGAAACACATTAAGGGAATGCAGAATTGAAAACCTAATCTAAATGGCAACATTGCCTTGTTACAAACATCAAGAAGACTTATTTATAGTAGGGCTTCAGCCTATTCTTGTTGAAATAACTGGGTAACCATATTCCATCAAGTGCCTCTAACTGATAAGCACTTGATTCGAGTATGTGAGTGAGAACATACAGTCCCAACCAATGTACCTTGAGTTTTCCTAGATGGCGCAAAAATTTAGAGTCATAAAGGAGAACCATCTATCCTATCTCCAACTTTTTATCCCTGATGTGCCTATCATGCCATGCTTTCTACCTGGCCTTCTCTTGCTTTTGACTCCAACATGTTATGGCTCATCATTCATCCAATTGGATTAACCATTCAATGCATTATTCTAATGCCAAGACCTTTGGTGCACTCGATTCACAAAGAAGGTAACATAAATTCCATAGGAAGAACTACTTCAATGCCAAACACTAACTTAAATGGTGTGGATTTGTTCAACCATTTATATGTTATCTGATATCCCAAAGTACTGCAGATACCTTATCATCCCAATCCGTTCTTCCAACATCATATATTTGTGTTAATGTGTTGCTCAATTTTTTTTTTAAATCCTCAACAGTCCCATTTTCCTGAGGATGATAGGGTGTACTCTTATGGTGTGCAATTATGAATTCATCCAATAGAATTTTGATTGTCTCATTAATAAAATGTGTGCCCATATCATTGGTCAAACTTAAAGGACATCGATACCTTGTAATAATATTTTCTCAAAGAAACCTAGCTGTTGTGGCCACTATAAAATATTTTGTAGGTGCTGCTTCTACCCACCTTGCCAAAAAAATTGTGCAAGTTATGATGTAACACGATCCAGTTCTACACGCAGCTGGTGAAATAGGACCCACAAAATCTATAGCCGATTTCTCAAATGGTTCTACACTAGTAATGAGTCTTAGAGGCATTTCATCTTGTTGACCTTGTTTCCTAAGGTGTTAACAATGATCACAAGCCTTACAAAATTCCTTACAATCTTTATACAGGGTCTCCCACCATAAACCTACAAGTAGAATCTTGTGTGTAGTGGTATCACTGGCTTAGTGACCACCTGCAACACCACCATGAGATTCTTCCATAATATTTGTGCACTCATATTTCAATACACAATGGTGCAATACTTCATCTCAGCCTAATTTGTACAGGTCACCACTGATCAACATATAGGGGGATGCGCGTATATCAACTTGTTTCTTTTCCAAGGATTTCATTCCTTCTAGTGTCTTCTAGTTCTAACGGCACTTGTTGAAACCTGTATAACTTTGCAACTGACATGGTATCTTCAATTGTCTATGCTTCTTCTCCTAACTGTATTCTGGATAGATGGTCTAGTCTAGAATTACTTTTTCCTAGTTTCACCACAAATCTGAAATCAAATTCTTGAAATAGGAGTACCCATCTACATATACACCCTTTTAGAACATGCTTGTTTACTAAATAATTTAATGTCATGTGATCTATATAAAAGATGAATGGTTTAGCTAGTAGGTACTGGTGGAATTTATGTAGCACACAGATAATTGATAAGTCTTTGCACTCTATAGTTGTGTAATTCTATTCTGCAGGACTCATCTTCCTAGTAGCAAAATAGATAGGATAATATACAATACCTTCTCCACATTGAGCCAACACCGTGTCAATGGTCATGTCAAAGGTATCAAAATGTACATGAAAGGGTTGGTCTTATAAAAGAAAATGTATAATAGGCACAGTAGTAATTTTTTCCTTTAATGTCTTAAATGTGCGTTGTTGCAGTTCTCCCCAGTATAACGTACCTTTCCCTTTCAGTAACTCTTCCAATAGTGTGGAATTTTTGGCATATTATTTGATAAACTTCCTGTAACATTCTGTATGTCCCAAAAATCCATGCACCTCACTCTAACTTGTACGCTCCCTCAGGCCTTTAATGACTACAACCTTAGCTGGATAGACCAACAAAACTTCCTTGCAGATTATGAGTCTGAGAAATATCCCAAATGGTGTAGAATATTTGCACTCCTTGATTTTCAAGGACATACTCAATTGTCTACATTTTTCAAATATTAAACATAGAATGTCACAATGATACTTAACTAATCCATACACCATCCAATCATCTAAATAGACAGGTAAAAATTTATGAATAAATTCCTTGAATTCTTGAACAACTATGCATGAAAATATAACAAGCATATTTTTCAGGCCAAAAGTCATTACAATATAGGAAAAGCTACCCCATTCCATAGTAAATGTAGTATTTTCCTAATCCTCCATGGCAATATGAACCTAATCATACCCAGAGAACCCATCTGTAAATGAATAGATTTCATGCCCTTCAACACCTTCTAGTATTTCCTCAGTGAATGGTGTAGGAAAGGGGTCAGTCACACATGCAACATTCATATCTTTGTAGTCCATGCAAATCCTAATCCATCCATCCTTTTTGATATTGATCACCATTGGACTAACCTATTCCGACTCATGAAGGGGCTTAATGATCCCAGACTTCAACATTTTGTCAATCTCTTCTTTGACCTTTTCGCGCAAGTTGGGGTTCATCCTATAGGGTATCTTTCTAACTAGGTGCACACCCTCTTTCAGTTTTATCTTCATCTCCCCTAACGATTCATGCATTCCTTTAAGTTCATGGTACTCCCTAGGGAATAAGTCCTGCTAATCCCTTAGTAACTTTATGATTTTTTCCACTTCAGAGTCTCACCAATAGTCCCCAATTATGGATTCCTTAGGCTCATCATCTGACCAAATATTCACCTTCTTTTTCTTCATAGGTTCATGATACGCGTGTGTGGTCATGTCCACATTTTCCAATACCTCATGCCTACCTGCTGAATGATTTACATCTAGATTTTCTACTTCTTTGTCATCCACTAAGTAGAATTTTTTTCCTTTTTCTTTCTCAAGGAAAATGTGTTGAAGTAATGTGGCATCAGCCTCTATTTGTTTAACAAGACACACTCCTGAGTCCCCTTCATCTAATAAATCTTAAATGAGTTCTTCAATCTTTGCACTATCTCCCATAGTTAAAATCTTTATAACTTTCAATGCTTCTTCCTCTGGAGGATTTGTAAAGAAGAATTCAAATGTCTTAGGCATTCCTATAATTAAATCCTTCTAATTTCTAGTCTCTCTATGGATTTCTGCATATACATACCAAGCATGCGTGCATCCCTATATAGTGGAATAAAACTTGTGCACCCATAGAGAAGGTGGTAAAGCTTCCTTTCCTTCTGTCCAGAGTCTCTCACACTTTTGAACCTGGTGCTGAATAGTTTGATTACCATAATAAGTACATATTTGAGTAGGTGTATTTCCCTTGAAGAACCTAGAAGATTATCCTTGTGGGCCATCCACCAGCGTGTTATTGTCCCACGTAGTGTATATGCTATTATATTTCTTCTTTCCAATGGGTCTATCCACTATTCTTCCGTGGCATGCAAGAATACCATAGGATCTCCTTCTCTGGTGTAACAACGGACTGAGTTGTTACCTATTCTCCTGACATAAGATAGTTTTCTACCTCTAGGAAATATGGTCTTTACTTCGCCCCCTACCAACTCATAGGTGCTATGAGCCCAATTATCACAAGAAACACTTGTAGTATCACTAATGGACTGTGCATCCTCCCACTAGATTATTCCTTCTTTAGTTGGCTCAATCAACTCTGGGTCTCAGATGGCACGTACATAGATCCTATTCAGATCGTCTTCACTTAAGCGATCAACATAGGGTGTAAATTTCCCATATGTAAATTTCCCATATGGTACAGAAAATGAGGTCAATGTGAGGACAATTAGTAGGTAGGGTAACTGACAGCAATCTGTATGAATTGATGACAGTGGAGAGGAACCGACGGTGGTTGTCTAGGGCATCAGACCGACATTGGTCAAGGGTTAACCAACGTTAGCTAAGTTGGGTAGGGTATAAAAATTGGAAAACCCGCATTTTAAAATTCATTTGTGAATTGTTAAGGAGAATAAAAGGACAAAAAGAGAAAAAAGAGGTAGAAGTCAAAAGAGTACGATAGAGAGATTTGTTACCAAGCCACATATGTGAGATTGACTGGGCGAGAGGTGCGGGCAACGAGATCAGATCGAGCGAGGTGATTGGTGGAGAGAGTTGGAGGTCATTTCAGGATGATGGAGGCCAGAGAGGGATCAGGAGGAGTGGCGTGAAGGTGAAAGGTTCCACCCCAATGGTGGCATTGGGATCAGGTAAGAGTTAAACCTTTGTTATTGATTTGTGAGTTAATTTGGTAAAAATATAAAAAAATGTGAAAAATAGGGGTTGAGGGGGTAGAAATTTGAAAATAAGGGGAAAAAGGGGGCAATGGGAATGGGGAAGGGTAGGGGGTAGGGAAAAAGGGTAATGTAGGAACAATGAGGGGTGTAAGGAGGGATTTGGGTGGGTAGAATAACTAGGAAGGGAAAAAGTAGGGTTGGGAAGTCGGGGCAGGCATCACGACATAGATTGACGTCAGTTGACTTGTGGCCGATGTCGGTGGGTAGTGACCGGTATCGGTCACAAGAACAGTGACCGGTGCAAGTCAAAGGTAGACCGTGGTCAGTCAAGGGATAACTGGGGTTGGTTAATCCTAAGATGAAGTTAGGATTATGAAATGGGAATAGAGTAAGGGTAGGGTGGGAAAGAAGTAGGTGAGAGGGGAAGGGTTTAGGGTGAGAAAGAAGGGTAGGTGGGGAAGGGTTGAGGGTGGGTTTGGGTGAGAGTAGGGTAGATAGTTTCAGGTGGAGGGGTTTCGGTAGGTTTTGGTGAGGGTTAGGTTAGATAGGTTCGGGTGGATCAGTTTGGGTAGGTTTGGGTGAGGGTTAGGTTAGATAGGTTGGGGTAGATGGTTTTGGGTAGGTTTGGGTGAGGGTTAGGTTAGATAGGTTCAGGTGGATGTGTTTGGGTAGGTTTGGGTGAGGGTTAGGTTAGATAGGTTTGGGTAGATGGGTTTGGGTATGTAGGTTCAGGTAGGGTAGATGGGTTTGGGTATGTTTGGGTGAGGGTTAGGGTAGGTAGGTAGGGTAGGTGGGTTTGGGTAGGTTGGATTAGCGACAAGGCCAATGGGATGGGGGTGGGGAAAGAGATTAGGTTGGAATCTGGTGTAAAATAAGGTAAGTTAAGAAGGTGCACTAATAAATTGTTTTTGTGGGATGCAGGCCCGAGGTGAGATGTGGATGAGGGCGCAGGTGCCACCCTTGTTATTGATAGTACGGGTGAGCATGACATAGGTGGAGTGACAACATGTTGCAGAGGTGGGGTTGATAGGGGTGAGATACTACCAACATGTAGTCCGGGAGGTGAGCCTGATGGTTGTCCTCATCGATAGATGGGACTCGGTGACAACACCTTCTATTTGCTGACGGGTGAGATGACAATCACCTTGAAGGACATCTATAGGATCCTGTGATTGCCCATATAGGGGGCCCAGGTATATTGTATATCTTTAGAGGAATCTGAGGAGCTACTAGCACCGTTTTTAGTGAGGATGTAGTGGACTTGACATTCTATAGCACTAGCCTGAGCTATGGAGCGATGTATAGAGCTCATCTAGAGGAGATGAGGTTAGTGGTACTCTTGATGGAGGTAGTGTGCTACTTCACACTTCCGGATGCAGATTGGGGGAGATTTCCAAGGTCACTGATGGGAGTCCTCCATGACATGATGATTCAACGGACATGGTTCGTATGGGCACCTGCATTGCTGACGTAGGTGTATAGAGAGCTATGGGCATACAGGTGACTGCAGAGGTTAAACATCTGTTGTGTCATAGTACTACATTGCTGGGCGTATGAGCACATTGTTTGCATTTGACTAGTGGGGATACCTCAGGCAAATGCATTCCCATGAAGAGTTTTGAGAGTGGGCTATAGGTGGTGGGTACCGGCCATGGGAGAGGCCCGATGTGCCAGAGCTATACATAATGTAGCTTACTACAAGAGGTTATTGGAGGGGTTGTTTGGGGTGGACATCATTTGGAGGCCATATGTGGGCTTCCCCGTATACAGAAAGATGGCCATGGAGCTAGTTGGGCTACAGATGTATTTTTGGATAGAGGGGAGGAGAGCGAGAGAGCATGAGCAGATACCCGTAGAGTAGGTTAGATGCCAGTTTGGATTAGTCCAGGGTGTACCACCTCCATTCCCATAGTACAGGAGAGATGTCGTGGAGAGACCTATGTTTCCACCATGACCCACAGTGCCGACACCCAGATTGATGACGCTAGGGTTGCAGATGGGTATAGGCAATAGTGGCCGACACAGTTGAGAGCCATACCACCGAGGCCAGGACAACCAAACTTAGCCACCATCATAGTTCAGAGAGATTCCCTACAGGGGCAGGTAGCTACTTTGGTGACGTAGATTGGGATCATGCAAGGGTAGCTCACAGGTTCAGAGGAATAGGTTTCCACATTATAGGACCAGATAGCGATGCTGCAGGCTCAGGTAGGACATGGATAGGTACCTACGCAGGTGGAGGCAGGGAGAGGTGGAGATGGAGAGGAGGTAGGTGGAGATGGAGGGGAGATGGCCACTCTACAGGTGTAGGTGCAGGCTTTAGAGGGCCACTTGGCCACAACATAGGGGTAGGTTACGGGTTTGTAGGGCCGGCTAACAGCAACAAAGGCACAGATTACTACCTTATAGGCCCAGATATAGGCATAGGCATAGATTCTAGGGTCAACTCAGGCTCTAGTACCAGCACAGGGCTCAGTGAAGGTTCTGGGACAGGGTCCCATTATACATGTACCCCCCCGCAGGTAATGGGACCCATGGCACCTCCATAGACAGTGCCCATGGCCAGGTTTAGAGATGCCCTAGGAGAGGCACAGTATTACCAGGATCATTTGTTAGCTACAAGGCTAGATGTGCCCTCCTATGTCGAGTACACAACACAGTAGACCTCCAGTGAGAGGACTAGATCCCGCACTCACAATGTGGAGAGTACAGGGGGATGGCAAGCCCAACGACAAGGTTATGGTGAGGCCACTAGTGTGTAGAGGCTAGCCCCAGGTGAGGGGCCATTAGTAGGAGGTGAGGTAGGTGTTGGGCCCCAGACAGGTGTGGTTGAGGGGTTAGGAGCGACACAAGCACAGGGAGCATTCCTCGACATCAGATGGGGAGATGATTGACTTACTGGGGCTTAACCTGCATGCCAAGTCATTTTTTTTATGTATTATATATGATACCAGCCTATGTGCCAAAGATATTTTGTATTTATTACTCTGTTGTACATGATACCGGCCTGCATGCTGAAGATTTTTGTATTGATTCATTCATGATTTTTGTATATATGAGACTAGCCTTCCTGCCGATGACATTTTTTATTATATATTGGCCTGCATACTGACATTTTTGAGATGATGGCCATGATGAGATGGGCATGTATTTTTAGATACACAGTTATTGATTTATATGGTGAGATACATGGTATTTTGTGATGTGTTGACGTGTTAATGAGATATTGATTTATGGCTTGTGTTAGATGAGATAGGGATTTGTTACTTTGTATTAGATGAGATATGGGTTTGTTGGTTTGATATGGATGGAAATTAGGTGAGTTAGGCATGATGGAGTCAGGTCAGTTTAGGCATGGATGGAGTCAGATTGGTTAGGCATGGTTGAGTTAGGTTTGGCTAGGCATGGATGGAGTCAGGTTGTTAGGCATGGATTGAGTCAGGTTGTTTAGGCATGGTTGAGTTAGGTTATAGGCATGGATGAGTTACGTTATAGGCATGGTTGAGTCAGGTGATAGGCATGGATTGAGTTAGGTTGGTTTAGGCATGGATTGAGTTAGGTTGGTTTAGGCATGGATTGAGTCAGGTTGGTTTAGGCATGGTGGAGTTAGGTTGGTTTAGGCATGGTGGAGTTAGGTTGGTTTTTTGATAAAAAATGGCAATATAAATGCATGAGATGGTGTAAAATGTGTAAAATGTTGGCTATGTATGAAAATGTGAAATAATATAAGTGGTAAAAGTTGTGTGGTATATGGTTTAGATGTCGAGGTTTTTGATATGAATAGGAAATCAGGTAAAGGTGGGGAAAATGGTTGGGGTAAAGAGTGGCTGAGCTAACCTTCCAGGGTCCCATGCCCTGGAGGTGCTGCCTACGTAGTCCCGGTGAAAAGGGACCTCAAATCAATGTAGTTCTCCCATAAGCTAGGGAAGAATATGAGAAGATAGAAGAATAGGTAGTGAAGTTGATAGTTAGGTTGGATTTGAGGTCATAGGTGTGATTACATCAAGGTCAATTAGGTTAGGTGGAATATAGGTAGATAGGTATGGGTGATTTATGTCGATAGGTAGTGTCGATTCCATGTCATAGGTATAATTAGGTAATGTTTGAGTTGAGACTAGGTAGATAGGTAAAGGTGATTTTAGGTTGATTGACTTGTGAGAAGAAAATCCCAAAAGATAGGTGTTGAGGCTCTAGTCCTATATAGGAAGATCAAAAGGTAATGAAGAAGAGAAAAGATAAGAGGGGGCAAGAAATCCACCCGATTGGAAAGGATCAAAACATATGAAACACAAATACAGATACGCTAGTGAACATAAGACCCTAAATACATTACATGAATGATTAGTCTAAAGGTGAAGAATAGTCACAAAATCACCAAATGTCATAGGTTCAATAGGTCCCCTTGAGGCAGTATGAGGTGAAGAGACAATGGGTAAGGAGGTGAAGGTAATTGGGTAAGAAAATGCGAAGTAAAATGCCTTGGGCAATAGAGCCAAGATCACAATAGGCAAGTCCATGACGAAAAAAATTATTTTTCTTTTTCTTTTTGACTATTTAGATAGACTGATCGATGCAGGAAGTCTATACGGGATGAGTATATGTGTGCTTGAGGTCTTCACGAAGCTAATCGATGTGGGAAGCTTCTAAATTTTTTATTTTTAAGACAAATAGTCCTCTTTTTGCAAGGATTATGTAGAGAGTTGTGAGCTTTTTATAGCTGTCCTTCAAGGGAGAAGTCTACTTATAGTGACAATTAAAGGAAGAAGATGTCCTTTTGAGGGATTCATCTTTTATATTGGATGTTTGACTCAATGATTTAATCCCTTATTTTTAGAAAAAATTTAGCTTTTAATTCATGGATGAGACTATAATGAAGCATTTGGTTCTTGTTGAGAAGGAAAGGGTGAACAACCATGAGATCTCATCTAAAAGAAGACAAAAGGTATCCATGAGAATCATGCCATGTGTAGAACCGTGGTGCACATATTTAAGATAAGGAAAAAGGGTGACGGGTAATCATATGATTCTTGTTTAGTCATTGGAGATGAGGTGTGGAAAAAAAGGTAAATGGTTCTCAAGGGACAAGCATGAACTAGATAAATAGTGATGTAGGACTAGAAGTCAAAAGTAGAATGGTTGAAGATGTAAGGCATTGAGGGGCTCAGGTTTGGGCTTACCTTCAAGTGAAGACAGGTGATAAACACCTGATCCATAGTCATGGGTCACGATGTATGGTCCAAGCCAATTAATAGCAAATTTTCCCCGTTTTTTTTTTTTTTGAGGATGAGATCATTGACCTTGAAGGTGTGTTCATGGACATGTTTGTCATAGGCACGCTTGATGCGCTATTGGTAGACTTGGAGATGGTCGAGGGCATGAAGATGGCATTCTTCTAATAACTCAAGTTGTGTTAAAAGGTCTTGGTGAAATTCATCATCAGTAAGCATATCTTGAAGAGAGATATGGAGAGACAGGATCTGGACTTCGAGAGGCAAAACAACCTCAGTACCGTAGACCAGAGAAAAGGTAGTGACAGCGGTGGAGGTGTGAATAATAGTACGGTATGCCCAAAGAGTGAAAGGAATGTGCATATGCCATTGGTTTGTGGGTAATATGGTGAGGAGAAGCTCAGCTGGATACCGAAGGCGTCGCAAAGTTTCTTTAGAGTTTTGTTTTTGAATTGTTTGCCATTATCAGTGATAAGGCGATGTGGAACACCAAAGCGATAAATAATGTGATGATTGATGAAGTCACATATTTTTTCAGCTTTAGTGGAGAAGAGGGGTACAACTTTAACCCATTTGGTGTAGTATTTAGTAGCGGTGATGATCCATTGATGTCTTAGGGAAGAGTGAGGATTGATCTTTCTGATAAGATCCAAACCCCATTGAGAGAACGGCCAAAGGTCATGAGCAACCTGTAAGGCATGACTAGGTGTGTGATGAATATTTGCATGTTGTTGGCATTTTACACAATGCTTAATATAGTCGCAAAAATCATGACTGAGGGTCAGACAATAATAGCCTAGTCAAAGAATGCAGTTAGCAACAGCAAGGCCACTGAAGTGACCTCTGCATACGCCATCATGAACTTCTTTAATGGTATAGGGGATTTCAGAGATGGTAAGGCATCATAAGAGGATACTTTCAAAGCCATGTTTATAGAGGAGGCCACCCATGAAAATGTAACAAGATGCATTTTTGAGAAAGACGCGCTGTCCATTACATGTGAGATCAGGAGGCAATATAGAAAGAGAAAGGTAGTCCGCAAGCTGCTTATACCAAACATCTTGTGTGTTTAGTGAGGTAGTTCAGACAAGATTAACACAACAATATTTATAAGGAGGTCTCGGTATGTGTTTTATGGTAACAAAAATGTCTGAATCGGTAGGTGAAGAAGGTATCTTAGAAGCAAGAAAGGTCGTGGTATCCACGAATTTTTTGGTGGATCACAGAATAGTTTGAATTTTATAGAAGTCAAAGGTAGTCAACATGATGTCAATGTAACATTTGTATTAATGAATTATTTTATTATGAAACTGATAAACACCATTAACTTGGTTTATTATCAATTGAGAATCACCAAAGATATTAATGGACTTAACCTCTAAGGCATAGGCAGTCATGAGACCCAATACGAGCGCTTCGTATTTGGTGATATTGTTTCTTCATTCGAAGTCGAGTTTAAATGATAAGGGCATGGGTTCACCATCAAGAGGAATGAGGATAATTTCTACACCACCCCCATGCTGACATTTGGAACCGTAAAAAAATAAGGTCATTTGGTAAGAGTCGTCATCCAAAGAGAGGTTAGCAATGGATTCATCAGGGAAATCAAAATTTGAATATTGATTTCTAGAAAGAGGTGCATCAGTGAGTTGGTCAGCAATGGCATGGCCCTTGATAGATTTTTGGTGGACGAATTTGAGGTCTAGGTCAGCAAGAAGCATGAGCCAATGTGTGGCACATTGATTTTGGTAGGGTTTAGCATACATGAAGTGTAACGGGTCAGTGTTGGTCACAACATAGGTTTTGTGGTTGATTAGGTAATGGCAAGTTTGGTGGCAACAAAAACTAAGGCTCAACAAGGTTTTTCAGGGTGAGTGTATCGGGTTTTGTAGTCCAGAAGGGTAAGGCTTATGTAATAAACTGCCTGATCCATATGTTGTTCATCACGATGAGCGAGCATAGCCCCTAAAGAGTGATCAGTAGTAGAGATGTATAGATAGAAGGGTTTGTCATCTTTAGGTCGAATAAGTATGGGTGGTTGGAAAAGGTATTGTTTTAAGGCCTCAAAAGCTTTGTGGTAGTGGTCATCCCATTTGAAAGAGACATCCTTTTTGAGAAGGTGATGAAATGGTTGACAATGGTTGGAGAGTTGGGAAATAAATCGATGAATAGATTGCAATTTACATTGTAGGCTACGGAATTGTTTAAGGTTAGTGGGCGGAGGCATTTCCAAAACGGCCTTGACTTTGGCAGGGTCAACTTCTATACCACGGAGGGAAACAATAAATCCTAGGAGCTTTTCTGAGAGAACCATGAAGACGCACTTTTTAGGTTTAAGGCAGACGCAATATTTAATGAGGTGGTAAAAAATGGTTTCAAGGATAGTGAGATGCTCAGCCTCATGTTTAGATTTAGCCAAGCAATCATCCACGTAATCTTCTAATATGCGATGCATGATATCATGGAAGATGTAAGTCATAACATGCTGATATGTAGCACTAGCGTTTGTAAGGCCAAAAGGCATGACTTGATAGCAAAAGGTCCCCTAAGGTTTAATAAATGTGGTTTTGTGTTGATCCTCTGGGGCGAGCAAGATTTGGTTATAACCCAAGAAACCATCCATAAGTGATAGCATCTCATGGCCAGTGGTAAGGTCAACCAACTGGTCAATACCAGGTAGAGGAAGATCATCTTTAGGGCAGGCAAGGTTGAGATCATGGAAATCGGTGCAAATGTGAAGTCCCCCTGTCACCTTAGTGCTAGGGAAGATGTTAGAAATCAATTGAGGGTAGTCGATGGGTAAAATAAAGGAAACTGAGAGAAGGCATTGAAGTTCTTCTTTGACAAGAAGAGAAATGCGAGGGTGTATTTTCCTCAACTTTTGTGTTACGAGTTTGGCATTGGGAATGGTTACAATATTGTGGACCATGATAGTGGGATCAATGTCATGCATGTAAGCATAGGACCAAAAGCATGGCTATGATTTTTAAGAAAAGAAGTGAGGGCTTCTTGTTCAGCAACATCCAGAGATTGGCCAATCTTGAGAATGTGGGGGTCATCCTTAGTGTGGATGTTGACTTCAATATTTGATTCATTCAACATTGTTTGCATCTCAGAAGGTAACGACTAGTAAATATAAGATTCTTCAGCACCAAGGTAGGTGAGTATGGATTCATCATTATGACATTGAATGACATTAATAAAAGGAGTATCATCCCCTATCATGTCAGGATACAAGAAAGGAAGAGAGGAAGGAGCCTTGCCATCGTGGTGATAGGTAAAAGGCCCAAAGGAAATGGTATTTTTGTAAAAAAGGTAGGAGGGATAGATTTAGGATCCATCGACTCCGTTGGTGAAGGTGGTGAAGGTGGGGTAGGTGAAGAAGGTGGAGAGGGGTCAATGTCTTCAATGAGTTCAATACAGGGCTTTTTGGCAGGTAGTTCGGTAAAACTGGGTCCACTACGATCATTGTGTTTACACGTGGTACATGAAATAACTATGTGATGACCTTGTTCGTAAAGGCCAAAACCGAAACCCTTCCAGGAATAGCGGTGTAGGAAATTTTGAGCAAAGTGACGGTTGGTAAGTGACTGAAGGTCAGCTGAAAAAGGTCAGATTTGTGATGGTGGTTCGGGTGTGTAAGTGGAAATGTCAAGTCCCCCATAGGTAAGATGGGTACAGAGGTGGGGAGGACCATAAAGGATACGGTCACCTGTGAAGTGATCATAGTGAGGATGTTGGTGAAGGTTTCCATACTATTGTGGAGTAAGGAATGTATTGAAATTGTATAGGCGATACTCCCCCATAGTGAGGCATTGAAAAACACCTTCCAAGGGATCAGTGGTTGATATATCAGTGGCTGGAATGGAGGAAGCATTAGAAGTTAGATTGGTAGAGGTGTTGGTTAGTTGGGAAGCAGATGTGTGACTGGTAGAAGTGACAGCATCAGTGGGAATAGAATATTTGGGCGAAGGTGAGGTTACAAAGGCATTGGTGGATGGGGTTGTGTGTGAAGAAGATGTAGGTAGGGAGGTAGATGCCTTAATAGGTACAAGGACATCATTGGGCTGGTAAAGCATGTTGTAACTTTGAAAAGGTGATGGGTCAACTGGAATAGTATAAGAACGTCCTTCATGTTCAAACTTTACACATCGGTGCAAAGTAGAAGGAACACAACCCATGGCACCGATCTAGGGTATGCCGAGAAACAAATTGTATTGAAACTCCCCTTCCAACATGTACAACCACTCGGGAATAGTACGGGGACCCACACGAACGTGGAGTGTTATAGTGTCCAGTGTAGAAGTGATAGTGTCATTGAATGAATGCAACATGACTGAATGTTTATGCATTAAGTTGTTGGCTAGGTGCATTTTTTCAAATGTGTGAGAGGAGATGATGTTAATGCTAGCACTCCCATCGATCATAACATGTTGGATGCTTATATTATCGATATAGATGGAGATGAAAAGTGCAAGATTTGGGTCATCAGTTTGGTGGGGGATAATTTCGTTATCCGAGAAACTAACAATAACAACTTGGTGAATAGGTGGAGGTGATGAGGTAGATGGAAATTTGGTGAGAGAAGTGACATGATGAGGTCTGATAATAGATGCTACATGTGTGGGGTCATTAGGTAAAACTTAAATAGATTGACGGACCTCCATGAGGGCTTGATGATGTGACTCTGAGGTTTGGATGAGATCGTATAATGACATTTTGAGGGGAGATTGGTGTAGTTCTTTGAGCATGCTACGATGTGTGATGCCATTAGAAATGGGGTATTTGGGGCCATGGATAGTTATTTTAGGTATGGGTGTAAATGGTATGTTGGGTATAGGATTGGTTGGTGGGTCAGTTGTTTTTTGTTTTCCCTTCCGTGTACATGTAGTGACATGTACCATGTTGATCTGAGGGGAGTTGGCAGATGGAGAAGGTATAGGGTGACTAGTATAACAACACGATGGGAAAAAACCTAACAGAGGAGAAAATCCCTATGAGGTGAGTTGGGTGCAACAAAATTTAGGTAGAGGAGTGGCAAGTTCTCTGATGTGAACCATGTTAATCTCAAATTTCCAGGGTGGCTATATGAGCTATGAGGGTGGAGGTTTTTGTATAGTTGTAGGAGGAAGATGTGAAGGTGGTGAGGGTGAAATAGGTTCATCATCTAGGAGGTCATCATCATCAAAATTGGGGTCAGAAGGACATAATTGAATGAACGCAGCCTTTAGACCCTTACAGTTCTCAACATCATGTCCTAACACACAATGATAAGCACAAATTTTAGTATCATCAAACCCTTTCGGTGTAGGTTTAAGAGGGTCGTAAGGTCTAAGAGGAGGGAGGGTGATAGCAGAGCTTTCTAGGAGGTTAGCCAAGATGGTGGCATATGATCCCACAAGTGGATCACAATGTGAAGTGAAAGTAGGTTTGGTTGGAATATTGGGTGATTGTGGTTGTAGTTGAGTTGATGCAATCTTGGATTTGGGTTGTAATTTCTTTGGTGTAGGTGCAACAACAGAAAGAGGGGTAGGTTTGACCACCTCTTTGGAAATTAATGATTTTTTTGATTTTTGGTGCTTTTTAGATTAGGTAGAGGTGTAGTGGGAGCACGTGATGTAGATGGAAAGGCAGATGGTGGGAGAGGGAAAGTGACCCAAGGGGGTAGTTGAGGTGCAATGGTAGGTGTTGGTTGAGGTCGAGAGGGAAGTACAACTAAGGTGGAAGAAAATGTCATAGGTAGTGAAGGAGGTATAGAAGGTAATGGTGATATGGGAGGCAAAGAAGTTATAGATGGTGATGAAGGACACAAGGTTCACCTAGTTAGAGCTGTAGGCTATGGTGAAGGGGTCAAGGGAATTTTAGGTTTACCCCTGGAGAGCATAGATTTTTTTAAGGTAGAGGGGTGAGGTCCTAAGATGGATGGTAGGGGTGAAGATGATAAAGGTATAGTTGGTGAGGTCAGTGTGTACGGATTAGAAGGTCTGGTTTTTTGTTTAGGTTGAGGGATTGGTTCAATAGGTATATGGAAAGATGTGGTCAAGTGTATCCTGACAGGAGGATGTGCAAGGTCTGATGTGGGTGTGACCCCTAGAACACTAGTGGGTTTAGATATAAGAGACGATGTTAGAACACGTCGGCTAACAAATAGAGGGGCAGGTATAGATGAGGATGATGTAGTAGAAGATGTATCGAGAGTTATGTTCATGTGCGGTTTGGGTTGTTGAAACATCTTCAGATAAATGGTAGAAGTGTTAGTGGAAGATGATTGCATTTGGGTCGAGAATGGGAGTAAGAGATGCCCCCAAAGTAAAGTCCTATCAACATAATCTGGGTAGTCGGCCAAACGTGAGAATGACACTATGATAGATGTGGTAGATGTGGAGCACGTGGGGATTCCCATAAAATGTGTCTGAGAAATAGGGAATTCACTGGCTTTGGCCTCTGTAGGTAAGAGAGCTGAAAGTAGGTCCGTATGATATTGGGTAGCTGATGGAGAATGGTCACTGAGTGGTAACGGAAAATCTATTGGATCCTGAATAGGTAGAGAAGACGATGGGTACTCTTCTATGGGTGGAGGAGGTATAATTGGTAGCAGTTCATAGGGTATGGAAGCTGAAGGGGAAATGATATCGGTGCTAACGAGAGACTCCTCCGCAGGTGAATGGGTAGGTGAAGGGCTTTCCTCTATGGGTAGAGGAATGGATAAAGTAGGTTCATGTGCAGGTAGAGGATTTTAGGCTAGGATTTACTCGATGGAGGGAATAGGAGATATTTGGGAAACAAGTGGTAACTCGGTAAAGATAACATGGACCTCACATGTGTTACTTTTGTTGTGTGAGGCATTACCAGTTTGATCATTAGATGGGGAATGGTTAGGAAATGGTTTCTTGAAAATATGAAGGTCTTGATTGGTAGGTGCATTAGGGTAACCTAGGACTAACTCACCGCTCTCCAGCATTCCTTGAAAAATGTTTTTGAAGGTGATACAATTGTTGTCACTGTGAACATTTACATGGTGATAGTTATAGTAGTCATTTTCCTTATACGAAACTAGTATGGGGCGAGAGGGGTCAAAACTAGTATGTGGTTTGACAGGAGGAAGGGTGATGGCATTAGCTTTAATAAGTTTTTCTAAAATAGATGAATACGGTTCCCCAATTGAGGTGTATTTCTTTTATTCTCATTTGAATTGGAAGGCTTGGACTAGAGACAGATTGGATGAAGGTTTAGCATGATTGGATGGATGAGCGGGGCTAGCCTTAAGTACCACGGCATTGGAAGTTCCCTTGGCTTTGGAATAACTTGTCTGAGGTTTCAAGGAAGAGGAAGTATCATGTGATTTAAACGAGGAGTTCTTGTTTTGTAATTATATCTTCTACTCTTCAATGGCATGAATTTTGAGCTTATGTGCCATGGTGAAAGCCTCCTCGAATGTTTGAAAGGTTTGCACTTGCAAGGTAGGTGAGATATGCCTAGCATAGGCTCATGTCAAGAGCTCTATGAGTTCCATTTGTGGTAATTAGAAAGTGAGTTAGTTGATTATGCTACGCCAACGAGCGAAAAAATCTATGATAGACTCATCATCATATTGATGCGTAGAATAAAGATCGGTCATCGTAACCTTCTTAACAACGTTAATTGAAAAATAATCCAAGAAGGCTTGGGCTATTTGGTTGAGTGAGAAGATGGAATGTCTAGGTAATCCACTATACCAGTCTAATGTTGGACCAGTTAGGGACATGGGAAAGGTTCTCAAAAGTAGAGCATCATCATGGGAAATTAAGTAACACCCATGTTTGAAAGATCGGAAATGCTGCTGTAGGTCTTCCTTACTGTTAAAGCAATTAAACTTAGGCATATCCTAGTGTACGGGATATGGGCGGATGGGAATGGATGGGTGAATAGGCTCATTACAAATATTTTCATAGGTGAGAGAATTACGGGAGCTGGAAACAGATGCTTCTAATGTCTGCATCTTGTCCATCATTAACTTGATAAATTCATTGTTAGGTTGTGAAGATTGGGTACCCCCAAGGTGAAAGGAGGTTGTTGTTTGACATATAAAGAATACGAAATTACAGAGTATGGTGGTGTCGAATAAGGAGGCAGGAATTGAGAGACAGACATAGAGGGTATATACCCAGACTGAATGACCAATGAAACAAGAGGCGGCTGGTAGTAGGTATGTGAGGGTGGGACACTTGTAGTGACCCTGGTAGAGATGGGAGGTAGAGATTGGGGAATAAAAAGGAAAAAAATTTGAAATGGGGTAGAGGTTACAGACACCAAGGGTGGTAGTGTTGCGATTGGTATATATGAGACAATAGGTGTGGATGATGCTATGTTTTGGGTGGTGGATGAAGGTATGGTGGAGAATGTGGGTGCAATAGAGCTGGCAGATGTGGTAGTCAAAGCTGGCATGGGACCTAGCTATGACACAACTGAGGATAAAATAGGTGAGGTCACCATGGTAGGAGGTGGAGCAAAGGTGGAAGTGATCATTATGGATGGAGATAAGGATACGAGCATGCCATAGATCAATTAACCTGAGGCATCTTGAGGCATGGGTGAGGTAGTGGCTCAAAGCAACAAGATTTTGATCCAAGAGTCATGAAAACTTCGTGTCACCTGTAGGAATGGTGATAGGTTGATTTTGATCCATGGATGATTAGATGGAAGGTGGTGAAAGACTGGATGATGAAGGGCTAGGTGGGAGTGGTAGTTGACTAGTGTCAAATATGAGGGCACTTGCTTGAATATGAGTCAACACCATGTGGGTAGGAACTGATTTGGTAAGACTATATTATGTCTAAATGGCACAAAACACAACAAAACTAGGAAAACTATCAACGAAAAGTGAATTAGGTCAGTTGGTGAGCTATAAAACAGCACTGGGTGACTGATGTCAGTTTGGGAAAATCGATGCCGGTTAGGATTAACCAGTGCCAGTTACTCTGAAAAACCAATAGTCTATTAAATGATGGTCCCAGACTGACAATTTTCACACAGGATGAGACGTAAGGTGACTGTGATTGAAATAATGACAATATGAAAGGTGATAGGAGTCTTTTACAGCTTAGAAAGTGGAATAGGTGTCTTTTGGATAGGTATCCAAGAAGACTTCAGACTGATGCTAGTCTGGTTAAACCGATGCCGGTTAAAGATAACCATAGCCGGTTACTGTGAAATTTAAATAGAGAATAATAAAAATGGTTGTGATTTAAAAATCTGGTGTTGAATTAAACCCAAAAGTCTGAGAATGATGTACATGTGGTCCAGGCACACTCAAACGAAGTCAGAATACACTGACTATGATTGGGAGTGTGCAAGGAAAGAGAAAAACAATGATCGGAAGCTCTCACCTCAAAATGAAAATCAAGCAGAACACTAAGAAAGAATGTCCCTAGAGTGCTTATTCTATTAATTTTGTTCAGCTTATGCTATTTGTATGGACTGACTGTTATGAATAGAACAATAGAATTTCTTGGTGAGGAAGTCTTCCTACGAAGAAAGAATTCTAAAGGGTGAGGTTTCAGGAAAGTTATGGTGGGGGCGGGCTTCATTCCGAAGTATGACTAGATAGAGCAGTGAGCTGGGTGCCCACTGTATCGTGATCATGTGATCACCTACAACTTCTTCTAGGTAGGATGTTGTTTAAGAATGTATGTATTTTGATTTTTTGTGTGGTTTGCTAAGATTTAGAGAAAGAGAAAAGGATAGAAGTTCTTTTCTACGATTCGTTTGTCAACCATCATCTGTTCATGACTTCCAGCGTATAGGTTGCCCTCAATTAATGTGAGATAATGAGCTAAATCAGAATGCAGTGCACTTATTTTAAACCCAAATCGAAAGTATGATATTTGATGACAACGATAGATGAATAGGAAGAGGGATGCTCTTTCACTAAAATGCAGAAATTCAAGAATAAGAAGGTTCATTTTAAATACATAAAAATAAATGTGTCTTTCAGAGCAAGTAGAAAGAAGAGAATTTTACCAAGGAGAAAGGCTTAATGTGAATGCTACTAGAAGGGGAAAAAACACACACAATTTTTCACCTAGGAATGAATAAAGATGCAAGGAACCCCGAATGGCTCCCACCGGGCGTGCCAAAATGTTTCACCTAATTTCTTAGTTTTTTGAGAAGTACTTGACAAAATAGATAAAGTAAAGGTGGTAAGAGGAATATGTGTTTTTGGGATGGTTGACAGTTATATGCGTGCGTATCTAAATCCTGAATCAAAGTGATTGTGAGACCTTGCTTTTGGCTAGGAGGAACTACCTGTGTAAGAACCAAGAAAAGACCACCAAAGAGAGTTAAACAATATATGCAGTGGACTGCCTAACATATGCTAGATCTTGGAAGTGTGATACTTCCTAGATGGCTGTCAATCCACCGTTTAAAACAATTCAATGCTGAAAAAAAGTAAATATTGTCCTACTGTAGTTTAATATGATTTAGGCATCTCATACAAAATGCAATAGGCTATATCTAATCCAACAAGCTAGGCTAGAAGGAAATCCAGAGGTCAAGTAGGTTGGCTATAGGTGAATCTGAGCTAATAGGCTAGGTTAGATATAGATCTGAAGGTCAAATAGGTGTTCAATTAGGTATATGTCAGAAACAAGTTGTTATTCTAGCAGAGATCAGTCAACATAGAGACCAACCATAGTTTTATGGAACCGATGACGGTTTTACTATAACCAGTGACGGTTAGAGAGAACCAATGACAGTTAAGTCGGGGTTGGTGGAATCACACAGTCTGGGTTTTTGGAGTTTTTGGGGGAAAAATTGGAGTGGATAGAAGGCGGGGATTGATCACAGAGGGGATGTAGATAGGTTGTGAAGGTCTGAGACTACCAAGGATATAAAAATGGGAAATTGGACCAAGTATTAAGATGATTGGGTATGGAAGGTGGCTATAATTGGAGAGAGAAAATGGACAGAGAGTAAAAGACTAGGTTCATTTACCACAAAGACTACAAATGATGATCAAAAAATGAAACAGATGGAAGGAGGATACTTACTCTTTTGTGAGGTATAGGTCTGAAGAATAATGAAGAAGTTGATGCATTTGAGAATGCTAGGAAGAAAATTTCACTATTGTGCTAGTGTATTTGGTTGCCTTTGTTGATCACAAATCAATCTTCATTCTGATGTCGTGTCTCAAGAGATCGAATTCGATATCAGAAGTCTTCCAACCAAAACCAATCCATATTACAAAGCTATAAATGGATCTAAATAGGCCATTTGGTCCATTCTGGTATAACCGGCGTCGATTTAGGGTGAACCGACATCAGTTTGGGTGAGATATCTCGGGTTGTTCAAAATTTTCCTAGGAAGTTGTTCTGCCTCTTCTTTTTCTCGGGGTGAAAACCGACCTTAGGAGGCTTTTAATATGAGGTGAGGGGATGGGTATAATGTTAGGTTTTATTTAGGACATTGGTTTAGGGTTTAGGTTAATGGGTCAAATGATGGGGGTGATTAGGTGAGGTGCATTTAATAAAGGTAATTATATTAAATAGGTGTGTGAGGGTGGTGAATTAATTTAATGTAAATAATTAAATTAATATGTGTGTCAGAAAAAGGCTATTAACTTAATTAAAATAATTAAATTAATATATATGGAGATAAATGGCATTAATTTAATTAAAGTAATTAAATTAACATGTGTGGGGTGCAGGAGGTAGGTGATAAGGTGTTGAGGATGAGGAAGTGATTATAGGGTTGTGCTAGGGGACCAAGGTGATTACAAAATGATTTTGGTGTCTACATCTACATTCTCGGAAATAGTTACAAAAGGACCCAATGATGATTCATATCTTTTCTGAAGGTGTTCGAGCTCCTAAACCAACTTCCAGATTATATTTGTAGCCTAAATTTCCTTAATTATCCTATGCATGCATTTTCCTAGCTTCTCGCTTCGTTTTAGGATAGTTTTGACCTTTAGTTTCAATACCGCATCCCAGGTAGGGCGGTGGCTTTGTAACCACCACCCTAAGTAGGGCAGAAGTCTTGTAATTGACATTGTGGGTACGGTAATAGTTGTGTGAAAATTTTCTAGAATGTTCACTCATGTTCTGTACTCCTGTAACTCAACTCCATTTTAGTTTTTGGATGCATTTCTGAGTCAAATTTTCTAAATTTAGGCTTGATTTTTTCATGCTTAACTACCTCTTCATGTGGTGATTTGGAATCCATTATTTCCAGGTGTGCTTGTGCACTCTACAGCTAACTTTCTAAAAATTTATCGCTTGTTTCAAGAAAATCGCCAAAGAATTATTTTTTACTTCCATGAAGTTTCTAAGATGCTTTATATCTTACTGGAAACTATATAACCAATCTTAGTTCTAGTGTGTTATCTTTCTTCAACTTGTATTTCTGCAGTATGCCAATTCAAGCTTCCAATTTCTCCAGTGCTTTCATTCTATTGTTGTCACTACATTCCCAACGTCTAGACTCACATGGATACAAGGAAATAAAAAGTTAAACTGAAGGAACAAATTACCAAACAGCTTGATTTACCTGTGTTCTGTGAATTCTAGATTGGAGTTGTTGTTTTGTTTCCTTTATTTCTACAATTCCTTACTATTGTATCATATCACATATAATAGAAATCAAATTTCTTTCATCTGTAAATAGTTAATTAATTTCCAATAGGATTAACATATTTCATAGAAGCTCCTGGTGATAGATATTTTTATTATCATCCCTGTGGATTTGGAAGAAAGAATAATTATAGGTAGTTTTCTACATATCATAAATTAATTACAAAACTTCTTATTTTAAATGAGATTTGACTTAATACACAGTTGCACATGAATATAGTCACATCTGGATACTTTTCTTGTTTAGGATTTATTTTTTAGAGTAAACACATTTTGTTGTCTGTGTTTGTGATAACTTAGTTTAATTTATTTGTTTAATTAGTTTCCCATTTAGTAGCATATTAGATTGTTAATTTCATTTTGATTAAAATGGACACTCGAACATAGTTTAAACACTTAGATACTATCAAGTATATTAAGTTATAGGGAATTTATGTTACTCGCTCATAGCCATTAGATCTCCCCTTTGCTGAGGCAGCTACTAGGAATTCACACTACTAGAACTTAGTCACTAATTCTCCTATAGTAAGTCATCCACATTTCCACACTGGTTGCCTCGGTATGACGTCATGGAGTGAAGTACAAGTGAAATTTGCATGTCAAATTTCATATGTAGAGAGACCTATGTTAATTATTGTTAAGAAATCAATATTTTCTTCTTATATTCCTCTTTACTTGTGTTATACTACATTTTTATGAGTGATTTTAGTTATCAAGGTCATCTCATTCGTGGAATCAATATGCTCATGAGGCTTGGTTATCATTAATCCCTCTTAGTTACCAATGGATTAGAAGAATAAAATGTTATTTGTGTATAGGTGCATAGTTATGGTTTGAATACCTCTTCTTCATTATTTGAGGTTATTATTATTGCCTTCACTTAAGTTCACTAAATGTATGAAATGCGTAGGTTCTAGTAGAAATTTCTCAATTGAGGAATCTAACTAATTGGACTATTTGTGATTGTAGTAGAAAATGGTGGTAGATACCTGATATGTGTACCATCCTAAAGGAATTTGTTATACCACACTTCGAGAGGGATCAAAAAAGCTAAATTTTGTAAGATTGTAAAGAATATTGAGTGACAATGATAAATGAAGGATTAAATGATAGTACTTTCATAATCCTAAGTAGGAATTTAAGCCTCCTTGTAATTAGTTGGTATAGTAAATATCCTTTAAAATTTATGTGAACCATGTTGTCACACACCTCGAATAATAGGGACACACACATATGTTATTAGATGAATGTTTCTTCATTAATTTTTGTTGTGGAATGACTTAATATATTATGTGAGAAGCGTAACATAAACCAATATTTGGCTTACCCTAAGAGGGTGTCCTATATGAATCCTTTTGGTAGGTAAATAATCCTCTCTTCAAACTTTACATGTGTGTAAGACTTGTGTGAATGATCTCTTATAAAGGATAGTTTTGGTTTCTTTGTGGAATTTGGGGACTATTACCTACTAAGTGTATGTATAATGTGCATTATTCATCACACCATATTAGATTACAAACCTAGACCTAGCCTTTGTGTTGTGAATATATAGTTTTTAATTATGGGTAAAAGATGGTTAAGGGAAGCCTTCCCCATACAATAAACGGAGATAGATATAACAATGAGGAACAAATGAATATTTCTCTAATAGAGGTACAAAAAATTAAAAAACAACACATTCAAAACCAGTAGTACAAAAAAACAAGAGAAAATCCAAACACGAAGTGAGATGCATATTAAAGTATTAACTGGTTTTCCCTTTCTTCCTTCTTCTAAAATTTAACCAACAATCACCAGTGTTCGGATTTACTTTTTCATTTGTGTCGAATGATATGGAAATTCCAATATTATTGTTATCCTCCTAATTTAGGATACGAAGAGGAAGTGACAAAGTACAAATATAATATCTAGGGGTAGGATCCTTCTGTACAGGGGTATATGAAGGGATGAACACATTATTTACTAAAACCACATATTCCTCGTTCACATACCCATCTTCAAAATCACTATCTGAGTGACAGTCAACAAGCAAATGAGTTGGATCAAGATTATTCAACCAAGAAGTGTGGTAACTAGAAACTTTCTTTCCATAATTACATTTCAGGGATAACTGACAAAGGAAAATATAGGTCTGACATTTGAAAGGGAAACCATCATAGTCTAAGTTTTGAGTCCATATTTTTTCCTCAACATTAACATCAATAGAAGTTATAAAATCCATAGAAGTTTTCTTGTCCACCAAGATGCGAGAATACGTATTATACTCATATAAGGTCATTTTTATGTCAATATCTAGTGTTTTACCCAAAGTATCCCTAATGGAGATTAAACATTTCTCACCACAAAAGTGGAGAGGTAGATATTAAAATATAATAAAAACATGTCTGATTTGAAAATTTTCAGTATCGGGATTGAAAAGTGGGAACCATGGCTTCATAAGTAGAAATTGGGATTGATAATCGCACAATCTATCAACAAACAAATCTCTATCAAAGGTATTGTTGAAGAAAACAATAAAGAAACCTCTACTTGTGGGGTAATTATCCATTTACCTTCTATTAATAGATTCTAAAAAGAAGAGAACCATTCACAGAGTGCAGGAAGACCTGGGAAAACATTGTTGAATCTACATATAAGGCCATTTTACTTGAAATGAGCCTTTGATTTCAAGACATCTGTAGAAAAAATAATTGTGGGGAATGACTAGACATGTGTCATAGTGTTTGAAGGTGGGAAAATAGAGGATTTAATCACATCAAGGAATATTTTGATTCTTTCGTAAAATGGTTTCGCACAAGATCCATTTCACCCAAACAAGCAGCCTCCAAAGAACTGTATGCGCTGCCTACATGTCAAACCTGGAATATGGAAGGGGAGACCGGTACAATTATAGTAGAGGTGTGGCCTTAAATAAGGGATCCATTTCATTCCTTACCAAGCCCCAAAATTACACTACCATTCTTCAGAAAATCCTACCTCAAAGCTCCAGAAATAGGGGAAGCCATAGTGACATCTGCATCTTTCATTTGTGTTAGAAATCGCTGGGGAGGGATTTGGTTATTTTCCCACACATAGAAAACATTTCCAAAGGAAAGATATCCTCCAAAAAAACTCTCCAATAAACCAAAACCACTCTTGGACCCTTCTGATTGGAATGAGAAGCAACAATGTTAACATGTGCATTATTGTTGAAGCAAGGCCAACAAAGACCATAACCCACTGATCTCTAGAGATCTTGCAGTTACATCCTTTGTTAAAGCTTTGTGAAGAGACGCCATCCCCACCACTAGATTTAGGGAACCCCTTTTCCATTAATATGTATGGAAAAAGGTAACATGAAAAAATTATGGAATGTAATGCACGATGGTTGTAACCTTTTTTATAGGTAATTACTCTTAAACTAATAACATGTGACAAATAAGAAATTATGAAGGTAAAACCTTGGGTATATTGATTTTTTACAAAGGAAAGTGTTAGTGTTATTTGTGTCTGGTCAGTTCGGCTAATGTCTTTAGCGTTGCATTTAGTAATTAAAAAAATTACTAGTTTTTTGGTGACATTTTGAGTGGTAAAATAATGGGTATTACAATTTCTTGATGAATAATGCAAAATGCAAGGGGCATCTAGTTAACTCCATAATTGTGGGGAATGACTAGACATGTGTCATAGTGTTTGAAGGTGGGAAAATAGAGGATTTAATCACATCAAGGAATATTTTGATTCTTTCGTAAAATGGTTTCACACAAGATCCATTTCCCCCCAAACAAGCAGCCTCCAAAGAACTGTACGTGCTACCTACATGTCAAACCTGGAATATGGAAGGGGAGACCAGTACAATTATAGTAGAGGTGTGGCCTTAAATAAGGGATCCATTTCATTCCTTACCAAGCCCCAAAATTCCACTACCATTCTTCAGAAAAACATACCTCAAAGCTCCAGAAATAGGGGAAGCCATAGTGACATCTGCATCTTTCAGTTGTGTTAGAAATCACTGGGGAGGGATCTGGTTATTTTCCCACACATAGAAAAAATCTCCAAAGGAAAGATATCCTCCAAAAAAACTCTCCAATAAACCAAAACCACTCTTGGACCCTTCTGATTGGAATGAGAAGCAACAATGTTAACATGTGCATTATTGTTGAAGCAAGGCCAACAAAGACCATAACCCACCGACCTCTAGAGATCTTGCAGTTACATCCTCTGTTAAAGCTTTGTGAAGAGACGCCATCCCCACCACTAGAGTTAGGGAACCCCTTTTCCATTAATATGTATGGAAAGAGGTAACATGAAAAAATTATCGAATGTAATGCATGATGGTTGTAACCTTTTTTATAGGAAATTACTCCTAAACTAATAACATGTGACAAATAAGAAATTATGAAGGTAAAACCTTGGGTATATTGATTTTTTACAAAGGAAAGTGTTAGTGTTATCTGTGTCTGGTGAGTTGGGCTAATGTCTTTAGCGTTGCATTTAGTAATTAAAAAAACTAATAGTTTTTTGGTGACATTTTGAGTGGTAAAATAATGGGTATTACAATTTCTTGATGAATAATGCAAAATGCAAGGGGCATCTAGTTAACTCCATAAGATGTAAGAAGCTTTGAATACATGTTCATAACAGGACTATGGATAGTCTACAACACTTGTTTTCAAGATAATTAGTGCAAACTAAAGAGATTACAAGTAAGTATGTTTACATTGTTTATGTTGTTTGAAAGTAGAATTGATTAAGATATTTTGTATTAGATGTCAAAGGGAGAGAGTGTATTAAAAAACAAGACAATAGTTTCATAAATGTGTTTACTTGCTTGGTTTCGATCAATGTTTCTGAATTTGATTTTAATCAATGATAAAAGGAGAGATAATTGGAAATTGTGGCATTGGTGTTGTCATTGATGTCAAGTGGAATTAATGTAAAAGTGAGTCTTAGAGTGTATGATGTTGTAGTAGCATGGTGTCTTGGTGCATGGTGTGTGAGCTCCAGAGGTGGTCAAATGTTCTTATGATTTCAATAATGTTCAAAGATGTGTGAAAAATGTGTATGAGTTTCTGCAATGTAAATTTAGGTTTATTTTCTATATGTCATATGGTGATACAGCAAAAACTAGGCCTAGTCCTAGACCTAGTGCAACTATTCCATGAGGAATAAATCATAGAAGGACAAGGTAAGTCTTTGTGAACATGTGAGGTGAATTGCAACATTGTATAACAAGGTGCATAAGGTATACAAGGCCATAGTTTCAAATTGTTATAATGCCCCACCTCGGGACACCGTAAACCACACCAAAATACGTCTAAAAATTTTGGATTAATTTTTTTAAGTGATTAATTACTACTAATCCTTTTCAGGTTTGGCACATTTGGGCACAAGTGTAGAGGATGTGGGGGACCACTCCAAGGGTTCACATGTTACCCTAATCCCCTCTAATTAATTACATAATTACCCAAACTCAAAACTTAATGCAGGTGGGGACCATTAAGTCCCCAAATCAAGTTTACAAAACAAACTAAGCATCCTAAATAAGATTAATATTATATGACATACTACATTATAAATAAGGGTCACTCATGGTGCCTGAACTAATGAAATGCTAATACTAAGGCCTCATACAATAAAAACAGTTAGGACTTAGCCTCATGTCGGTTGACTTCTTTAAGAATTTGCGTAGCTTCCTTGAATCCCACGTTCTCCTATGAACCTATTACCCTACACATTCATTGCATCCATTAAATGCACACCTGTCTGAATATGATGTAAATTAGGTACTCAATATGCAATCAATGAATTCTATGCTAGCATATCATCATCCTTGAAATAAAAAATGTGACAACATGTATAATTATAACAGAACTTACCATGAGTTTTCCGTAGACGATGAATAAAAAGTGACATACATCCATAAAATCCAAGACATGCAACTAAACTGAGTATCCATCATATATAAATTAAGGTCCAAATAACATCTATATCAGTTAGTATCTGTAACCTTATAATGATAAGGTTGTCAATATAGTAATCAAATGTCAAATTGATGCTATACGCCCAAATCTCCATACATGTCTAAGGAGGTCAAATATCCTAACATAATGTCCAAAATATATCGAAAATCCCTGTCAAAACATGTCTATGAGTAAAGAGAATCAACAAATAACTGAGGCTATAAAAATGTGGGAACTATATCCCCCTCTCCTAAAATTAGACTTCCTCCTAGAAATCACTGAAAGAGATAGGGATATCTGACCCTCAAGGGTGTAACATCCTCCCAGGTAGCTACTATCTCATCAATATCTGTCCCAATGCTACCCCTAACCTAGTCCAAGTCTCAACCCCGAAGGGCCAACCTCTGGTGCTCCAGTATGCGTACAGGATCCAGTCTCCACTTCCCTCCATCCTTTACCTAGTAATTCCAACCAATCCAAAACATGAGAAACATCAGGTACATATCTATAGTAGTACAAAAACATGAAATACATCATGGGCATGTGCAAGGTGTGGTGGAAAAGCTAGGCGATAGGTAACTAGTACCAATGACCTCTAAAATATCAAAAGGCCCCACAAAATGAGGTGATAACTTAGAACCCTTTCCATAGGGGATTGGGCTCTTATGTGGATGAACTGTCAAGAAGAATTTGTCACCCACTAAGAAGTAATGATCAATCCTCTTGGTGTCTGCATATGCCTTCTGGCTTTCTGCTAGCCTACTAAAGACACTGTCTAATCAGAACCACCTATGCTTCTCTAAGTCCTATAGGTAAGCTAGTCCAAGAATAATCCTGTCATCTAGTCTATCCCAACTCAGAGGAGTCCCTGTAATTGTCATCCATACAAATCCTTGGTAAGTGAGCCATACCAATGGAACTGTGATAGTTGTTGTTGTATACAAACTAAACTAAATGAAGATAATCTTTCAACTTTTTCTGCTGGTCCATCACACACATCATCAACATGTCCTCCAATACCTAATTAACCCTCTCTGTCTGTCCCAATTTGTCTCTGGATGATATGCTAAGTTGAAATTAATCTAAGTACCCAGAGCGGTCCTGAAAGGAAGTCCAGAAAACTGAAGTGTAAATGGTATCCTTGTCATTCATGATGGTCTTCAGAATCCCATGCAATCTAACAATTTCCTCCATAAATACTTTGGCGATGTCCCTATGTATTATAGGTAACCTTGGTTGGTGAGAAATGCACAACCTTGGTCAACTTATCCACAGTTGACCATAATGGCATCATGGTGATAAAAAGACATAGGGAGTCCTGACTATGAAATCCATGGAGATCACATCCCATTTCCACTCTAAAATGTCATGAGGATGTAAGAGTCCTGTGGGATGAGAATGATCTATGCCTTGACCCTTTGACAACTCAAGGAATTGTGTAAAAAAATATGCTATGTCCCATTAAATACCTAGGCCAATAATATAACTCCCTCAGATCGGTGTGCATTTTCTTCACTCCTGGATGTGCGGCATAAGGAGCTCGATGAGCCTCTATGAGAATAAAGTTACGTAGATCGGTCGGACTTACTAGGCACACAATTAGATGCGTCTATGGAACCGAAGTAAACCATCTATCTCTAAAATTCACTCTGAATATCTACCCTCTAATGAGCCTTGTGACTCCAACATCTATCTAGCTACCCTCATAAAACCTATCCTCTAGAAGATTCTCAATAATTCTGCCTCTTAATTCTGACTGCAAGTATCAAAGAGTACAAGCACATGTCATGGCATCTACTAAGTGCATCTGTAATGACATTTTCCTTTCCTTTGATGTACTGTACAGTTCAATTTCGTACTAAAATAGGAAATCCATCCAATGCCGCTGACGAGCATTGAGGTTTGGCTGTGAGAAGGTGTGCTACAAACTACAATGGTCAATTCCTCAAAATGAAACGATCTACCCAAAAAGGAAATGATGCCAATGCACAAGTGCATGGACCAACTGCTGCAAGCTCCAAACTCATGAGTAGGATAATTAAGTTCATAGTCTATTGAGCTTACACGACTCAAAGGTAATCACCCAACGCTTCTGCATAAGAAAATGGCTCTCAAACCCTCTAGTGATGCATCCGTGTAAACAACAAAATCCTTGGTTGGGTCTGGAACTGCTAAGATGGGTGCCATGGTTTAACATTTCCTTAAGCAACTTAAATGCCTGTCTCACCACTTTTCTAACCAATCAGACTTCTTCCCTTTCCTCTGAAGGGAAGTAATAGTGTGAGCAATCCTAGAGAAATCCTGAACAAACCTACGGTAGTAACCTGCTAAGCCCATAAAAATCCTCACCTTAGTGATGGACATGGGTGCTGGCCAATCCATGATATCCTGTATCTTAGAGGGATCTACTGAGATACCCTCTCTTTGATATGATGTGACCCAAATATTGAATCTCTGTCTAAAAGAAGTTGCATTTTTCTTAAGTTCCCATATAACTTCTACTCTCTCAAAACCTGTAGTACCTATCTCAAATTCTCCTCGTATTCCTCCTTAGAACGAGAATATATCAATATATCATCTAGGAAACACTAAGACAAAGTCGATCCAGAAAGGTCCTGACATACTCCATTCATGATGCTCATGAAGATAGCTAGAGAATTATTCAAACCAAATGGAACAACGGTGAACTCATAATGCACCGTAACGTGTGTGAAAAGATTGTCTTATGAATGTCTATGTCTGATATGCGCAGCTGATGATACCCTGACTTGAGATCAATTTTGGAGAACACTCTAGCTCCCCGCATCTGATCAAATAAGTCATCAATCCTAGGAAGAGGATAAGCAATTCTTTATTATGAACTTTGTTGAGCTATCTGAAGTCTACGCAAATCCTGAGAGAACCGTCCTTCTTTTTCACAAATATGACTAGCGCTTCCCCTAAGGAGATACACTAGGATGAATGAGACCCTTCTCCAACAACTCCTCTAACTGAATCTTGAGGTCATGAAGCTTTGGAATCATCATCCGATAGGGTGCCCTAGAAACTGGTGTTAGATCTTGGCACTGAATCAATAGTGAAATCCACCTCTTTGTGGGGTGGTAACCTTAGAAGCTCCTCCTAGAAACACTTCTGCATACTCCCTCAAAACTACATGATCATCTAAGGGTGAATGATATGGAGTTCTCTCTGATCGATCACTGATGGTGATAGCAAACAACTGACAAACCTTTACGCATCCTCTGCTTGAGTTTGCTTAGACAAAGATCATACACAAAGAGATAGGTCTCTACATCCCTAATATCACAACCGCACTCCTAAGATCATCCTAACACTCAATTAACCTTATTTCTACAATCTACCTTAGCTTGATGAGCCTCAAGCCAATCCATGCCCAAAACTACCTGATAAGACCCTAGAGGAATAACTCAAAGGTCAAGTCTAGTGGAGAAGACGCCCAAATCAAGTACATAACCCTCCACAAATGAGTCCATGGCAAGTTTGGGCCCTAGAGGCCAACTCAACCTACCAGCTATCTAGTTTCCTAGCCATCACTAGCCCACATTGGTCCACTACAGAAGGAGATATAAAATAATCTAAAGCACCTGAAATAACAGAGTATTGAGACAGAAAATACCCCTGATAGTACATGTCGTGTCAATAATAGTGTTCTGATGCTTGGCCTGATTGGTTGTCAACCGCTGCATATACACGATGGGCGCGTCCTACGTAACCCACCATTCTGCTTAGATCTAGGAGCTCTCTACATATCCATGGTAGCGGGTTTGTGTGGACACATGTGCACATAATGCTAAGGGGAACCACAAATAAAACATCCTCCTATACCTCTCTGAGATGGGGTCACTCCTGTACTCTGGTGAAATAATCCTGCAAGCCCAACCCTAGCAGACTGCTGCGTGTGAGCTAGCTGTACCTTCTGAAGTACCTTGTCTCCTATCCATGGCTCCACCAAAACCTCCCCTAGTGCCACTGTTATCCAAAATAAGCCCCTTGCATTATTTTTTTGGCTAACTCCTCCTCAAGTAGATCTCCTTTGCTGGCACTTAATTATGAAATTTTGGCGTGCCCCTCAGGCTACTCAAAATATTCTAGAAATGATCCCATCCAAGATAGGATTTTTCCTCACCGAGTTCCATAAAATGGTAAAAATTTTTCCTCCTAAGGTTGCAGGATTGTAAATTTCAAGTAGTATCGGCTCGGTGAAGAGTTTTTTGGGAAAAAATTCCCTTAATAGTGCCCGTCGTACCATTAGAAACATCGTACCACGATTGGCAGTGGAGGTAAAAATACAGTGGATCTGAAGTTAGACATTTTTTTCCAAAGGGCTTAGTGGGCGGTGACAGTTGGAGAAATTTTTTCCTGAAGGCCCTCGAGGGACGCGAATAGGAGGCCGCCAAACGTTCAGTCGGTAGCAGAGGTCGGGACAATGGAGGTGAAGTTGAAAATTATTTCGCAAAGGGCTCGGTGACAGGCGTAAAGGAGAAATTTTTTCCTGAAGGCCCGTGGACCCGAATCAGCCGATTTTCTAAAACGATGGTCCAGTTGGCAGTGGAGGTGGGGACAATTTTCGTCTAGGTACAAGCCGGGACAAATTTTCGCAAAGGGACGCGGTGGGACGCGCAAAAAGGCTGCAAAAAAGTTTCCTGGAAGGTCCGCGGATCAGCAGATGCGGGAGGCCGCCATCTGTGGACTAGTCCAAGACAGCGGTAGGTCAGTGGGCACGAAGAGAATTGGCTGATTTTTTGCCAATAGCTGGTCAATGGTGTTAAGAAGAAAAATCCAAGGCACATGCCCGCGTGCCAACTTCAAATGGCCATGACACGTGTCAGTCGGAGACAACAGAGCTTGGGGAAAAGTTGAGAAATTTTCCCAATGGAAAATCAAAGGGGAGAAAGGCAAGTTTGGGCCTGTGATCCCATCGACCAATGAGGAGGTAGCCACATGGTAACTAAGAAAAACATGTGGGGCGTAAGTCAGTTTTGGGGAATGCTCATTCCCAAATTCAAAAAAGGGAAAATTTTAGAAGTTTCGGCCCGCCAGATCCATTTTTGCCCTATTTTTGCCCACAATCTTCAGAAGGCGCATAAATTTTTGTATTTCTCAGAGCAAATATTTTTACATTCTTGGTGTCATTGGAAAGATGGCTCCGATCCCTACGCATACATGATGGAGGGTTAAATTCCAGTATTTTAATGGAGATAATGATCAGATAAAAATAGGATAAAACGTGGCTCTGGCATACAAGAACAGTGTTTTGTTTTGGTGACTCCAACCACCAAAATTAATGAAGTCATGGGCCTCATGTCTTTGCTCTGTAAAGCAATGTACTATGAGACAGTATGGGGAGCCTTTTGCAGGTAATACCCAATCATTTTACAGGCCATTTAGATGCAACGTTATCAAGTTGGTTGAAGTTACAAAATTCAGAATTTTCCCACTTTTTTCTTTCATCTCATTTCTTGGCTCGATGGTTTCTATAAATGCCAATTTTGGTCTCATTTTGTAGGGGTTGGTATGTTCTTTCTTCTAGCAAAGCTCTGCCAAAATATCCTTTGTGACACCAGTGTGATTTGAAGGCCCTTGTTTCAAACCTTGCATGGTGATCCAGGCCCTTACCTTGTAACCGATTGAACTGTGCCTATCAGGAAGCAATAAAATACAAGTTTGTGGATGTATCTTCCCCTGCTGTGTTTTCTTGCATTCTTCTTGCCCCTTTAACCTTGATTACAAGAATATTGTGTCTATTATTATGTCATTTCAGGGATCCATTATCATTGTGTATGTTTGAAATATTGTTGTAAAATGCATTTTGCTAGATTATAGAGCACTGTCATCACCCCTTCTAGTGTGCGCTTTGCTTCTGTATCTCACGCATTTGAAGACTACTCTCACACCCTCCTTTTCTGGTGTATCACCACTGTAGTGTAGGATTTCATTTTATGCATTCTCTCTCCCTGGTCCCTTGTAAATTTAGATTAGAATAGTTAGTTTCCCCTGCATTAGAGTAGATTGTGGCAGGTAGTTTAGGAGCAAGAACCAGCTTTCTCTGGAGGTCTATCTCAAGTAGCAAGTCCCACAACTTGGAGATAGTACCCATGTTATCCAATCACACCGTGAGTTCAAGTATATGAACTTGTATAAACATAGGGGTGCTATGATTTGGTGATAACAATACCATGTCTCCTATCTCTGGCTCTACCAAAACCTCCTCTACTACCACCTCTCTGTAAGCTCTGATTCTATCTATCCCTCTGCTTGTGGTGGCCCTGATGTTGTGTCTAGTGCTGTGGATGTGGTGGAGCCCTTATAGCTATTGGTGGAGGCCAGAATCCTCCTCTAGGATCTGGTGTTGTCCCTCGTGACCTCTGACTCTAAAATTCCTGTATCATATCCTAAAACTTTCTCTTGTTCCTATCTCAGTGCTCCTATTCCCTGGTTCTATTCTCCTATCTAAGTAGGCCCTCTCAACTACCTTCTCAAGTGGGGGAGGAGATAACATCCTAACTGCTTCTGGTATGCTTGCATTTAGGCCCCGAATAAATTTGTTTACTTATAATTTTTCATCTTGTAGATAGTCCATATATTGTAGAAGATCTAGGAACCTACTCTCATACTATGCCACTATGTCAGAGCCCTGTTGTAAGTCATGAAACTTGTCAATCCTCTTCTGCATGAAATTCTCTGACATGTAACACACCCTAAAATGCTCATCAAATAAACTCCCAGGTCATTGTCTCTCGAGTCAAATGGAGCTTCTACTCCTCATTCCTCCACCAAACGCCTACTATGTCTTAGAGGAGGTGGATGGTGAAACTAGCTTTGACATTGCTCTCATAAGGGTGCAAGCCAAAGCACCTATCTAGGCTAAGGAGGCATGAGTCAACACCTAAGCCATCCGTAGAGCTGGTGTAAGTAGGATGCTGTAAGTGAAGAAGATCCATAATCACACTACCTGTGTCACAATCATGGCGCTACGGTCTAATAGGCGAAAGGGGTCGTCTATCCCCAAATGGTCCCTTAAAGCTGTGTAAGAAGCTACGATAGTATGAGGCCACCCTCTCATGGTGAACGGAAGGGCTACTTGTCCTCTCCCACCTATAGGTATCATTCTCTGGTGGCTCTGAGTGTGTGTCCTCACCTATCGATTCCTCATCTCTTGATTGGATGTCCTCCTCTCTCACCTCATGCAGTGGTGGAAGGTGTTGTTTCATAACACCGATCAACTGTTGAAGAGCCTCAAAGATCTGAGGCCCTAATTTGGGTGCCCGCAGTTCAGGCGTAGGTGATCTACGTCCCAAACCCCTAACTGATCTTCACCTCAAGGGTCCCATCTTGTTCACAAGGTAAGAAAAAAGAAATTATTAAATTATAATTATTACGTAAATGTTTTAATTATTTTACTTTTAATGTTACTAAAGTATTAATTAAATATTTAAATGTTTTACCGAGACAATCCGTGTGTGTGAACTTTGCTCTGATACTAAATGTAATGCCCTAACTTGGGACACCGTAAACCACACCAAAATATGTCTAGAAAATTTGGGTTACTTTTTTTTAAGTGATTAATTAACACCAATCCTTTTCTTAACCGTTTCCCGTTACTAATTAATTTATAAAAAATTAATTTACCCAAAATACATAATCTCTAGTCCCATACCAAATTAAAATATCAGTTTCCATACAGTTTACTAGAGTCAACACTTGTAAATATACACCCCTTTAAAAATAAACAAGTTATTCCCCCCCCCCCCCCCTTTTTATTTAATTACCACACACACCTCTTTCAATTTATTCTCCCATTCCCATAAAATGACTTTGAGTTAAAAGTGTGTAGGGTCGCATATGGACCCTAGGATCAGTTTAATCTTCGCCATAGATTTCAATCTTAACCTAAATTTTCCTTAAACATCCTTATATTCTTTTTCTTTTCTTTTCTATTCCTCTTCTCTTTTTGTTTTATTTTTTCATTTGAATGTGCAGGTTGTGGTGGAGCTAAGAGAGAGAAGGATTCATGGGATTTCTCTTTTGATGAGAAGAATCTTAATATTATTTGATGATTATTTCTTTTGTATACCTACCCAACTGAGATCTCCTCAGATTGGGCATTTATTTCATACTCACATGGTTATTCTATTTATTTATTTTATCAGCGAGGCATATCTTCCTGATTATATATATATATATATATATATATATATTCTCTTAACAAATGTATTGATAAGATCGAAATAAACTAAATACAGTGATACCTAAAATGGCAACTTCATGGATTTATAGCGTCGTGGCTTAAGAGTATGTGGGCGGTTGTTTTAGAGAAGGTAAGGGCTTCGCTGGAGGGGAGGGAAGTGGTTTGAAGTGGTGAGTTGTTGCACAACAGTGTGAGAGGTGTGGAAAGTGTGGAGGAAAGACGGTAGGGTGTGGGATGGTGGGAGGGTGAGTGTAAGTGTTGCGTAGTTTAGGGGAGTGCTCGGCCCTCCCCACACTCTATTTGCTTTGTTTTGTTTAAAACTTTTGATAAACCCCCAGCGCAATTCATTTTCCATTTTTTTATTATAAACTTTATAAATATATCTTATATGTATATACATATATAAATAAATAAACAATATGATATATATGTGTAATACAATAAATTTTATATTACAATATTTAAAGTAAATATATATATATATATATATATATATATATTATATATATATATATATACTAATACCTCCTAGTATAGTATATAATCATATTAATACATAAAATAATGTGAAATTTTGCAGGAATATAACATAGTTACATTACATTATATATATATATATATATATATATATATATATATATATATATATATATATATATTACATACAATCTTTAAACTATTTCAAGTATAAATTTAAGACATTATGTTTAGGTATTGTTGTGACATATGAAATTCAACATTCTTTTCCAACACACCTATATTTAGATGATTTACTAGTTAATGTGATAAGAAGATTGTAGCAAGTTATTTCAAATGATAAAAGAGACTTGGAATTAATTTCATAACTTAGTGAAGGAGAGGGTATGTTTCCGTTTGATTTAACTATTATATGCATTTTATTTTGGCAATAAGGAAAGAGAGAAAACTAGTTGTATTCTATTCACTAAATTTCAAAAAAAAAAATTAAGAAGAGATGCTTTTCAAGAATGGTATTTTATTTTACATATAATCATGTTACAAGATTTGACCAGAAGGAGATCAACAACAAGAATAACAACATCTCTAATAAATCAACTTTCCTTCAAAAAGTAGTTACAATAAGTTCATATTAAAGGAAACATCTATTACAAGATTTCATTCCAAAGAGTTCAAGCTCAATATGCAATATATTTCCAAGATACATGAACTACTTAAGAAAACATGTTACAAGCTTCTTTGCAAGATCGAAGGGAGATTACTCAAGAAAAAATGACTCAAGTTTTTACAAATAATACCGAATACAAAAAGATGATTTTGCAAGACAATGAGAGTTCCCACAAAGCCATATCCATAAATTTGTAATTGTTAGGATATGTTGCATAGTTCATATTTTAGGAGTGTTTGTTCTATTTTATACCTTTATTAGCTCTTCCTTAGTGTATTCCATTATTCTCTCACCTTCATCCAAATCTTCCTCCTTCAGTTTAGGGGAATATAGTTGATTATTTCTCCTATATAATGTACATGATTTTTCATAATAAAATCAAGGTGTTGAGAGAATTTCACTCCACATTATTCTCTCTCCTTTATTTTTTCCTCACATTTTGGTATCAGAGCATGTATGATCTCTGACCTGTGTGTCCTTGAACGGAGCAAATATATTTGCCTTGAAGTTGAAGCATCTGAGTGAGGAAGAAGGATAATATCAGAGATCTGGTATATATTCTTCTTCTATTTATTGTTCTCAAAGAAACCCACGTGGAAGTCTGCGTGGAGAATTTTTGAGACCTTTTCTTTGTCTCTTGTGTTTGTGACAAAAATACACATGGGTAGATTGTTGCTGCGTGACCTGGAGGTAAAGATAGCTCCTGTAATTTCAAAACATGGCTTATATTTCCATTTGTTGTGTGGAAATACTCATTAAATCTTCTCTTTAGCTGTAATTCCTGCATGAATCTATGTGAAAATACAAGAAGAAAATAAAAATAAGGCAAGTTGTGCGTGAAGAAAGACTTGCAGCAAGAGACAAAGAAGGAGATTTTTTTTATGCTAGAAGTGAAATAAGGATATTTGCGTAGAAGTCTTCTACAACCGGCTGTGTGGAGAAGCTACGTAGATGTCTGAAACTACAGTCTACGTGGGAGATTATGCTATCTCATTTGCTATAGAAAATTCACATCCATATGTCTAACGGTTGGGTGAAAAAAAAAAGAATACTAACAAAGCATCTGCAATTTCAATGTAGAATAAACCTGTGTATGAGGAATAGAAGAAATTCGAGGGGTCTAAAGCATAAAGTTTGAGTTGGTGTGTGGAAATTGCGTGGAAGTGTTTTGCAATTTGTTTTTAATTTATTCTACTATGTGGTGGCATTTTTTTTCTTGCTGGTAGCTCATATGAAGGTTTGAAAGATTCACTCTATTCCTGGATGTTGAAAGCTATTGGTGTGTGGAGGAGGACTGCATGAAGAGATACTCCACCAAGATAATGAAGGACAAGAAGAAGAAATCATACAACATTACGCTGAATGTCGAGTGTAGACAACTCAATTGAGAGATTCAATAACATGGTCACCACTGCCGAAAGTCAAAACATCAACTCGTAAGCAAGAGAACACCGTGAAGAAGATCCTAAGGGCTCCAGGTTCTACTTTTCATTGCTCAACGAGCTTCAGAATACAAGAAATCTAGCCTTCGACAATCTAGTTTGAGAAGGACTTCTTGAATACTTACTTTTAGACGTCAGCTGCCAAGCAAAGCGAGTATGAGAAGAATTAGAAGCTGGATATGACATTGACTGTGACGATGAAGAAGAATTCCCTACAAAGCATCGCCATCTCACATCACACAAATATCGTGAGTATCTACAAGCTATTAATTCTCATTAGTGATTCAAAATTGTAATAACTCTTGAAATAAATAAATAAATATTTTTTATTACGATGTCTGCTCCAAAGTTACTTCTTTCCGATGCTCAGTTGCTCAAAGTGTCTAATTTTGTAGCCTGGAAGGTAAAAATGTAGACAATGCTTCAGTTTGAAGGATTATGGGGCATTGTTACAGGGTTTTTGCCTGCTCCCACAGCCCCTGATGAATTAGTAAAGTATGAAATGGCTAGTGTGAAATAATTGATGTTGATAATGTTTAGTATTAGTGACAATGTGCAACCACATGTTTAGAATGTGGAGAAACCCAAGGAGGCTTGGGATAAGTTGGCAACCATTTATGATGCCAAAAATTAGATGAAGATTCTTCATCTTTAGTCAAAGCTGCACACCCTCTCTATGGGGTCACATGAGAAAGTGGAGGAGTTCTTATGTGGCATGGCTGAGCTGAGATCAAAGTTATTAGCACTCGGTGAAATGGTGGATGATAAAATTCTCGTCACAATCACCTTTAGAGCACTCCCTTCTCAATTTCGAGTGTTTGTTACTACACTGAATGTGTTTAAACAAACAGTGACATTCAAAGAGCTTGTGAATTTGCTATAGCAGGAAGAGGCCATCACTTCATCCCATGAGGAGTCCTAGGATAAATCCCTATTATCAAAACTATACCGTGGCCATAAGAATAAGAAGGGTCCCCCAGATAAGCCAAATCAAGTGAAACTAAAACCACATCAGAAAGATCAAAAGTCAAAGAGATGGTGTCACATTTGTAGAACCAATACTCACGACACTGATCACTGCTAGCATAATAGCTTGAAACAAGGGTCTTCAAGTCATACAAGCACATCTAAGAATGAAGATTTTAAAGATCAATGATTTAGATCCCATGCTACAAAAGGTATTAGAGCAGAAGATTTTGGTATATCAAGATCAATGATCACCTTTTGCAGCATGGGTTCACTCGTAGCCCCTCATATTCGAATTTGTATATAAAGAAAGTAGGCAAACAAATTGTCATTCTTGTTGTATCTGTAGATGAACTTGTGATCACTGACAGTTCAAAAGATTAGGTTGATAATGTAAAGAATGATCTTAAAAGAACCTTCAACATGATAGATTTGGGGCTACTACATTACTGTCTTGGCTTGGAGATATGGAAAAAGGAGCATCACATTTTTGTCTCCTAGAAAAAGTATGCCAAAACACTCCTGGAAAAGTATAGAATGTCTGACTATAAACCTATATCCACTCCCATGGAAAAAGGCTTGAAACTTTCAATATTCTAGGACTCACCTCAAGTAGATGCTACTCTCTATAGGCAATTTTTTGGAGGGCTCATCTATTTGACATATACCAGACTAGATCTCTGCTATGCTGTCAGCTATCTTTCCAGGTTCATGCAGGAGCTAAAGAAATGTCACTGGAATGAAAAAAATCATGTTTTGAGATATGTCTGAGGAATAACTAATTATGGTCTAGAATATAAGAAGAATGAACAATTCTTCTAATAAGGATACATCGACTCGAACCTCGCCAGATCTGTTGATGAAAGGAAGTCAACTACAGGATACATATTTCATCTCGGATCTAGACCTATCTCGTGGATAAGCAAGAAGCAGAATGTTGTTTATATTTCATCCACAGAGGAATAATATTGCACCGCATGAGGAGCTATGTGTGAAGTGATATGGTTACGTCACATTTTGGATGACCTGGGAATTCCTGAAAAAAAATCACCTTTTCTCTATTGCGACAATCAAAGTGTGTTGAAGCTTGTGCAAAATCTAGTCTTTCATGAACGAACAAATAATATTGAAATTTACTACCATTTCATTCGAGAGCACATCTTGAACCATCAAATTCAGCTCTAGTACTGTCATACAGAAGCACGAGTTGTCGACATTCTCACTAAATCTCTTGGAAAAGTGAAATTTGAACTTTTTAGGGGTCACATTTGCAAGAATAATGTAATAAGGGGGGGAATGTTAGGATACGTTACATAGTTTATATTTTAGGAGTGTTTGTTCTATTTTATCCCTTTATTATCTCTTCCTTGGTGTATTTGATTATTCTCTCACCTTCATCCAAATCTTCCTCCTTCAGTTTATGGGAATATAGTTGATTATTTCTCCTATATAATGTACATGCTTCTTCATAATAAAATCAAGGTGTTGAGAGCATTTCACTCCACATTATTTTCTCTCCTATGTTTCTACCTCACAGTAATGAGTGGTAACAATGAAGAACAATGATGACAAGTAACTCCAACTATCTTCCACTTGAGCTCCAACTTCAAAAGATTTTAAAGAACCAACACAAGGAGAAAAGTCTTGTTTAACTACCCATCCTTTAGGCATCATTACATTCCTTTCCAAGGTTAGAAGACATGCTAGCATCCCCCAAGCCCACGGGAGAGAGGAATAGCTTCCAAAAACTTTGCACAAGATTAAGGTAGAAAATCCAACATTATTTTCACATACAAGATAAGACAAATACTAAGAAAAACACCAAATTTTTCAAAGAAGGAAAGGAGAAGAAACCGTATTCTACCTCCAAAATGGGGAAGAGAAGAAGAGATCTCTAAGTGCCAAAAGTGTAGTCCAACATTGGATGGATAGAAAAAATAATCTTCACAACCTCTTTATTCCTCCAAATTCATCAAACCCTCCTTATTGCTCCATCCATTCACATAAATCTTTCTTGGGAGGATTTTCAAACCCATTGGATTTCCTCAACAAGAATGGGGAAGGGGGTTCAAACCATATGAACCACCTTCCCCACCTCAAACCATATGAGGGGAGTAAAAAAAGAACCTACATGGCTTGTCCATCAAGCCATGGGGTGTGAGAGGGAAAATCCCTCTCTCTTTCCCTATAAACTCCAAAATCCATCATGCCATATGATGGATGGAGAAAAAATAAAACAGCACAAAGCATACTCAACAACTAGCAACACACAAGAAACAAAACAAGACTAAGATCTAACATAATATAAAACATAAAATGAGCTGAAGGAGCCTACCTCCAAAATCTCTCCAACACTCTATCTTTTCCACTTCCTTATCCAAACAAGCTCTAGCTCCAAAAATCCACAACCCACCAAGCCAAAAGCTTCACCAAAAAAAAGTTCTCTTCATCCCTGGTGAGGGAGAATTTGAAGAGAAGACAAAAAAATTCCTCTCAAATGATGGTAATTTAATATCTGCAATCCTAAAAAATCACAAAGCAAATTCTTACAAAAAAATACAAAGTTAAATCATATCATTTCTTCATAATAAATTAATTTAGTTCCTCCAACTACTCAAAATCCATAAATCAATTCATCAATGGTACAAATCCTCAATTTTTCATTTGTTTCTTAAATAAATTGAGAAATTATGACAACACTGATTTGAACTATCAATGCCTAAATATTGGTGGAAAAAAAATTCATCGAATCATTTAGATTTTTTCCAACTAATTACAATGTCCAAGCCATTGTAGCCATCAATCTAATTTCCTTATCAAAGGTTAAAAATACTTCATATTTAATTTGTTTCTAATGCACACGATTATTCTTCAATTTTAGTTTCAGTTAAATTTACTATCACTTCCAGCATGTAAATCAACCTATAATTGACGAGACAGTTAACCATATGAATTAATATATATTATTAATTGAAAGGGTCAACTACTTAATGAGACTTATTGATTCCTTGTTAATACCTATGAAGAAGGGATATATATATATATTATATATATATATATAATTTATATATATATGTAATATATAAGCTTGAGGACAATTAGAATTATTAACTCTAGAGTAAGTATAAGGCTAATAAATTGGTAAAATTCTACTGTATTATAAGGAAGATATTATATCAATTTATTTCCCCACAATTGATATTTACTATAGATAAATTATTATTATTATATTTAAAAAGTAAAACATCTATTATATTTCTCAAACCTAAAAATGAAATCATCATAGATTTTCCAGAAATAATTATCAATATAAAAATATTGTAAAATAAAAAAAATTAGTTGTATAATAAAATATACTTCAAAATAATAAAAGAAATTTCTAAAAAAATATTTAAATTAAAGTTAAACATCCACAATATTTAGTGTTGTATTTTAAACTTATAATAAGTTGTAATGATTTTTAATATATGTTAAAATATAAATATTTGGAATACTCACATTTTATTGTAATTTAATTTTATTATCTTTTAAGTCTTTTTTAAATATGTAAAAAATTATAAATGTTGGGTAAAATAGAAATTTTAAAGTATATAATATGGAATTTTAACACTAGTATGGAATCTTGTCAAAATTTTATGTATGTCTGTGGTGGATAATTCTATTAGTAATATTAAATGTTGACTTTATTTTAGGATGGTGAGCACATGTGGATTTTCTAAAAATTATTGTCACTAAAATAAAATTTTGGAGCTTCCACAATATGTATGAATTTAAAAATAAAAATATCATACAACATCCACAAATATTCTACAATTTTCCTAGATTGTAGAAAAATTGTGGAATATTTGTTGTAAAAAATAATTATTTGTTGTAGTGATTGAGTTTAATCTATAACAATAGATTCCTTACATATTTGCTATTTTGGATTTTGTGGCAGTGATCATATGTCAGGTAACTTAGATTTATTTTCAAGTTTAGACAAGTCTATGAAGTTTTATGTTACGCTTGGGAATAATAATACAATTTTTCTAAAAGGAAAAGGAACAATTAGAATTATAACTAAAATGGGGAAGAAAAACATTATGAATGATGTTTATTATATTTTAGGTTTGAAGCATAATCTTATGAGTATTGGTCAATTGGTATAGAAAGGATACAAAGTATATATTAAAGATAAAGAATACCTAATACTTGATAAATCCCCTAGTACTCGGTTGATTGCAAGAGTGTAAATGATTAGCGAAATAAATTTTCCCTTAAGAATACAAAAAGGAAAAATGATAAAATCAAATAAATTTACAGCTAAGTTTGTAGCTCATTTTGCTTCCCAGTGCTACTGTAATGTAAATGAGTTGACGCTCAGTCCTGTGCTAATGTAAATAATTGACTTTCTCATTCTTACGCTAATGCAAATGATCCTTGCACTCAGTCCTACTCTAATTCAAATGATTCTTGTGCTAATACAAAAAATTCATGTGGTAATATAGTTAGGTCATGCACTAACATAATTCATTCCTACACTAATACACTGAAGTCATGTGCTAATACAACTAAATCTAAATCTCAAGAAACCTGATTTGTTGTTCAATCAATTATTAAAGATGAATCATGGCTTTGGCATCTCATGTTTTGTCATTTAAATTATGGAGGTTTGAATTTTTTTCATAGAAAAAATATGGTAAAAGGTAAACCATTAATTCAAACACTAGAAAGATTTTGTGAAGGGTGTATTTTTGGAAAGTGGCACATATATTCTTTTCTAGTTGAAAAAACATCTAGAGAAAATGAAACACTTAAAAATTTTCACTCATATTTATGTGCACGTATGCAAAGAAATTTTATTGAAGGTTGTTCATATTTTATGATGTTCATTGATGACTATAAAAGGAAGACATAGGTGTATTTTTTCACACACAAATCAGATGATTTCAATATATTTTATTAATTCAAGGTCTTATTGGAGAAACAAATTGGATACAACAAAAACATATTCTAAGGATGGAAAAAGCAGCTAAGTATGTTTTGAATGCACTTCTAATTGTTTGCATATATCATGGTATCCACAAGCAATTTAATACCAGGTATACATGACGATAGAATTGTGTGGCAGAGAGAAAGAATAAAACCATAATGGATATGGCTATAAGTATGATGAAGGCCAAACATATTGTAGATGAGTATTGGGAAGAAGCAATAGCAACTATTATTTACACTTCAAATAATTGTCCAAAAAATATTATTCAAAACATGGTTCCTCAACAGGCTTCAACTTGTACGAAACAAAATGTTTCTCATTTTAGATTTTTTAGTTATGTGCCATATAGACATGTGTTTGAGTAGCTAAGGAATAAGTTAGATAAAAAAGGAACAAAGTGTATATTGTTTGGGTATTCATAGAATAATAAATCATACAAGTTGTTTAATCAAGTCACTAGAAAGGTTGTGATCATCAAAGATGTTCAGTTTCTTAAAAATAAGGCGTGTGCTGGAAGTATAGAGAGAAAATTTATCATCACGAAAACTATTCTTCATGATGATATGGTGGATGAAACTATAGAACAATGAGGTATTTTATCTTTGTCTAATCTTAGACTTGGATCTCAAGTTGTAGCACATGTGACACCTCCATATAAAATTAGGAGGTCTCCAGTATTTTAGTCATATTTAGCCATGTAAGAGACACCACAAAGAACACCAAAAGTAACTCCTTCAGTATAAAGTAGTCCATCATCCAATATCCCTTTATAATGAAATATAAGGAGTCTAAGTGAGATTTATAATTTTGATACAAAATAACACTTTTTGAGTTTTTTTCATTATTTTCTCTAGTTATAGATCTAGCTTACATTGAAGAGGATATTAAAAATGAATTTTGGGCTAAATCTATGGATTATGAGATAGACAACATAAAGAAAAATCATATATTCGAGTTTGTAGATCTTCTAAAAGGACAAGACATGATAAGAGTGAAGTGGGTCCACAAGACTAAGTATGGTTCTGATGGAAAAGTAAATAAATATAAAACAAGGTTGGCTATACGTGGTTTTTATAGAGGAATATGGAGTCAATTTCAATAAAATTTTTACACTGGTAGCACATTTCTACATGGTAAGAAAATTTTTAGTAATTACATCTTCAAAAAAAAAGTCCTATATATCAAATGGATGTAAAATAATAATTCTTGAATGGATTTCTTGAAGAGGAATTTTTTTTTAATGATCCCGAAAGTTATTAAAAGTAATGTCATGAAGGAAAGGTACATCTGGATTGAGAAAAGTGTTGTATGGACTTAAGGGAAATGTCTAGATCATAGTACAACATAATTAATTCTTATTTGATTCAGAATTGTTTCAGTAGGAGCAGTAGTGAGCATATCTTATACATCAAGATAAATGAACAAGGTAAATTTCTGATTGTTTTTGTATACGTAGGTAAGCGCATGGAAATGGGGTACCAAAAAGGGGTCCAAAATGTACACATTTTTCATGAAATCAGAAAAACCTAAACCTTCATCTAATAATTTTGCATGAATATGCTTAAAATTCGACAAAGTGATGAGAATAAGTACCGTAGATCTTGGAATCTAGTTTCTAAACTGATTTTTTTAAAATGGTGGACATTAAGAGGGCCAAATGTGGTGTACACATAAATTATGTCTATTTTTGTGTTAAAAATATAGGAACCTAATGTGTGTCCCACCCTGCGCCCCATTTTTAAATTATATAAAATATTTTTCAAACCCCCTTTAGTACAAAGTTACCTAATACCATGTACAATGTTCCTGTACGATAGAAAAGTGACAGGTGAGAATGAGAATCGACAAGTAGCCTTTCTTTTTACCTAACCTCCCGAGGTCGTGCCGAGACAGCTGTTGAAAATGAAATATATGTGAATGCAGACAAACTAGTTGGAAAATCTTATATCCTCAACACGCAATAACGGGATCTGTGAGTCCAAGGCTAAGAAATCTCTTCTAACCTGAATTAGAATTAGTGTAATGGATCATTCAGATATAATAGCTGCTCGGAGTCTCCAATCAATGTCAAGATCTGTCAAGATCCTATCTACTGGTTGTTGGATGTGTGGAAAGTGACCTGTAGGTGCTTTATGTATATTTCTAGACAAGGTCATGAAAGTGGTGGCGAGAGGTGTAATCGATTTGTAGGAAACTATGGGTGGTTTTCTGGTCTAACCTAGAAAATATTAGCTTGATTGGCTTCTATATTCAACACAGAAAATTGTGTTATAATATTTGGCGGAAGTGGTGAGGATCTAAATACCAGTGTACGTAAACTGGTGCCATTGTTTAACTGATTAGTAGGCCCGTTGGGTTATGGGACCTAGGTAACATAACCATGAGTTTGTGGCTGTTGTGGACCTTTTATTGTCATGTGAAGAATCAATATCTTCTTCCAATTATCTAATAGTCATAAGATTTTTCATCTTCTATGTTTAATACTAGAAGTTGTGTGATCTTCTTAGAATACCATACGGGTGTTCTCGAAACTTGTTTAAGTAAGCCTGTGTCTATGTTAATGATATGGTCTCATGCATTTGGATGTGGAACTAATGAATCACAACTAATTGTTATTCTCTCTTTTAGGTTCTTATATGGTCATGTTGATATCCTATCAAGGCAATCTATAGTTGGGTTGATTTGACCAGAATTCATATGTGTTTTCATCTTCAATGTTTAATTCTGTCAATCGATGACTAACTGCTTGTGGGTTTGTTGTTTTTCATAAGATGTGAATTCTAAGACCTTGATTTATATCTACTAATGTTGTGAAGATATTTAGCTAAGGTATTACCGGTTCGAATATGTAATCCCTGGGCTTTCTAGGGTCCCGTAATTGTCATGCAAGAGATAACCAAACTTAACTAAATGAATTAAACTAATTATGAAATTAAATCTATGCTATGCTTATTTTTTTTTGCATTTTCAAATATGTGAATTTGAATGAAATTAAAAATCAACTATTCTAATAAATTCGGATAATAAGACATTAATCTAATAATGGGATTAAAACAAGAAAGGAAGCTCGATGTAGCTATTGGCCTATGCATTTGTGAAATGATCATGAATATAAATGACTAACTAATTTAATTAAAAGACCTTCAATCTTACCTTATAAGTGAGGAATAAATCATAGCTTCTCAAAAAGATATTATTACCCACAACTTCCCTGGTAATGTTGAAAGCAAGATTAACTAAACTAAAATGATTTTCTATTCTATTTGATATATTATAACTAAAACTTTGACAATTCAAAACCTGATGTTTACAGAACAACGGAAAATCTAGTTGTATTGTAGCTTGTCCACTCAATGTGATCTCTTTGTTCCTACATGTTCTCGTGAATCTAAAAAAGTGGGAATGTGAGAGCAAAAGCAGGAGAAGATGTTTGAACAGTGGCATATTGGACGTAATCCGAATACAATGAAAATAGGAGAGGGATAACGCAAGAGAATAGACCTTGGCTATGTGATTCCTAGTCGGATCACTATAGGGATACAACACAAACACACTGAATTCTCTAGGACCTATACTTCCTGTGACGAAACAACAACCCATAACTCTAAGAAGAATCAAGATTAAAATGAACTTAATCTAGAACTAAAACTATTTTATGCTAAACCAGTTATTTGGAGAACAACAATGGAACAAGATGAAACTAGAGAGATCCAATGATTTCTAAACTGATAGGAACAATAAGAAGATTGTTCCAAGCCATGATCTTAGATGATAATAGCACACCACATTAGATTTGCAAAACAAAAGAGATAAATACCATATATGGAAATTCATCATAATCCATAATGCTCAATACATTACAATAGAATGACTTGAATTATTCAATAAGAAAGATGTACATATAGGAGGAGGGAAGTGCAACTACTACCTAAATCAGTGGTTAAGAACTCCCACTAAATGATACTGGTAGTCAAGTTAACTCCAAAAGACTAGTAAGCTAACTCAACATAACTGAGAAGCTAACTCAACACAACTAGTAAGTTAACTCCACACAACTAGCACACCTAAAAAATATAACCCAATAAGTGTAGGGCTAACACAAGTGTAATAATTATCCTAATAAATAAATAAAAGGATAAATAATAACCTACACTATTACACTCCCATAAGCATAGATTAGGTGGGTGAAAAAGAAGGTGGGTCCTGGCTACAAGGCCTGATGAGCTACCAACATACAACAACTAGAAAAAATGGACACCACAAGGTACCCAAAACTAGTAATAACAAAGTAGAGAGAAAAATATTGCTAGAATATATCCTCAGAAGCTTGACTCCAAAAACTCATACAATGCTGAAGAAATGTGGTGCGGCACTATGGTCTAAATCCACTACTCAATCATATAACTCAAAAACAACTAACACTGGGCTTCACCAGAATAGCTCCATGTAAGGATACTATCAATTGAGTGATGTTGAAAGTGAAAAAAGAAACACCAAACATAACTTTGATCAACTACTACAAATAGGTGTGCCACGATCCAAGAACAACCAAGGCAACAAGGCAGACATGAGATCCACATAAATAGGAGTTCCACAATCCAAGAAAAGCCAAGGTAACAAGGCAAGGGCATGAAACCCAAAGAAGCAGTATCAAAACCACACCCTCCCCATACTACATAGTGGGTAGAGTGACACCACATATCTATATGAGTTTTCAAAATCAACTAATCGAACACTGACAAACTAACACTGGACTCCACAAGAATATCTCTCCCACAAGAGAGAATATGGATGTCTACATCATCTATAGCTCTGATACCATAAAAGGAACAATAAGAAGATTGTTACAAGCCACGATCTTAGATGATAATAGCACACCACATTAGATTTGCAAAACAAAAGAGCTAAAATACCATATATGGAAATTCATCATAAATTTAACTCCAAAAGACTAGTAAGCTAACTCAACATAACTGAGAAGCTAACTCAACACAACTAGTAAGCTAACCCAACAAGTGCAGGGCTAACACAATTGTAATAATTATCTTGATAAATGAATAAAAGGATAAATAATAACCTACACTAACATAAACTAGAACTATGGAGGCTTGAACAGAGAGGATAAAAAATTTACAAAATCTAAACCTGTTGAGACTTATTGAAGAACTTTCAAACACACTGAAGAATAAATAATAGAGGGAGAGGGGCCATTTACTTGTAAAAAATCTTGGTATTTATAGCACTTTGATTTACAAGAAGGTAAGATCGAATTGAACTCTTCTATTATTAAAAAAAGGAATTACTATTTATTAGGTGGCTAAAACTTTAATGTAAGCAAGAGTGGTTGAGAATTACAAGCACAACTTGATTTTTTGCATTGATGAATGCATTAGAAATTTCTGGAAAATGCACACAGGACTGCTACCTAGCATAGGGTGGCAGTTACTAGACCACCACCCTGTCATGGGTGGTGGTCATGGGACCGATACCCAGGCAGGGTGGCGGTCCTGTAACTAAAGACCAAAATGGAAGGAAAAGAAAGGAAAGGGGTTAGAACAAAGCATGTGAATGATGGATAAGGCATTTTAGGATGCAAATGTATACTCAGTGTGCTTTCTAGATTCTAAACACCTTACAAAGAGATCTGAATCATCATTGGGGTTTCTATAACCTCTTTATGGTAGTACAGTACATACAATTTTGGGTACGTACATATTGACCCCTCCGAGAAGTGTTTTAGCCATGAAGGTGCATAAAACAGTGGGTTTGAGTATGGTGGTTCAGAAATGGGAAGTTAGTAGCTATACCTGACACACATGTGTGTCATAATGTCACCATCCAGATTCCAATTATCTTAAAATGAAAATAGGACTCAAGTGTAGATACATAAAAGAAATTGAAAATTAAACACTAAATTAAAATGAAATGTGGAATTACAATTTGTGCGGGGATAAGAACTTACCTTCATTGGCACTCCAACTCTGTGAAAGAATATTCAAAACAAGGTTAGAATGTTATATATATAAAATGATCTCATTTTCCTATTCATTTGTGTGTATCAATTTTGTAATTTTTGAGCTCTCGGGCCCACGGTAACCGTTTTTTATGAGAGTGTAGTCAAAATGTTTGTTGCGAGATCATGATCTTGCCTCTAAGAGTAAAATATTAACCCACAAAGTCTCAGGTTAGTTTTTATCAGTTTATTATTTTGAAACATAAAATATAAAAATGTTGAAATCTTTCTCTTGGAGGGGGTTATGTTTTAAACTCTTAGTGTCAAATGAGTCTCTAGGGGGGGCACCCATAGGGTAGGATATTTTTTGTGCTCAAAATGGTGTATTTTGTCTTTTTTTGAGTGTTTTCGAGCATTAGAGTTTTACGTCGAATTGGCACATGACCAAAGCCCTACCATGAGTGGCAGTCACTAGACCACTGCTCTGTGATGGTGGTGGTCGTAGGACCACCACCGTCCGAAGGTGGTGGTCACGGAACCCGCCGCTCTGCACAGGGTGGCGGTTTTGGACATAGAGCAAAAGATAGCCATAAAAGTAATTTTTTTTAGTATTTTTGCTATTTTGCTATGTTTTTGGATGAGCTTATCTATCGTATTATGTTGCTAATTTTCTCTTTTTCTTTGTTTTGGGTGGATGCAGCAGAAGGAGAAGTATATTCGGTGGAGTAGAGAGCGGGAGTGTGATTGGATCCCAGAAGTTTTAAATATACTAACCGAGAGAGAGTGAGGCACTCTTCATAGGGCTGGTATTTTGAGGATTTCACGGGTTCCTCATGTTGCTCCTGTGAGTTGCATATTGTGTGACTTATTTTCATATTGGGATGCGGACCGGAATACTTTCTGGTTACCTGGTGCTAGGGGTGAGTGGACTATCACCATGGAGGACGTTTACCACATTTTGGGGGTTCTTATTTTTGGGAGGCAACTGTCTCTCAAGACAGTAGGATCCAGGCCTCAGATGATTTAGTGGGCCACCTACATGGGGAATGTTGTTGTCTCCTTTGGCTCAAACAAGAGGATGAACGTCTGATCCATTGATACTGATCCTATCCCCACCCTCTGTAAGGCCATCATGGGTATCTTGGCTTCACAATTGATTGGGGATAAGGGAGGAGAAACTCAGTTTTACTGTTGGGCTCCCATGATCACCCAGATTGAGGCTCATGGTTGTATTTATTTTTGGGGAGAATATATTTTTTGGACCACCTACCATGATTTGTATAAGGTCATTAGATTACAGGTGTAGTCTTTGAGTCACCCTACTCTAGTCATGAGTTGGGTGTATGAGCATATCATTCCCTATAGGAGAGGTGTGTTAGTAGAGGACTCAGGGGCTGTCAGGGCAACCAAGTGGTAAGGGATGTTGGTGCTTAGGACCTACACCAGCTAGAGGCTTCACTAACTACTACATATATGGGGGCTACTCCTTACCAGAATATGATGGGATTGTGGGGGAAATAGGTGACTACATTGCTTGCTTTATCTACCTCAGGTTAGTTATTGGACAAGAGAGGGATAGTGGAGATCCACCCTTTTTATAGAGTCTCTTATTAGTTTGGTCGATCCCTTACATTGATATGCTTCCTTCAGTGGGGCCTGTGTATAGGACTGTTCATGAGGCTCAGGGAGGTCCTAGAGGAGATCGAGGTTAGACTAGAATTACCCGTGGAGTACCTATCACAGTTAGGTGAGTGGTTTGTTCCCAACAGGAATCTGGTACTCCTCGAGCACCCTTATTTAAAATTAGGGTTTCTCCTACTTTCAGTGGGGAGGAGGATGAGCCTATTGATATGGACTCAGACTCTGAGGAGTTCACAAGAGGGGAGACTATGGAGGAGACGATGAGAGAGGGGGTTTGAGATGAGGCCAGTGGAATGGCCGAGGAGGATGATAGTGATTTTGAGTGGCATGACACTAAGGATATCTTCAGGGCAGAGAGGGCGGAGACAAGTACAGAGAAGTATACCTTGGTCTCATAGGAGTTTCCTTCTCAGGACATTGAGGCTGATGATGAGTCCATGGTAGGACGTCATTTAATTCTAAATTTTGGGGAGGCTTCACAGTCAGTAGCAACATTGGTAACAAGCAAAAATCCTAGAGACCCTACATGGATTTCTAAAGATCCGAGTGAGTTACACTCTTCTCTCAACCCTGTTAGATAGAGATGTTAGTTGATAATTCTTTTTTTATAGTTTTGTTTATTTTTGACTTGTTTTTGGTGATTTTCTAACTTTTTATTTTCTTTTTTTATTTACAGTGATTGCATAGGGATGGTGGGATCTGATTCATTTGGTTTATGTGAACACCCTGTTGCTTCCTTCGGGGAAGACACAGACTCATCTTATTGAGTACGTTGGAGAGCCTTTAACAGCTAACAGACACATTGATGTGTTTTCCCCTGTTTAGAAGGTGGTAGAGTTAGTGACTTCCCTTCATTCTCAAATAGCTAGATATGAGACTGTTAAGCGCCTGATGAGGTCGAGCCATTCTCATAGTGAGACCACAGCTAGTTGTCGTGATCATGAGAACTCCCATCATTCATTACATTCAGAGCGTCATCGTAGCAGGAGCCCTAGACACTATCATCCACCCTCCAAGGGATCCCACAGGGATTGAGAGGCCATTTGGTCTTTTTGTAGTGATTTTGTCAGATTTTTATATAAGTGGTTTTTTGTATTTTTCAGGTTCATTAAGCGTTTTGACCATTCCTGGTGCATGATGGCATTGTATGTAAAACATGATTCCTATATATATGTATATATATCTTTTTAGATCTAAATCTTCTTTGTATCTAGAGTTTTGTGATTTGTTTCTCATGTGTACACTAGATGCTTTAGAATCTCTATTTTTATACGCTTTTCAGAATGTATGCAATGGATGATAAGTGATAACAAGTGTTGAACAAAATGCTTCTCTTTTTGTTTGTTTTTGTAATGTTGATATGTGATGATGCAAACATACTTGAGTACTGAACTTTTGGCTTATTTGAAAAAATTTCATTGCTTATCCTTGTTTTGGAAAAATGTGATGAATATGTAATGATAATGAGATGAAATTTCCCCATTCCTAACTCCATGCAACTAGTAGGATGCGAGGGCTAAACACCGAGAGTTGGGAAGGGTGTAAATTATATGAGTTTGACTGAACAGAAATGATGAGAGAAAGAAAATGTATTAACAGAAACCAAATTTAGACCTATGTACTTACCTTACTCAAAAACTACAACGTCACTCAGAATGTAACTTACTTTCAAGTTTATCTAGACTTAGATCCATAAATGGCAACTTGGTTGACAAAATCTGGTTTTGAGGATTTGATCTCTTCGGAATTTGGATGCTTAATTTCACTTAATAAAATTTTCTTTGAATTTTAAAAATACTAAGATTCATTAATTTGTGTGAATGGACCCCCTATGCCCTATCCCATCCTACTAGTAAAAAGTATGGGCTTATCACCGAAGGTTGGTAGGGTAAAGAAGTGTGTAAAATAAAATATTCTATTTTTTTAGTGTTTTTTATTCAATTTGGCTTTGACATTTCTGATCTGTGATTTTGGAGTCTCCTTGTTTCAAAGAGACATAAGAGGGATAGATGTGACACCAAGAATCTTCTATAATAGTCCGTAGGTAAGAACATCTTAACCTAGTAGAAGAAATGAGTAAGACCAAGTATGCAGGCCTTGGTATGGTTTTTGTTAAGATTTTGTCTTTTGAATTGATGAGATGATTTCGAAACCATTTGATGATATTATGAAAATTGAAGAGATATGTTTTCAATGCTTTTGCTAATATTTTCAGAAGCTTGTAATAAATTTCTTAAGAATAATTTCCTTGACCAAAAAATTTACAAAATGAGTGAACAAAATGAAACAACTGAGTGATTAATGCAATGCAAATAGACCTAATATACAAATGGTGATGCTGATGACCTATGCATAAAACTGTTTAAGATGCAAGGAATTGAAAGTTTCATTGAATTCCTCACATTCTAGTGTACACAAGAGATATGCACCATTTCTGTAGTCTTTCATGACTCGATATGGGCCCAACCCACTTGAGCCAGAATTTCCTTCCTTCACCAGTTTTCTTATCAATTCGGCTATCTAGTCTCACAACTAGATCTCCCTCATACATTTATCATTCCTAGAAATTTTTGTTATATTTCCGGCACATCCGGTCAGCATAGGCTCTATGCCATTGTTTGTTGTTTAACCTAGCCTCATCAAGGTTTTCTAGTTGAGAGAGGTGTGCCTCTCTATAAGCTTCTTCTCCCAAGATCCCTTGTAATGAGATATGGAGACTGGGTATTTCAACCTCAAGCGGGAGAACTTCTTATTCCTAGAATACAATTGAGAAAGGGGTTGTCCCTGTTGGTGCTCTTATTGATGTTCGATAGGCCCACAAGGATGGGTATAATTTTAAATGCCAATCCTATTTGTTCTCCCTAAATTTTTTGAGGAGAATGGATTTTAATGTTTTTTTTGTTTTCCTCCACCCGTCCATTGGCTCAGGGGTAATAATGAGAGGCCGTGTGTTGGTTTATCTTGAATTTGCTGTATAACTTATGGACCTCATCATTCTTGAAGGATGTGCCATTATATGAGATAATGACTTGTAGGACACTATACCTATAAATGATTTGATTCAAAATGAACTTACCAATTACAGAACTTGGTACGGTGGTGAGAGGCATAGCCTCTATCCATTTAGTAAAATATTCTATGGTCGTGATTATAAATTAATGGCCATGTTTTTATGAGGGAGAGAATTTCCATATCAAATCTAGGCCCCATGTGGAAAAGGGCCATGGGGTTGCGATTGGTTTCAGAGCCTGTGTTGACATGTGAATTTTGTGGGAGAACTCTTGGCATTTATGACACTTGCGCACAATATCTATTGCGTCATGTTCCAAAGTGGGCCATAAATATCCCATCCGATGTATTTTGTGAGTAGTGGTGTGGCCACCAAAGTGGCCTCCACATATCCCACTGTGGTATTCGTAAAGAATCTTTTTAGATTCTTTCGTTTCAACACATCTTAAAATCATTTTGTCAAAGGCTCTACGATACAACACTTGTTCTAAAATAATGTATTTAGAAGTGATAATGCATAACCACCCCCTTCTGGGTATGTGTGGTCCATGATGAAATTGACGATGTCAGTGTACCAAGGACATATAGAGATGGAGGGGCTGGTTTTGAAAAAATGTATGCACTCATCGGGAAATTCTAGATCTACTAGATCGCCCCCATCAAATGGGTTTTTAGCCAACTAGTCTGCAATGATTTTTACCTTAACGGATTTTCTATTTACAAATGTTAGTTCAAACACACCCATTAAGGTTATGAAACGTCCAGTATTTTTAGATAAAGACCCTTCTGTGAGGAATGCCTGAAAGTGATCTATCTTTACAATAACCCTTGTTTCTTGATTCAGCATGTAAAGTCTTAAAAATTTTGTTGTAAAGACTATTAAAAGGCATTCTCTTTCTACCTATGTGTAACGTGTTTCATAATCAAGCAACGTCTAAATAATGAAATAAACTGCAAGTTCCCATTTATCATTATCTTCCTGAGCCAACATGCAGGCTAGCAAGACATCAGTAGCCCATGAATACAACATCAAAGGATGATCTGGTCTAAGAGGCATTAGCGTGGGAGGAGAAAACAAGAAGTGTGTAACTGCTTTGAAGGCCTCGTTGCATTCTTCTGTCCAATCAATTCTATAATCCTTCTTTAATAAATTATTGATTGGATGAACAAAAAAAACTTAAGTCAAGGATGAACCTTCGAATTGCACCAATTTTCCCAAGAAATGATCTGATACCATAATCGTTTGATGGTGGAATCATTTTAAGAACAACACCAATCTTGGATGGGTCGACATCAATCCCTCATGACGATATAATGTAACCTAGAAGCTTGCCTCATGTTACACCGAATACACATTTCTTTGGATTCAATGTGACGCCATATTTGATCAATCGTGAGGGAATGATACGTAACACTTTTGGGTTATCACAACGCTTTCTATCCTTGGCCAACAAGTCATCTACGTAGGATTCCACAATCTTATGAATAAGGTCATGGAATATGTATGTCATTGTCCCATTGGTATGTAGTGCCAACATTCTTAAGACCAAATGGCATGATAACATAACAATAAGTTCCCCAAGGATTTATAAACATAGTCTTTGCTTGATCCTCTTCGGATATCTTGATTTGATTATATCCCAAGAACCCATCCATGAGAGACAAAATCTTAAATCCATCTGTTGCGTCAACAATCATGTCGGTGGATGGAAATGAGAAGTCATCTCTAGGGAAAGATTTGTTAATGTCCCAAAATTCTATTCAAATGTGTATCTTCCCATTCTTTTTTAGAACTGGGATGATATTAGATACCCATTGTGCATAGTCAACTTCTTTGAAAAATCCCACCTGGAGAAGTTTCACTACTTCTTGTTTCACCATGAGAGCCACTGTTGGCTTCATTGGTCTTGAATTTTTCTTGATTGGCTTTGCATCTGGTTTGTTGACAAGATTGTGTACCGTGATATGTGGTGTAATTCCTGTCATTTATTTGTAATTAAATGTGAAAGCCTTTTGATGTTCCTTAAGGATCTGGGTATGTATTTCTATCTCCTCTAGAGTTAATGAGGATCCCAACTTCAAAATATTTGGTTCTTCCTCTATTCTAATATTTATATAAATCATTCGTTCAATTAAGGAAGTGTTTCCTTCTTCAAATTCAGGTGCGGAAAGAGGTATTTCCAAAATTTATTCATTCTCTGCCTCATAGATTTCGAGATTATTTTGTGGGGAGATTCTATCATGGGATTTCCAAAAAGAGGAAGAGGAATATGGGATTAGGTAGAAATCTACTATGTGATGAGCGAGATGCGATTCCACATAGGCATTTATATATCTAAGAGTGACCCTATCACTTTCAAAGTGATCTAGGATGGTAAAATCATTCTCAACTTCTATATGTGTCAAGATCAGAACTATTGGTATTTTATGGACCAATGGCTCAGTACAAAGTGATACCATGAAATTTTTATTTTCCAACTCACTTCTTGGAGCGAAACAGGAATCCGAGGTTTATATTGAATCTGCGAGAAGGTTTTTTTCTCATGGGATTTCTTTTATTTATATGAATTTGAATCCCTTGGTTACATATAATACCTCCATTTTATAGAGTTGTAAGTGCTCAGCTATAGTATCATATACCTCAGATACTTGGTTTACAACTAATTGCGAGTCTCATAACACTCTAATGTTATCAATGCCCATCGTTTTGGCTATGATGAGGCCAAAGAGGAGGTCTTCGTATGAGTCCCCATTGTTTTTATATTCAAAGTTTAACTTAAAGGAAAAAGATAAGATATTTCCCTCAGGAGAAGTAAGGATTGCCCCAACGCCGAAATGAAAACTAGATCCATCGAAGTGGAGAGTCCAATATTTTCTCGCAAAAATGGATGTTGGAACATTCTTCGTGTCTTCTTCTTTTGCCTCGGTTACTTATACCATATAAAATTTGTCCACCGGAAGGGATCCAATTCCTAGGGTACATCCTATACCCATGGAATCAAATGGTAGGAGAATAGGTAGATCTTTCTCTAGTAACTCGAAAAATTTTACCATGGTTCCTAATGGTACTGTCTCTTTAATGTTGGTCTCATTTTTTAGTGCCGGAATTCCTTCGACCAGATTTGTCAATTCTAATGCTTATGTAGGTACCAACTTTACTTAGGGATTTGAATTGACTGGTTTGTTAAGTTGATTCATTGGGAGATCAAACTCAAAGTGGACACCTGGTCTCTTTTTCAAATCTACTAAGTATATGTTAAATGGTTTTGGGTCACCCTCCACCAAAAATATTTTTTGCAAGTGAAAAAATCTTAATTCCTGGAATAACATGGAAGGGATTTCCTTCATACAATGTATCCGGTCGACTGAGAATCATAATATAGTTGGTTTCCTGATATATAATATAAAATTCGGTGAGGACTATCTTGGGTCCTAAGGTGACTGGTAACACCATAGTCCTAATTGAATTTGTCTTGAGGCTATCATAACCCCTTAGCGTATTTTGTGTTGAGGAAAAATTTGTTTCTCCATATCCTAGCTTTTGAAGAAAAGTGAATGGGAATATGTTAACTGCTTCCCCGTCATCAATCACTGTGTGCTTAACATAATTATTATAAACCCATACTTGCAAATGCAAGGTTGGGTCACCTCTACCTATAATTTCAGCATCTATTAGCATTTTTCTTATATAAAATATAAACTCAGTATCCCTATCTGACTGCCCTGGAGGGTAGACATCAAAGTCTACATGGTTTACTTACGTTTCAGGAGGAGTGATGTTAATCAGATTACCAAGACCCAACACTTATAATAGAGAAGCCCTGTGAGTGGGAGATTTTTTCAACAAATCTAAGAAGGAAATGTGAGAGAAGGTCTTTATTAGGTCATTAATTAGATCGTAAGTGCCTATAGGTTTTGCCAGTGTTTTTTTAACGTTGTCTGGTACTGATGGGTAGGTTGGAACTAGCTGAGAAGAATAATCTCATGTTCTTGTTATGGTTTCTACGTGTAGCTCGGTGTCTAACTCTAACAAACCAACTATTTTGGTTTGTGGTCAAGTTCCTAATTGGGGTGTGACCAATGGACTTGATGAAGTGGAGGTTTCATGATCATTATTTCCTACCATGACACCCTTGTTTGTCCTATTTGGATCTAACCTATTATTTTTAGAATGACTTGGGAGAGGATCATTAAAAATCTTGAGGGGTACATTTTTCAGGGGAAACTGATCCCCTATAGGTGTTCAGCGTGGGTAATGCAAAATTTGTTAAAAACATATCTACAAAGAGTTTTCTTTGATCTTCTGAAAAATGTTGCATGAATTTATTGTAGTTGTGGAAAGTCTTATTATCATGGCCTTGAATATTTTTGAAACCACAATACAAGTTGGGATTATAGTTCCAAGATTCTTTGTTCAAAACCTATTGTGGTCCAAAATTTTGATTAGGTTAGTAGTTGTTAGAGTTGAAAATTTGAGGTTATTGCTTTTGGATTTGGTTCTGATATCCAGTTGGATTTCAAATTGGACGTTGTGTCTGGATTTACTGTTGTTGTTTTTGTTGTTGTTGTCATGATGGACGTTTTAAAATCCATCGCGTTGATTTTTGGAGTAAAGTTATTATTTCACTGATTGTTAACGGGTGTTCGAGTGTTCACAACATTTGACCTTTTAACCTCATGTATGACTCCATCTGTTATAACCCCTTGGTTTTTGTTAAGGATCTTGGGTCCTTGATTGGTATTCCTGACATTAGGATAAGTAGTAGTGTTTTGTTTGGGAGCGATTAATTTCACACTCATTCCATATGTCTTACGACTAATGTCTATTGCCACTTGATCGATTTAGAGAACACTCTTGAGCACTTCATCATAAGTCCTTAGTGGGAACTTCTAGAATTTTTTCTTTATCTCTCTGTTGCGAGAATGAAGGAATAAGTCACATAGTTTTTTTTGATCCATGTTCGAAGCACTTGTTGATGAGTAGAGGACTGCATGCCATCTTTGATTGAAATGAGTAGTAGATTCATTACGCTCTTGTTTAATACATAGGAATTACCTGATCCCTATTCTTAACAATTAGTTCATGTCAAAAGTTTTGATAAATTCTAACACAAGTTGTTTGAACCAATATATCAAGGCTTTAGGTATTCTTTAATACCAATCAAGGGCAATACCCTCTAAGGTCTTAGGGAGTATCTTAGCAACAACCGCATCCCAAGGGAGTAATTCTTGAATGGTCATGGCATTGGCGTTGATATGTGCATTTGGATCTCCCTCCCCCTTGAATTTAGGAAAACCGAGAAGAAGTCTTGGAAGCATGAAGCTTCATACAATGAAATCTAGAGGTTCTTTTAAATATTCTAAGTAAGTCCCAACCGCATAGGTTTCAACCATCGATGGTTCCTGGTGAGGGGGTAGAGGTGGAATGGGTTATTTATATGGCATATCATATGTATTTATAGTGACATAAGGAAACCCTTGTGGTTCAGTGAACATCTAGGGAGAGGAGAACATGTCTCGCTATGGTGATTTTGAATAAATGTTTAAGTAGGGAGGAGCATTTCTTTGATATGGGTTTTTTGGTACTAAGTCGGGAGGTAACATACTTTTAACTGGAGTAGTGTTTGAAATGTGGTTCTAGTTGGTTTTTTTTGTGGGTAGTTATACGAATGTTGATGAGGCATGCCTAATGTGCATGTTCTTGTGAGGAGGTCAACCTGGCTGGTATAATGCAAAGGGTTAGAAGTTCCTGCTTTCCCGGAATGTGAATTTTGATTTTCTTGATAAAGTTCTAGTCCTCTAACTGTCTCAAATAAAGCTGAGATGACCTCGATTGGTTATGAAATAGTATTTTTCCTTGACGGTTTTTGTTATACACCTTGAGGTTACATAGGGGATTGGTACCCTTCTATGAATTGATCATTACTCTGCCAAACTTTACCAAGATTATTTTCCATAGGTAGAGGAATGTGGGTGTTTTAATGGAGCAGGGTGTCGAGTTGTGTTTACAAAATTCCTATAGGTGGGCACATCTTTTAGAAGAATTTTTTCCTTCTAACGTAGCGTGTTAGGTGTTCCTCATCCAAGAGTGGGAGTGGATCTGACTTCCTACTGATTTGTGGTCTAAAAAAATTGAGGAGATGAAATGGATTCTCCAGCAAACATCATATTGTTAGAGCCAGAGGGCTCTAGTTGTTGTGTTTGTTTGAGATGGTCCAACTCCTCAATTTGGAACAAAGAACTAAAGCTATTTCTTTGAGGAGGAGTTTGTGATGACAAGTAGTTTCTTGAGTAGTTGTCAGCCCATGCAGAAAGCGAGAGTGACATTTGTCTATTTGTTTGACCATAATATGCTTAGAGACTTGAGAGAGGTCTACAATATGCGTCGTATCCCGACATATTCGAGATGTATATAAATACTCATAGAATAATGGGAAGGAGAAAAGATGGATGAAAGAAATGGAAATGAAAAGGGAGAAGTTATTGCGTTCACATCAGGTTCACCAATTTTGTATGATAGAAAAGTGACAGGTGGGCATGAGAATCGACAAATAGCCTTTCTCCGTACCCGACCTCCCGAGGTCATGCCAAGAAAGATGATGAAAATGAAATATATGTGGATGTGGACAAACTATTTGGAAAATCTTATATCCTCAACACACAATAACGAGATCTACGATTCTAAGGAAAAAAAATCTCTTTTAACCTAAATTGGTGTAATGGATCATTCAGATATAATAGCTTCTCAGAGACTCTAATAAATGTCGAGCTCTGTTGAGATCCTATCGATTGGTTATTTGATGCATGGAAAGTGACCTTTAGGTGCTTCGTGTATATTTTTAGAAAATATCATGAAAGAGGTGGCGAGAGGTGTAGTGGATTTACAGGAAACTATGGGCGGTTTTATTGCATAAGCAAGAAAATATTAGCTTGATTGGCTTCTATATTCAACACGAAATATTGTGTTATAATATCCGGTAGGGTGTGATGAGGATCTAAATACCAGTGTACTTAAACTGGTTTCAATGTTTAACTCATTAATAGGTTCATTGGGTTGTGGGACCTAGGGATCACAACCATGAGTTCGTGGTTGTTGTGGACCTTTTATGGTCATGTGAAGAATCAATCTCTTCTTCCGACTATCTAATGGTCATAAGCATTTTCAGCCTCTATGTTTAATACCAGAAGTTGTGTAATCTTCTTGGAATACCTTACAGGTGTTCTAGCAACTTGTATATGTAAGCCTGTGTCTATGTCAATGAGAAGGTGTCATGTGTTTGGCTAGGGAAATAATGAATCACAACCAAATGTTTGTTATTTTTAAGGTTCTTGTATGGTCATGTGGATATCCTATCAAGACCATCTATAGTTGGGTTGATTTGACCAAAATTCATATGATTTTCCGTCTTCGATGTTTAGATCTCTCAATTCCTCACTAACTGATTGTGGGTTTTTTGTTGTTCAGAAGACATGAATTCTAAGACATTGATCTATATCTGCTAATTTTGTGAAGAGATTTGTCTGAGTTATTACCGGTTCGAATACGTAATCCCTGGGCTCTTTAGGTCCCGTAATTGTCATGCAAGAGATAACCAAAATTAACTAAATGAATTAAACTAATTCTGAAAATAAATCTACGCTATGCTTATTTTTTTTGTATTTTCAAAGATGTGAATTTGAATGAAATTAAAAAGTGACTATTCTAATAAATTCTAATAATGAGGAATTAATTTAATAATAGGATTAAGACAAGCAAGGTAGCTAGATGTAGCTATTTTCTTGTGCATTTGTGAATTGATCCTGAATATAAATGAAAAACTTAGTTTATTGAAATACCTTCAATCTTACCTCAGAAATGAGGAATAAAGCATAGTTTCTCAAAAGCTATTATTCCCCACAACTTCCATGTTAATGTTGAAAGGAAGCTTAATTGAAACAAAATGATTTGTTATTCTATTTGATATATTATAACTACAACTTCAACAATTCAAACCCGAAGTTTATAGAACAACGAAAAATCCAGATATATTCTAGCTTATCCCCTCAGTGTGATCTCTTTGTTCCTACGTGTTATCATGAATCTAGAAAAGTGGGAATGCGACAGTGGCAGTAGGAGAAGATGTTCGAACAGTGGCAGCTTGGACATAAGCCGAACATAATGCAAGGAGGAGAGGGATAGCGCAAGAGAACAAATCATGGCTATGTGATTCCTAGTAGGATTGTTGTAAGAATACAACACAAACACACTGAAATCTCTAGGACCTATACTTAATGTAATGAAAAAAAAACCTTTAACTCTAAGTAGAATCAAGATTCAAATGAACTTAATATAAAACTAGAACTATTTTATGCTAAGACAATTATTTGGATAACAACAATGGAACAAGATGAAACTAGAGAGATCCAGTGATCTCTAAACTATGGAGCCTTGAACATAAAGGGTGAGAACTTTACAAAATCTAAAACTATTGAGACTTATTGAAGAACTTTCAAATACACTGACTAATAAATCATAGAGGGAGAGGTTACATTTTCTTATAAACATGCTTGGTATTTATAGCACTTTGACTTACGAGAAGGTAAGATCAAATTTAAATCTTCTATTATTAAAAAAAATGAATTAATATTTACCAGGCGGTTAAAACTTTGATGCAAGCAAGAGTGGTTAAGAATTATAAGCGCAACTTGATTTTTTACATTGAAGAATGCATAAAAAATTTCTTAAAAATGTGCATAGGACCACTGCTCAGTGTAGGGTGGTGGTTACAGGACTGCCACCCTTTCCTGGGTGGTGGGTACGGAGCCGCCACCCAGGTAGGGTGGCGATCCTGTAACTAAAGACCAAAATGCAAGGAAAAGAGAGGAAAGGGGTTAGAACAAAGCATGTAAAGGCTGGATAAGGCATTTTAGGATGTAAATGTATACTCAGCATGATTTCTAAATTTTGAACACCTTGCAAAGAGATCTGAATCATCATTGGGGTTTTCATAACCTATTTTTGGCAGTACAGTACATATAATTTTGGGTATGTACAGTTCCACTTAATTTTCATAATTTTTGGATGAATATATAATATTTTGAAAAAATTTAAAGTGTACACATCCTGAAAATGAAATATTTGTGTGTACACCCCCGTAATTTTGAGAGCAGTAGTTGATTTTTAGTTTTTTATGCATGTAGAAGCGAATTTAGATGAAACAATTTTTTTCATATTTGTATGAACAAATCATAAAGTGTGCATCAAAATGTTTACATAGGCTTTGGAAAGAAAACAAGGAACTAGTAAAATAAACTATGGACAAAATACATAAACTAATTAGATTTTAGAAATAAGTATATCGTCACCAAGTTAAAACCGAGCTTGACATTGTAGTATAATTTTTTTGACACTATTTTATAACACATGAGATATCCGGGTATGCACATGATATTTTGATGTTTTTATGTTAAAGACAAATTTATTCATGGATTACATAGTCCAAACCTTAGGTTTGGATATCTAAGGTAAATCAAAGGTTATGGATTGGGAATTTCAATCAAAAATAAGATGAAACTTGCTCATGTTATAACATGAGAGTGTTATAACGTGAGCGCGATATAACGCAAGTGTGTTATAATGCATTCACAGTCCTATTTACAGTGTGGTATATGTTCTTTTAAGAGGGATATATTTACTCAAATAAATATTGTTACTTTATGATTTATTATACTTTAAATTTATTTTAGTAAATATAAGAAATTAGGGTCACTCTGCACCTTTTGGAACTAGTCTCATAGCTCCATCATTCATGGTTTCGAAGATATTTTTTCATATTCTATTGTCGTTAGTACATAGGTATTTTTCAGGATTTTATCGTTCAACCAAAAGATTTTAGGTTTTAAATTCTACATTCTATCTCTATTTTGGGTAAATAATATAGCCATTCTTTAGAATTTTGGGCCTTTTTGATTGTGTAATGACATTTTTTGGAGTGTTAGATTTGTAAAAATTAGAATTTATAAACTTCACAACTTGTAAAGGTAACAACAATTGATCAAATACATGGACTTGTGACTTTTCCCATGAACATGGTGTTAAATCACTAATTTCTTCTTAGAGTATGGTAGAATCATACTAAGAATGTGTACCTACTTTATAATCTTAGGGAATGCATATTTAAGAGGACCACTCGAGAGATCCTTAAATCAACAATGTAAGGGAGTGACCTTGGTTCCCATATTGGCATGTATATAATCATTTGATCCATATAATATAGATTCCCAATAGTAAGGTGTGGGTAAAAAATGTTTTATCTAAGGACCCAATAATATATGCATGTGTTTAATAGAATAATAAGACGTAACTTGAAAAGTTAAAAGCTAAAATATAACACCAAATTGATATATTTAAAAAAATTTAGGGTCAGAGTAGGTGAAAACGTGTAAAATCTTCCACACATTCATTTACTTTCTATAGAGAAATAAAATCAGACTTTCATCAATATTTATTGTAATTAAATTAGTTACATTATCACCCTAGTGTTGGATTAGGAAGGTTAATTCGAGTTGCACGTACTTCACAAATAATCAAACCTACATTACCATTAAGATAAATGCTTTTTAGATATCCTTTTGTGTTTTTACCAAGAAACCCTTGAAATAATTTCATATATGGATAAGAAAACACTAAAATAATTGTGTGCATTTATTTTTTTTAGTGAAAATGGTACGAGAGGATGTTGTCATGCAAAATGTATGGCATGAAAAATTGAAACTTTGAGCATGACAACTAAGCCCACATTTGAATCTTTCACTTCCTGGTCACTAGTGCGTCATTCCTATGGCTAGCCTTCCTTATTACCACTCTCAACCTAGCTAAAAAATATTAACAAGGTTTTTAAGTGTCTTTCAAAGTGCATGGATGATTGAATACCATGATTGATGAGTTCAGTGTGACTTGATGGAAGATAACTTTCTCTAGAGGCCTGAAAAGGCAATTCTAAGCTAATCAAACACCCTTTGAGGGAGTTAAAAAAATATATTAATAATCCAAAGGTGATGCTAGGCAATATTGGAATTGTTGGAGGTAATTTAGGAATATTTAGGAAATTTTCTCTTTTGAGTATAATCTACTCAACAACGGGTTTTCTAGGTGTAGGGAAAACACACTCCAATGGTGAAATATGACATCTCCTGATGATTTTGTACGTTTGTAAGGAGTTAGGAGGAAAAAACATAGGAAATGGAAATATATGTCAACCTTATAAATATTGGTAACATCCATTTTTCACTAATAATTTAAGGTTTTATTAAGAATTCCAAAATAATGCAGGCAGCCCTTTTGGTTAGAGACAATAACAACCCGAAATTTGTAATCTCTAGAGAGATGATCATCACAAGTTGATAGGTGGTTATTTATAAATGTTGATAACTACCTCTCGGAATAGGTATTATCATAAATAGACTACTTTTTACCATGGCTGATGATGGGGCAAGATTTTGTGAGTTGAAAACACCTTCTTAACACCCGAGGTTGTGTTTTTGAGTGACGAAACTTTTAACATGAAAAAGTGGTAAAAAATGAGTTACCATGAGTAGAAACCATGTTTCTGAAACCTTAAGTGATGAATTAAGTGTTTATAAATAGTGTTATGATATCCACATCGTGATAAGAACATTATGGTCTCATCAAGTTACGAAGCAAGAATGAGGATCACTCACTTACTTTTTTAGGCATCCACAATTAACCCTAGTGATAACAAATAAACTCCATGATGGATAGACCATTTTCTGACTATCTATCACAAACTAAAATAGATATTCACCATGTATATGGAATAATTTCTCGTTGAATTAGATTCTTGTCATTTGGCCACATGTTGTACTGAAATGAAGTGGTTGCAATGTCATTCCTTGTGTGAGGTGTGATCATACTACAAGGTTTGAATGATTGTTTATGAGCACTACCAAGTGAGTGAAATCAATTTAAAATCATATGTTTTCTCATTCTTACATACATGGTAATCTATATTAAGATCATCCTCTTACCCCTCCTGGGTCACAAATTATCCTCAGATGGAATAAAATTCTGGATACTCAAAACACCTCTTTTCTCACATGCCTCTCATGAATGGCTTGTTATATTGACTAGTTCATCTTTTCTTGTTCCTTCAATACGATTGAACACGATGAAAGAGTCAATATATTATGATCCCAAACTTACTCCTTGAGAATCCCATTTCACCTTAAGAAATTATGAAACCATTTTTAACTTCATAATTCACTTCCCTAAATAATATGTAACATTAGGGGAAACATGCTTATAATATCGAGACACATATTTTCTCGATTTCTCCTTGTGGAAATAGGTTTCCTCTTCAATATAGAAGGATTAATCCCTGAATGATACTTGAAAGAATGTTTGAGGGTGAGCTCCATCTTTTGAAATCCAACTGCATTGAAGAACTTTGAAAGCCACTCCCTAAATTTCAAGATGTGAGAATATCATGAAGTATTGATTAAGTGTTAAGAAACAATCTCAATAGATAGGAATCATTCATGAGCTCCTGATGACTACCATCACCACTAATGGTGATCCTTTCTTATCATGTTCATGACGATCATTCCCTTGATGACTTGAATTTTAGTGAGGTTCTTGATGACAAACTGGATTTTATCTCTATCAGGTTATATAATACCCTATTTTGGGTTTTTAGAAGGAAAATATTAATATCTCAACTCATAAGGTTTCTTAAAAGATAAATCTACATAAAATCAGATTATAAAACTTAGGAGTCTTCTTGAGTAACACCATTGCTAAGAATACTTTGATACCATTATAGAGAACACATTTTTGATCAATTTTATCCATGTGGAATTAGAAATTGAAGTTTATTCACATGTTCTCGACCTCTACAATGTATTGTTCTTATTACAAAGCACTAATTAAGTGTTTATAAAACTCTTAGGAGGTATATATTGCTTGAGAGTATGATATGATTTCTAGTATCACATTTAGTATCCTTAAATGAAAATGAATGCTATAAAAATGTAAAGGATTATTCAATATTTCTAGTGCCTAATTTGTTTCCTCCTAAATCCTTACGAAGCTCTTGGAATCAACTGGAGAAGTTAAGGTTCATAATTTAATTTCTTGTTCCTTTCACCTAAAACCCCTTTGTTGAATAAACTATCCTTTAACGATAATTTTTTTTCTAAATCTTCCTAAAATTATTCCAATACCTTCAAGTATTTCAAACACAACCTTTGGATGATTAATAATTTTTCATAGCCCTTTTGGAGGATGCACACGGGCTCTGAAATGGCAAAAAAAATCCTTTCAAGGCTTGTGAGAGATTTGTTAAACCTTTTTAGAAACTTACACATGTTTACCCAATGCATTAGGAATACCTTAAAGGACAAGGTAATCATGAAACATGAGGCTGGATGGCCCAGCAAGGAATTCAAGAAGATTTGGGAGAAATAATTCACATTGCGGCTTGGTTTTCAAGGTTTATGTTTTACATTTTTTTGTTAGTCATTTTACATGACAACATCTCCATATGAATATTAGCCTCTTTTCCTTCTATGCTTCAAAATCCTCCTTGAATGGAATTAGAATTAAGGTTCTCATAAACATCTTTTGCATATCACTCTCATGAGAATAGACCCTACTTCTTGATCCTTGACACATGGTGGTCTTGGATTCCACACTACCTAACTAGCTCATTTTTATTTCTTTCTCAAACACATTGGGTAGAGTTAGGATATGATGATCATCAATTCACTCCTTGAGCCTTAATTTTCACATGATGATCTCTTCTTAATCTCATAATTAACCTCCCTTCCTAAGATGACACCTGAGTGGAAACATGTTTATGATTTCTTAACCCCTCTTTCTTAATTTCTCCAGATGGAAATATGTTCCATCCTCATGAGAGAAGGATTGATCCCTTAATGAAACTTGGAGGAATGTCCAAGAATTAATTCCATGTTCTTAAATGCACACTTTACTAAAACACTACAAATTCCCCCTCCTTGACTTGCAAGATGCGGTTTCATTACCAATCATTGTTTAAGTGTTTATAAACGCTCACATAAAATATGCATTCTTTATGATCCTAATATGATTTCCACTATCATTCATGGTGATATTCTCTTATCATGCTTCTGATTACCATTCCCTTGATTATTTGAATCTCGTAGAAGCTCTATATGTTTTAGATCTTTCACAGAACTCATGTTTTTATGACTAAAATCATTATCCTCAAGATTTTTTATATTCCTCACATACCTCATGATGACCATTCCTTGATTATTTGAATCAATAAAAAATTACATATTTGTTTTCATGTATTATGTGTTATAAGGAAATGCATGAGTCCATATATTCAAGAAATTTTCACTATCTTCGGGAGTTTTGAGGTTTGTAAATTCTAATTTTGAGACATTTAACACTCCTAAAAATGTCAGTAAACAATCCAAAAGGCCCAAAAACCTAAACAATGAATATATTGTTTTCCAAAATAGATATTGATTTTAGAATTTAATCCCTAAAAGCTTTCAGTTGAATACTAAAATCATTAAAATACAGATTTATTGACCATATTAAAATCGGAAAAAACTATCTTGTAAACCAGTACTGATGGAGCTGCGAGACTAGTTCTATAAGGCGAAGGGTGACCCTATTTTGTGTATTTACTAAAATAAATGGTTTAAGTTTTTCATTTATTAATATTAATATGTAAATATAAATATTAATAAATGATAAAATTATACCATTTATTTTCGTAACTATATCCCTCAAAAAAGTACATACACCACATAACAAACAGGCATGCAAGTTCATTATATAATGCGCTCATGTTTTAGGCTTGGTAATTCATAACACAGTCACACTTTTAGAAAATGTTCTCTTGTTTCACTTCAAATAATTTTTTTTTCTCTTTTTGGTCTCCCATCTCTATACACTTGCCCATGTAGATGATTGAATGATTACTAGAGACGTGTCTAGAGATTCATTCAAATCAACTAGCAAGAAACAATTTGATATGACATATCTAGGTATGATGCACTATTTCTTTAACATTAGAGTTTTATTTAATCTAAGTTGAACTAAATCCTTAATTTAAAAGTAACTTATTGTAACTAATGATATATATCATAATATACATTAATGAAAAATCACCAAGATTTCAATGATATAGAAACTCTAAGAAAGTGATAGAGGAAGATGAATTACGTGATTTTGTGCAATCTGGAGATGATCTGGACTGAGTAGCTATTGGAACATACTATAATAACATCAAACATGCTCGATCAGGGTTCAAGATCCTATAAATTTCAAGGAAACAAGTTTCCATAGGTTGAAAAAAGTGCTTATGCACTATTGATTTGACTCGGTGCTACCGACTATGTGAATAATAGAGAAAAGGATACAAAGTTTTCATGTTTTCTTTGGAGATGTTAATGAAAATTAGTGTCTTGTTTCTCAGGGTGAGTTTTTTGGGATATCTCACAATAGGAATGAATTTTTTTATCGATCTCATGCCAAGGACAAGTTTTTTGGGTGATCTCATGCCAAGAATGAGTTTTTTGGGTAAACTCACACCAAGTGAAGATTGTTGGGGAGAGGTGTTTGTTTTTCTCTCTTTCCATGATGCTTCTCAAAGTGTCATTGTAGATGAAACATGTTTATTTGCATCCAATTGTTACCATTTAAAACTACATGTAACTAAATGACTAATTTTTGTAACTGGAGGTAATATCTTGATACTGCATAACTATATTCAAAACTGATTGAAATTTTTTTGAACTAAGAAACTGTCTATTTTTGTACCCAACATACAAGCATCGAGGTAGTACCGAAGCACCCAATGTTGTTTAGTTTTACTCAGTGCTAGTGTGTGCTTTGTGTTTGTGATCCAAGTACTTTTTTGGGCCACTCTCTAACTATGTTTCTTTTCCATTTCCATATTTTTTTATACTATTTTGGGGCTCTAAGCTGCTCGAAGTTTGATTTGATTACCTAATTAATTCCCCCCTATTTTGATTACATTGGATTAATGTATGAGGATGTGGCCTAAATAAGAATATTTGAAGAGGATATGCATATCAAGTATTGGATACCTAGGGCGTAAGGGATGTGCATTTTAGAACTAAGGTGCATATAAACAAAAGAGGCTACAAATAAGTGTTAGTATAAAAAATATAGAATGTAAAATAACAAAAGAGAATGTAACAAACAATTATAAAAACAAGAGGGTTTTTGAAAAGCAAGTTTCATAAAAGGTACATCACTCACAATGTGACAAGAAAATTAGCGTTGAAGTGCAAACAAGCAATAATAGATAACCAAGGTTGTATAGAATACTACAAGAAAAATAATACACGTGAAGCACTCATTAACATGTTAGAAAGATAATTAGTATGTCAAATCATGTATAGAGTAGTCACAAGTAAGTGATAATGCCAAGAAGTAGTAAGTACTGAAATGATAGAACCCGATATGTTTATAATATGATAGTAATAAAAGGTAAATACCGCTAAGAGCCTCAGCGACACCGGTACGGAGAAATGTTGAGGATCATGCATCGTGTGAAATTCTTAAAAATTCTTGAATTCAATTGAATATACCAAAGGAACCTATATTTTTAGATAGAAAAAGATGATGACATACTAATTATATAACACCATAGGAATTAAAGTGTAGAATGTTAATAATATAAGCTAGAAAGAGTAAATGTAACCAAGATGTGTAAATGTTGTATGAATATGATGATGTGCTATGATATGTAAAGTGTGTGGATGAGAGGCTCCATGTTACCCCCTAAGGAAATGTGTGTGAGATGAGGTTTATGTACGAATTCTTCCTCAACGGTCAAGTATGAAGAATAAAACAAGAGTGTGTCATCAGGTAATGAAGGTAAAGTATGTTTACTAGAGATGTGGTGTTTCTCAGAAAGATAAACATGAAGCACGAAGGGTGATTAGCAAAGATATGACAAGTGGAGTTCATGGAGGGATGAAATCCTCAAAATTCAAGAATGAACCATATAACAAGAGTATTTTTATGGAAAAATCACAACACCCCTGATCGCTTGCAATTGAAAGGTTGAGGCAGCCAGTGTGATTTGTCAAATATGGAGTTATCCCAAAGTGTGGGACTTTACCATTGGGATAACCCTTAGGATAAGGTCGGCTTCTGATCCAATCCTAGTTCCAACTACTTTAAAGTGCTACGAGTTGCAGATCTAACACTAATATAATGTTTCCAAGGAGACAAAGATAGAGAAAATGCATGAAAAATAAAACCTACTCTAAGGTAAGGTAATGCACAAAGAAGGAGTGTTCAACAACCTGCACAATAAACATAGCACAGGTAGAATCTTGCAATGAACATACAATAATACACAATAACCTTGCATGTAATGAAGATCAGAAAGAGGCAATAAAACACAGAAGAGGGTTTAAAGCATCCATAGATATGATTTTATTACTCTCAAATTTGATATAATACATCACATTTAGGGCCAAAGGCACAAATTCTACATTACAATGTCTAGTAGGGAGGTTTGAAATCTCCACAAAATATTTTACATATAGGAAGAAGAAGGGAGGGACATATAAAAGGTGTCCATCCCCTTAAAATGAGCCCCTCCTTAAAATATATAGGAAGAATGAGAGAAAGGGAGAGAGAAGGAATTTGAAATCTTACTTCAATCACCCTAAAATGCATTAAACTCACTTGCCACATTTATGGATGCCACTGCAAAACCCATACCTCTATGTACTTTTCCTTTTTTACAAAGAAAGGAAGCCCATACCTTCATCATTTTGGTAGGTGAGAAATCTTGAAAAATCCTCTAAAATGGTGGACAAGGAGAGCTTTCCAAAAAGTCCTATTTTGTGTAATTGCGAGCTCCCAGTCAAAAGTTATGGCCACATGAAGATGAGGCTTCCATACTGCGATAAATGCAGCTGGTTGATCATCCTTTTCGGACTTCGAACCTACATTGCACCCTCAAAAATATGGAATTTTAAAATTTTAGGAGTTAAAGCTTTGGGTATTGTGGTTTCAGGGGTTTGGGTTTCGGGGTTTCGGGGGTTCACATTTTAGGGTTTCAGAGGTTCAGGTTTCGGTGTTTTTTCATCCACCTGGCACATGAAACATCCCAAATCCCAAAACCCTGAAGCTCAAAATTCAGACCTCGGGTTTTGGAATTTATTTTCTCCTCACATGAAATTGTTCACCACTCAATCCTACTACCAAATCAAAACTCCCGAATGTCCGAAGTCTGAATTTCAAGAGTTTTGAATTTGATGTCCTTTGAACCTTTTGAACCCACCGATTCGGAATGTCTTCCCACCAAATCCAAATTTTTCCATGTCACTTCGAATCACTCATCTCTATCCTAAAATTTGAGCCCCCATGGCTGAATCGATCCTGTTATTTTACTTGTGCGAGTCCAATTTTGCCTAAGGGGAAAATTGGATAATAAGTATATCATTGCGTAACAAAATTATTGTATACGATTGACAGAGTATGTAGTAGCAACTTTCTGTTGTATAGATAGGAAGAAGTAATGGTACAGGAAGAAGGAGAGGATGGGGGGAAGTTTGATGCTCCCAAAATGTGTATATCAGGACCTTCTAGGAAAAAAAATTGATCATTGTTAAAAAGAATAGCCAAAGTATGTATATTGAACAAAAGGATGTGTACCATATGTTTAAAGTAGTATGTTTATTATGAATAGAATGATCTATACATAAGTATGTGGAGAATAACATGTATGGAGTGCCACAAGAGCAAAATAAAATCCATAAGCATATATAGATGTAGCAAGGTATGCTCATATTGTAGATAGGAGAAAACGATGCTAGAAATAATGACATAAAGTTCTAAGAAAAAAGAATTTATATGTGTGTATGTGAGTAGTATGGATAGGAAATTATTGATTAGAACATGTGACTATGGGGGGAAGGTTTTATGCCCCCTAGATGTGCGAGTGATGTAGATCTATATAATGATTTGAGAGAGACCATGCCATGGATCGTAAGTGTTTCTTGGGTCCTCGTCATTATCTCGATCGAAATGATGAATTATACGTTTAAAAAAAAAAGGATGCTGAAGGATCTCAGCTTTTCGCGAGGGAATTGGTTATTCTTCCATTGATGGTTTGGCCATATATATGAGTTGTGGTGACTCTTGCATTACTCGAGAAGGAACAGGAGTGACTATTGCGTGATACTCTCTAGACATAGAGGGATCAGATTTGGGAATCCATTGGGGTTTAGTAATTAGAGATGAGCATGTAGAAATATGTTGTGTAGCAAATGAAATAAATCATTGATGTTCAAGATGCTTGATTCTTTGTTTTAAAGTATAGAAATCATTGTCACAATGTCCATTAATTCTATCATAATTACAATATGGGTGACCTTTGTATTTTTTAATTCAATAAGGAGGGTAGTAATAAGTAGGTGGCAAGGTGATTAACTGGTGACTAATGAGATCAGAGAGAATATAAGGTTTCCTAACATTTCAATCAAACTTAAGAGGTTCTTTTTCATGTAATACATTAACCTTGCTTGTATGAGCACATGTAGTAGAAATGAGATTAAGATGATGTATAAAAGAAGAACTAGCACAGGAATGAGAGGCATCCTTGAGATGTTGAATTTCATCTATGAGGGATTGAATTATGGTTTCCATAGCGTGAAATTTATCTTGAAAAAAGGTGTAAATCTTGAATTGGCTTGAAAATGGACTGATTGGTTGTGTAATCAAGATGAACAGGAGGTCAGGCATTAGAGGGTTGAAGCAGCGAGGGTGTTAGGAATGGATTTCCATAAAATCAGTAGCGATGGAAACCATGGAAGAAACCCAGATGCCTGCATAGGATTAGTTGGAGGATTGGTTTGTTAATTCAAAAGAAAGAGATAAGCTCTGATGCCTTTTTATAAGGTAGGCTTTGATCAATTGGGTTAACCAAATGATTTAATATAAATTGAATTAAATCCTTCATTTTAGAGTAACTTACGGTAACTAATAATATATTAATGATAATATACAATAATAGACAAGAAATAAACATTCAATGTGTAAAAAACCCTAAGAATGTGAGAGGGGAAGATGACTTAGCTGATTTGATTTAATTTGGAGATGGTCTAGACTGAGTAACTAATAGAATAGACTTCAAATAGTGTCAAACATGCTCGATGTGTTAGCATGTTTTAGATATCACCATTAGCACAAAATATTTGTAGGTAGTCACCAGGAATATTCATGGTAGTACTAGTTGTCATCTTAGGATATTCCTCCATCATTTTAGCAGCTTCCTTTGTAGTGTCTATGTCCTATGTATAGATTATACTCCGTGCTAATAAATAAATATATATTTTTACCTCAATCTTGTATCAAAGTAAATTCAACAACCTATTTTTGGCCTCGACATCTGGTTTTGTGTGGGAATGGTGTTTTGAGTCTCCATTATTTGGAGAAAATGTGTGATTGTTTGACCAGTTTGGGGAGAGGACGTGTTACTGCTAGTTCTTTACATTGGCGTGAGAGAGAGGACGTGTCCAACATGCTTTCCTTGGTCGTTTGCTCCCAATTTTTCGATTTTTTGACACTATTTTTGTATGTACTTATTTGGAGCGGAATCAGCATGAAAATGTCTCATAAAAACATGCTTTGGGGTGGAGACATGAGGATTGTTGCGCTTTATGAGTAGTCTTTGTAGTTGACTTGATTCTTTTGCATTGAAAAACCTACATTGGATCATTTCACGATACCTTGGGCTTTGTTGGACGTGGCGCATAATTTCTTCAATCATTTGGCTACTGGATATCGATTGGCACAAGGGCGTGGGTTCATATCCCACTTCAACTAGTCGGTAGAGGGAAACAAAAACTGCAACACATTGCATTTCGTGAGTTGATCACGAGTTGAAAACATTATGTGAGATGTTTGTTGAAACCGACCCTCCTCCAAATGGACTGCTCCAACGAATGGGGAGAAAAAGAAAAAGAAAGTTGTCAGACCCTGTAGTAAAACGTGAGGAAGAGTAAATGAGTAGATAAGAACGACTAAGGATCTGTTGTCCTTCTGTGTGACCTCATACAGGAGCTGAAGGGTGATTAAGCAAATATTGAATAAATATATTATTAATACTAATAATGTAACACCGTAAATAAATATAAGCAATTAAAACTTGAAACCCTAGTTGCTAATGAAAGGGATAAAGTAGTTAGCTGATTCACGATTAAATCTGTACTGTACTCAAGTGACAAAATGATGAACAAAGAGGGGAAAATGTTGCACCAAACTCCAAAATTTGTAGGAGTATTAGAAATGATAGGACCAAAGCACCTATGGACGGTAAGGTGCGCCTAGGGGCTAGATACCTGTTCTAGGCACCAATGACTGTTTAAAAGCTCATAAAACCATTTTTCGGAGGGTTAGAATATGTTCAATGTCCTTCGTTTTTTATCACGCTAAGTTCACAAATGTAAGTTGTTACCTGCAATAACGACGTGAACTACAAAACAAAAAAATGCATCAAATCCCAAAAAATAAAATAATGTAAATGAAAGGTCAAACATTCATCGGTTGTCAAACAATTAAACTTATGACCGAGCGCTACACTAAATCTGAGACCCAATGTAGTTCTATGTGTGCGTGTGAACAAATTGATCACTAGGCGGCTCTTGTGCGTGTTGCACTTCGTAGCGAGCAATAGGTAGATGTAGAAAATGTAGATAAATGTGTGTATGAAAAAATGAAACTCCCCTCCTATGAAGTTATATGCAGAAAAATGTAGTCCCTTGCCCTTGTGTTGATGCTACATGGATGTTTCAATTCTCTTGTAGATGCCGTTAGATGCAACCTAAGGTGGTGATAGATAATGCATAATACTCGTTCCTTTACTATTGCCACATAACTTTATATTTATATAATTGACTTTCTTCAATTTCGTAATTAACAACTAAAATTACAAATAGTAAAAATCAAGATGCCCAAATGGCTAGATGGGACCGAAAATATGCAAGAAAAGTACAAAGAGGTTGGGGGTGCCTTGGCACTGGTGTCAAGGTTGGGCGGTGGTGTCAAGAGTAATAAATTCCCAATTACGAAAATATATACTAGGAAAAAAGGTGTGTTGGACTAAGAAGACAAGTAGAAAGAAAGAAAAGAGGCCCAGAACAGTTGTCAATTAGTACTTTTATTGCTTAAGAATCAAAGGAATAGTAATATGTGATCATGACTAACTAAATACCTAAAGTGTGTGATTTAATGTCTACATTTTACCCCACTTAATGTTTTTCAATAGATGCTTGATAACATAAAGTAGATAAGAGATGCATACCTGATAACCATGTACATTGATGGCGAGAATTGTTCCGAGAGACAAGGAAAAGCGTGGAATGATAAAAATATGAAGCATGGAAGTTAGAAAAGAGGAAATTAAAAAATGATGAAGATGGCCCTAGAGTGAGAGCGTATGTGTATATTTTTTGTTGTACCTGTTGTTGGTGTTGTTTGATGTTTGATTATGTGTGATTTCTGTGACTATCGCTTCCCATACGGATGGACCTGTAAAAAGGAAAAATAAACAAGTAGTCAAATAAGTGTAGATATGAAAAATGCATAAAACTATACATAAAAAAATAAAAAATAAACATGTGCATCTAATCCGTGATGAGTGAAAGAGATAGAAATGATCTTGAAGATGAAGAACAATTTTTTGTGGGTGATCACATGCCAGTTGCACTCAGTGTGAGTTTTTTGGGTGATCTCACGCTAGCTGTACCAAGTATGAAGGAAGCGTAGGGAGAAAGGTATACCGTTATTCTCTAACCTTTGACTGCTTCCTGAAGAGAAAACACCACTACATGCATGGTGTTTACAAATCTGATCCATTTCAATCAAGTCCGATCTAACGTGAAAGTAGAAAATAAAGCGTAATGTATTCATGCCAAGTTCTGAAGGACTATGAGTCCTGTAACAACTGTTGTGTACATTTTTGTGAATTTTCATGGACTGAGAAAAACTGTGTAATTGGCCACTAGTCATAGGTACCCAGGAAGGGTTAGTGGCACCCAAGCACTACTTTTTGTGTCTGGGAACTACTATTTGTGCTATGCTGAGAACCCAAGTAAGATTGTGAGTGCTTTTTGAGACTGAACATTTTTGTGTTCTAGTATTGAACTGTGACTCTGAACTATTATATGGGGTGATTGATTCATCCAATGGTGCCCCACCTTGACTGCAGTGTGTATGAAGTCACAAAGAGTATGAAGCCCAATGGAGGGCCTGATGTACATATGAAACTGAATCTCTATAGTGAGAAGGGAGTGTGCTTGGTAGAAACCAAGACACATGCAAGAAAAATGGTTAGAAACAAGTGTTAGTGAAAACAAGATAAACATGCATATAGAAGAGAATATGGAAGAAGAACATGCAATAATACAATGTAAACTACAAAAAGTGGGTTGCAAACATGGGAAATCACCCACGATGTCATAAGATAATCGAGGCCAAAGTTTCCAAATGCACATAGTGTGCAAATAAGACAAAGGGAAAAGTCCACAAAAAATGGCAAATAATGGAAAACAATGGTAGAAAAAAACATGCAATGTATCAAACAACCATAGTAGTAAAGATTTCATGCAAAGAAAATGTTGCACATGAAACACCCTTTAACAAGTTTAGAAAAATACGAAATATGTTCAGGCATGTATAATTTTATATAGTAATGTGCTATGAAAAATTGAAACAGTATGATTTGTAGTGTATACGAAAGTGGATGCCCCCAAGAGCCTACTTCCTAACTAGAAAGAGGTATGATGCCAAGCATCCATGTTTTGTATAATGATCTATGTAACAGTTGCAATAAAAACTTGAAGGAAAGTGAATTTGGATGTGTGTATTAAAAAATTTACATGCAATGTATGTAACTAACATAGTAAGAAACGTGCACATGTGCAAATAAGTAAGCAAGAAAAATGTGCAACCTACATATGGTATATGTTGTTGATGAGTGACATGGAATAGAATGTAAAATTGATTTGATAGGAGTTGTGTGTTGTTGATTAGATAAACAACTTAGCAGAACTCATACATAGAGTCCACGCAGAAAAATAGGATGGGATCGAAGGCGCGAAGGAATAGGAAGGTGTCGCGTGCGGAGGTGCAGAGTCAGACTTTTGGGACTTAGCCGATTTTGTAGATCAAGTCTATTTTCAGAGGCTAGCATGCGGAACACACAAAGCGATGCTAAGACATGCGCGCCATGATTTGTCTATATTTCAAGGATCATATCGAAGCACTCTTTCATGGAAGTAATCCAAGAATATATTCATCAATCTAGTTAACTGTAAGGGATCTATTGATAGCATACTTGCATGTATGGCTATAATTGTAAACGACACGTGGCTATTATTAGTGTGTGTCCTATTTTTGGCATAGTTAACGGTGAAGGGCAAGTTCCCCACCATATATATATTAGATGAATCACCTAGTTGATATACCGTGTTGAAGGGTTAGAGATTCATGAGTGCACAAGACTAGATAATTTTAACAGATCCATGCGCGTATGACTATTATTGTATCAAGCTTCTGTATTGTTGTCATGTTTAATATATGAAGAATATTGGCCAAACCAAAGTGTCTTATATGTGTTATCATTGCATGCTATTGATTTCTTGATGATTTATACTTAAATGCATGCCTTTATAGATCTGGTTCGATATAACTGTGTAATGATGGATTAGTTTCTAACTATATGTCTTTATCGCTTCACCATGCTACCATCCTGATACAACCACCCTAAAGAGGAACTTGTTACCTTGGCGCGCTTCAGGTGAGCGCTCATCCTATGCTGAGTGATGTGGCAGTGTGACTAGGTGTTATCTAAGAATTGTAGGCTGCATCATTGGTTCTGTTACTGGGACCTCTTTTTCAGTTGTTTTCAGGATGGTTCGCGATGAAGACATACCGGATAACTTTGGTGAGCATTGAAGAGTGGATTCACAATCTGGAGGAAGAATACACATGAAGGTTTAGCACTGGATCCGGATTTAATGCACGCACTTGGGTAGAGAAAAATTTGTATGACAGTTTGTACGAAAGCTTCTTTGCTATCTTTCCCATAGAATTATACGAGTGGTTGACTGCATATGCGTCTAAGCAGAATTGGAGGTATCATACACTTGTTTGGACATAGGAGGAATTTCAAACACTATATGACACTGACTTGATCTAGACTCGCGCGGTAGATACCTAGTTTCACAGTGTTCTAAACAACTATATTCTTGAGTATTCAATTTTTACTTATTAGTGTCTAGAAGTAGTTGAGTTCTAGTTCCTATGGTATCCTAGAGGGAAGTATTTTCAAGGTATTCTGCTGGCGATCAAGATATTGATGGTAATGTTGAACTTGGAAGATAAGCCCATGGCAAGTTAAAAATCTCCACGTGCGGGGGCAAGAACAGGATTGGTGAAAAATGGCAGACCTAGTGGTAGCACGGCAGAGGGAAGAGAGGTGGCTATAGTATGAGGAGGCACCGAGAGGGAATCATGTAAGAAGAAAGAAGTTGTAGAATGGATGGCGTTGTGGAGAGAGATGGATCATGAAGGATTTGAGGCTCATGAGGATGAAGAAGAGCTAGAGCATCAGGAACTCCCCCATCTAGGAAATCATGACAGAGAACCCTCTTCGGCCTCACATGGAAGTGCGCCAACAAATATGACCTAGGCTGTGGGCACACATCTAAGCCAACCTACTGACCTAGCCCTTGCACTTGGTTTTCCAGTATCTAGTACAATAGGTAAACAAAGTTTTCATTTAGGAAGTGAAAGAGCAGAAACAAGTCAAACATCAAGTACATCAATGGTAGCAAAAACAGATTCGTTATTCTTTGGGGGTACATTTTCAGGTTCATCATTTGCACAGAATATGAGCGTGCCGATGTGGGATTCACCTCTGGAACTGGGACTACTTCACAGACTGTAGGGGTCTAGTATAGTACCACTGTCAGGAAACAGGGGAGTGCATCTATGAGCCCTATTCCAACTTCAGGACAAGGATCGAGAGGTATGGGCAGTTCTAGTTTCGGTGGTTTGGGTGGTTTTGGAGGTAGAGGAAACCAAGGAGGTTCTAGGTCAGGTACTCAAGGCCCACAACAACCCCATAACATTTATATGGAGATGTCTCTTCATCTCCTAGAGTACAGAGGTATCGAGGATCCTGCTGAACATATTCATATGTGTGAAATATTTTGGTGTGCGAAAGGTATCATGGCTTCTAAGTTCAAGGAAAGTCCATTTGCTACTACGTTATAGGCATGCGTGCACATCTGGTATTGGAAGTTTGATCCCAATCAAACTTGTATTGATTATGCAGCATTGAAAGATGCTTTCTTAAAAGAGTTCCATATACTAGAGTTTGAGGAGAAGAGTATAAGTGCACTTAAGGATATAAAGCAAGGCACTACTGAAAGTGTACGTGAGTATGATGCCCATTTTAAAACACTTCTATCCAAACTCTCCTATGATATACTTGTAAGTCAGCATGCACAATGGTTTGTCAGGGGATTGATTACTCCATTTCGAATAACACTATCACATAAGACTTATACTTACCCGTACAAAGCATTGGAAGCAGTTCTACACACTGAGGCAGTTGGGAGTATTGACACTGAATTTAGTCCATTCTTGGAGGCTCAGATAGCATCTATGTCGAAACAGTTAGATAAATTATCAACAAACTCAGCTCATAAGACGCGCTCAGAAATTTGGTGTACATATTGTGAAGTGGAAGGCCACACCAAGGACAGTTTCCCTCGCAGATCTGTATGTTCATTGCTGTTAGACTATGAGATTTTCCATTTGAATCATGATGCTAGTCATTTCCCCTTACTACAACGTGTGATCAGGAAGAATGTATCCTCTTTTTGTAAAATTTGTAGGCCCACGACCCATGATACTAAAGATTTTAGATTGATTGGCCAGATCCATGATGCCATTAATATGGGGTGTGACAGGCGAGTGTGGCTGATAGTTCTAAAGGAAAGAATGAGCATCAAGATAGGGATTATAATCAAGCGCGCTATGACAGGAATGATGGAAGATTTGAAGAAGGTCGAGGAAGAGGATGAGGCCAAGGTGGAGGAAGAGGTGAATTCCCCCAAGGAACTTGCTATACATGCAGCTCACCTGACCATTATATGCGTGAATTCCCGTAGAATATTTCCTGTTCATTTTTTTGAAAGGGGCATAGTTATGAAGAGTGTCTAGACTTATATGAGCATCTCAGTAAGCAGCACAAGCAAGAAAACAAAGGCATAGGGATGGTTAGAATCCTGTGTGTGGTAGAGAATCAGTGGATGTCTAAGTCAACACTGGAACCCGAGGTAGTAACATTCAAGATAACCACACGAGCTGAGGCAACACACATGAAAGAGGTATTGCAACAAAATTCGACAATCACTAGGGAGTAGGTTTTGCATGCTAGGTATCTAGATCCAACTCATCAGAAAGAAGTCTATCAGGAAACTATGGAGGTCCTTAGAAACCTTCAAGGTGAAATACAGTGTTTGAAAGAGCAGTCTCAGAAGTTGGAGCATAAGGATACAGAAAAGGCCCCATATGATATTGATGAAATCAGAGAGGTATGTAGAATGTTGCACCAAGAGAATATTATTCCTTTATTGGGAAACTGGTTGAAGGGGAATACTTCACACGTGGGAACTGAGACTGAAAGACAAATACTCCATGCAAATTTCCCCCCCAATAGCATTGACTATGATAAGGAGATCACTTTGAATGTTGTTGTGGATGGTTGGTTGTTGAGCAATATTTTGATTGACACAGGTGCGGAAGTGAATGTACTTACATTGGATGCATGGGAATAAATGGGGAGACCTCCATTGCAGCCATCATCTAATGTATTGTTCATGGAAAACAGAACAGAAGCTACTCGCATAGGAGTTTTGAAGGATGCATCTATCACTATACGAGGGGCCAAGTTCACAGGAGACTTCAAAGTGTTAGCACTTGCGGAAGCAGATAGCTTCCCAGCTTTGCTGGGGTGCCCTTGGTGTTATGCAAATAATGCTAATTTGAGGTTTAACAAGGGGTATATCAGCTTCGAGAACAAGGAGGAAAGGGTCAATAATACTATTGACAGATGGGAAATCCATACCATATGTGGAACCTTTGAGTGAAGAGGACTTGAACAAAATTTATATACGCGTTATTCGGGACCCAGAGGTCAATGAGCCATGTAAGGAAGGAATCCTTCATTGGGAAGATTCTCAGTCAATCAGCAATACTACCAGTATAGCTTGTGATAATTGGGCTCATGGTACTTATGAACTGGTGGGGTGCGAAGTTAAGTGCGTAGTTGCTTGTAAAAAGGGTTTTCACTCTATCAAATGTATAGGTCGCTCGGTACCCCCGATATACTAGATCCGAAGATCTGGCTGGATTCTTGCAGGTCATGGAGCAAAACTGGGCTGACCAGAGTAAAAGATGAGATATGTTGTCATATAATTTGCATGGGACAATAGCACACTGGTGGGTGGTTCACAAGGATAATCTATTGGAATGGGGAGAGATTGGGACCGCCTTATCAACCAGGTTTTCAAGAAGTAATGCACCTATAAAGATTTTCCCTTATCATGGTGATCAACCTGTTCAGCATCATATCCAGCAGTGTGAGAGACTCTGGACAGCAGGATAGGAAGCATTACCACCCTCACTTTGGGTGCATTGGTTTTATTCTAATCTACAAGGTTGTGTGCGTGCTTGGTATTTATATGATAAATTACATCGCGACACTGACAATTGGTAGAATTTGACAGCAGGGATGATCCAAACTTTTGACTTCTTCTCATCTACACCACCAGTGAACAAGGCTTTAAGCTTTATCAAGCGCTTAACCATGGAAGACAGTGGGAAAGTGGAAGAACTTATTCAGGAATTATTTGGTGAGACAGAGACAGGGGCACATTTTGAGGAAGAAGTAGATGATACCATACTACTTGAGCATGCTTCTCTGGAAAAAGGCAAGGGGAAGTTGGTTTACATAATTGATAATGAGGAAGTTGAGCACTTGGAAGTTGATCATCCACATGGAGCACATGAGGTGTTAGATAGTGTGGATGTAGATATGCACACATATCATGAACCTATGAAGACAACAAAGGTAAATATTGGCACAAAAGTTGAACCTAAGGAAGTGATAATTGGGGATTATTGGTTAGAGTCAGAAGTGGCAAAGATCATAGAGTTACTTCGAGACTAAGAGGACTTATTCCCAAGAGGATACCATGAACTTAAAGGCGTGCACAAATCACTAGGAGAAATGAAGATAAAGCTTAAGGAAGGTGCGCACCTTGTTAGGAAGAGACCTTATTGAAGGAATCCCAATTTGTGTGAGAAAGTAATGGAGGAAATTGACAAGATGTTAAAATCTGGGATCATTTGACCATTGGATGAGTCAAAATGGGTCACTCCTATGGTGATAAGTATCAAAAGGATGGTAGGATTTGAATTTTTGTTGATTATAGAGAGTTGAATGCAGCATGTGTTACAGATCCTTTCCCTATGCCATTCACAGAGGAAATATTAGGAGTGGCTGGGTGTGAGATATATTCATTTACAGATGGGTTCTCAGGGTATCATCAGGTTAGGATTGCCCTAGAAGACCAAGAAAAGACCACCTTCACCACTAAATGGGGAAACCTTTCCTATACTTTGATGCCCTTTGGATTGAAGAATGCACCTGCTATATTCTCAAGGATAGTGGTGCAAGCATTCAAGGATTTTATTCATAACTTCTTACATGTCTATCTTGATGATTGGACCGCTTATTGGCTAATTAAGGATCATTATGACAATCTACGCTTAATGTTTGAAAGATGTATATAGTTGAGTATCTCGTTGAATATCAAGAAGTGCATCTTTGCTACTCCCTTTGGCATACTTTTAGGACACATAATCTGCAAGGGTTGTTGGTTGATCCAGCTAAAGTTGCAGTCATTTTAGGCTTAAAAGTGCCCACTAGTCAATGTGAGGTACACAGATTTTTGGGTCATACAGGGTATTATAGGAAGTTTATAAAAGGGTATGCCAAACTTGTCGCAACCTTGGAAGAATTACTCAAGGAGAAAGGTACATTCTATTGGGGGAGTCGCAGCAGTTCGCATTTGAGATACTGAAGAAGAAACTTACTACTGTGCCTATCTTGTACTTTCCTTCATGGGATAAACCTTTTCATGTTCACGTGGATTCCTCTGGCACCTCCATTAGTGCTATCTTAGCTCAACCTGGAGAAGGTATAGTTGATCTCCCATTTGTTTTTCTAGTAGGAAGTTGACCCCTAGAATAGAATTATACCACTACAGAGCACGAGGATTTGTCCATGATATATGCCTTGCACAAATTTTAATAGTATCTATTGGCCACACCTTTTGTGTTTTATATAGATCATATGGCATTGAAGTATTTGATGAAAAAGCCCATCTTATAGGGGCGCATATGTAAATGAATACTCTTATTTCAAGTTTTAACTTTATAGTTGTGGTAAAACTAGGGAAAAGTAATTCTGAACCGGATCACTTTTCTAGAGTTCAATCAAGTGAAGAAGCACAAACAATAGAAGAGACCATGCCTGATGGACAGTTCTATAGGTTACAATGCGTGCTAATGGAATTAGAGGACATTGTTGTCTTCCTAAGGATGGGGATGACACAAGAAGGCATGAGGTCATTGGATAAAAAGCAACTTGCTATACGTGCGGCACCATTCATGCTAATCAGTGGTGAATTATACAAGTTAGGCAGAGATGAGGTGTTACGCAGTTATGTATTAGAGCATGAACGAAAGAATATAATGGAGGAAGCCCATGGTGGTATTGTAGGTGGCCACTATGCAGGTGATGCTACACTCGTGAAAGATCCTACTTGCTGGTTTGTTGTGGGAAATGTTGTATAAGGATTGTAAGGAGTATTCTAAGGCATGTGACCATTGTCAACATTTAGGTCGACTAGGAAAGAGGGATGAGATGCCTTTATGACAAATTACAAGTGCAAAACCCTTTGAGAAATGGGTGATAGACTTGGTAGGGCCTATTTCACTAGTTGCACGTAGGAATAGATCACGATATATGATTACTGGGTAGAAGCAGCACCTAGAAGGACTGTATATCAGTTACAGCAACAAGTTTCTTATGGGAAAATGTTCTTATGAGGTATGACTATCCTTTAAGTTTAACTAGTGATAGGGGCACCCATTTTTTAAATGAGACAGTTCCTATTAGATGAGTTTATGGTTGCCCACCACAAGACTACACCCTATCACCCTCAGGAAAATGAAACTGCTGAGGCTTTCAACAAGATTTTGAGCCACACATTGACCAAGATTTGTGATGTGGGATGAAAGGATTGGGATGACAAAACATCTGATGTTCTCTGGGCCCAAACAACATACTTAAACAAAGCCACACCTTTTCAATTGGTGTTTCGCGCGGAAGCTGTTCTTCCTATAGAATTTATGTTACCTTCTTTGCACATTGCGCACACTGGAGGTCTAGCTAATGAGCAAGCTTCGGAGGAATGGATTGAGAACATGGTTCAACTAGATGAGCGCTAGGCCATAGCACGATGGATTCAGAAATAGGAGAAAGTGCGCAGAAAGCTTGGCATGATAGGCATATCAGGGATAAGAAACATGCGATTAGATAAATGGTACTTCTGTATGACTCTAAGTTTTTGTGTCGTTCAGGGAAGCTCAAGGTGCATTGGTTGGGGCTGTATGTTATAACTCACATACTTGAGTCAGGTGCCTACCAGTTAGAAGAAATTGACGGAAACACGACTACCTGGTTACTTTAATGGGACTAGGTTAAAGCCCTAATAAATAAGTCTTCTTGGTGTTTGTAATAAGGCAGTGTTCCTAGATAGCTTAGGTTTCCCTTTCTACAT